>CM053601.1:132198883-132223352 GCA_028646575.1 Pseudocheirus occidentalis | reverse complement strand
GGGGGATTTGGGAGATTTGGGGGATTTGAGGGCTCCTAAGATGAAGAAACTGAGAAAATGGTAGCAGCAGAATGATACCTACAAACAATTATGCTCCAATCCAACAGGTAGACCCTTCAGTGATGTCCTTTGCAACTGTCATGTAATAAAATAAATTCTTGCTGGATGTATATAAACTTTGGCTTCAAAGTCACACACACACACACACACACAAACACACACACACATACACACACACACTCCTTTGAGCCACCCCTACCCATTCCAACATCGACATTTTCAAGGTGTGTGTATATATATATATATATATATATATATATATATGTATATATGTGTGTGTGTATATATATATATATCCTTTATGCATACTCATTGTCAGGCACAAAAGCACATATTTACATATGCACATACTTATACACAATCACTAAAAACAGTCATGATGGGTCATTGTCAAAGCATCTTTTGAAAACCTGTTGAGACTTTTGGAGTGTCACCCCAAAGACTTCTAATCCAGTTCACTGCATAATTCATGTACATTTCCTGTCCTTGCTCCCTCCCCCTTTCTTCTTTCCCATAGCAAACATTCACAGCAGAAATATACAGGCAATAGACTACTGGAGTCAAACTCAGAATTTTATCAACTGATTAGAAAGGCAATGAGTTTAATGCCAACATTAATCAAGGTCTGATTGCAACATGCACAGGATGAACAAGTACCATGCGGAAAGTTCCCTTGTGAGTTCTGTTACAGTGTTTTGTTTTGTTCTGTTTTTCTATTTGCAATAACCTTGCAGAAAGTAATTAAGAAAGTCACAAAATTCAGATCATTGATCCATTGTGCTATTGAGGAACATGGTAATTGATAGCTCAGGTTTTAATTGTTCATCACAAAACAGGTTCAGAGGCTTGATCTGTAAGCATCATTATTTGTGGGCTTGTGGGTTTGTGGGTTTATTGGATTCTGTTGTTGTTGTATGTTTTAGTTTTCAGCTCAGCCAAATTATTGATCTAATCTTATGGTCTGTCCAAATGAAGGTTGGCCCAATACAAAAAGTTTATTCCAATAAGAGGGTACATGATGTCCTCAGCGCTGGAAATTCCTGTTGTGGGAACTCTGTCCATCAATGCAGATTAAAACTCCAATGCGATTCAATAATCATAGAGATCATTCATCTCAAAGGGACATTAGAGACAATCTGCTCCAACTCCCCCATTTTACAAAAGATGAAATTGAGATCCTGAGTGTTAGTTGCCCCAAACCATAAAGCTAGTAAATCAGAGTAGATAGTGTAGTAAAGTAGATAGAGTATCAGACCTGTAATAAGGAAATTCAGGGGGGTTGGGGCTTCACAGCTTACCTTTGACACTTTCCGTGTTATTTTAGCAAGAGATAACCTTTCTGACCTTACCAGGAAGGTTCTACATTTGAACCCAACCAGTCAATCAGTCAATAAACATTAATAAAGCACCTATTATGGGTCAGGGACTATGATGAGTGCTGAAGATACCGAAAGAGGTCAAAGGTAGTATTTGCTCTCAAAAAACCCAACATTTAATGGCAAAAAATCTCCAGTCCTCGGACTCTAAATTCCAGTCTCTTCTCCCTATGTATTTTTTGCGTGCATTATGGCCTTAACAAATGGTCATTGAATGAATACAGGTGAACTGAATGAATCAAGTCCCCTAAAATAAAGCCACAAAACAACAATGAAGCTATGACACTATCTCATTTAGGTAAATAAGCTATCACATGACCTCTCTTAGACATTCATGAATCACCTTGTACCTTTCATAAGCAATAAACCTGAATGCACTAAAATAATACCCCAAAGGTAAATCACAGGTAGGAAAATAGGCACTTTAGACAACTTAAAGTTGGCGTAGGATCCTGAGCGTTGAGTAGTCAACTGTAGATATATAGCACCCACTCCTGAGACCAGAAAAAACAATGCTCCTCTTCAGAATATCCATGAAGAGAGATTCATTAAGCAGCAAATACTGCCCAGGGCCCTGCTATCTTAAGAGCTCCGCATGCTAATAAAGCCATTCAATTTCAAGTTTCACTAATAACTCACTTATATTTTAAACCATTTGTTGAACAAATTCAAACTGCATGGGCAAGGCATTGATTGATATAAATGAATCTATATCACAATTGTGTGACCCATTATGATTAAACATTCTCTACCTTAGTTGAACCTCTATGATTTAAAGAAGTATAATATTGCTGATACTGGTGATGGTGATGATAGCTAAATATATAAATATATATGTACATATTTATATACACATATGTATTGCTATATATACACACATGTATGTATACATATAGCATATGTATATGCTTGCATGTATATACATGCATGTATGCATGCATGTATATGCATCTAGGTGGTAAGGTGGTACAGTGAATAGAGTACCAAGCATGGTGTCAGGAAGATTTGTTCTTCCTGAGTTCAAATCCAGCCTCAGATACTAGCTGTGTGACCCTAGGCAAGTCACTTACCCCTGTTTGCCTCTGTTTCCTCTTCTGTAAAATGAGCTGGAGAAGGAAATGGGAAACCACTCTAGTATCTTTGCCAAGAAAATTTGAAAATGTTATCACAAAGACTCAGACACAATGGGAAAATGACCAAACAAAAAAAAATAAACAGATATAGCATTAAGATTTACAGAAGCTTATTAATATGCATTTCAGAAGCATAAAATATGGAACTCTTTGAGCTGGAAGCAACCCAAAGGTAGTCTAGTGTAAGCCTCTACTAAATATAGGAATTCCCTTTACAAAATCTAACCCTGGCTTAAATACCTATAATGAAAGGCAACTACCTGCCTCAAGAGGCAAGTCATTTTGTGTTTGGAGATATTTAGCTGCTAGTAAGTTCATTATATTGAGCCAAAAAAATTCATTTTATAACTTTAGTTGAAAGGTAGCATGTTATAACGAGAAGACCATGGAAATTTAAGTCAGAGATGCTAAGTTGAATACCAGGGCTTCCATTTACCAAATAGCTATATGATTTGGGGCAATTTACTTAATTTTTCTGGGCTGCTGTTTTCTTACTTGAAAAATCAGGAGGTAACATGCTGTAATGGCTAGAGGGTCAACTCTGAGATTAGGGCAATGTAGACTCAGTCTCTGCCTCTCACACTAGTAGTTAGGCTATGTAACTACATAAATCACTCAGCCTCTCAGTGCTTCAATCAACTTGCAAAAATACATCACAGGTGATTTATCCAATTGTATTGGTGGGATAAGTTTCCAAACCTGTCATTCCCCATATCAACAGAATAAATATCTCAGGCAAGAAAAAGCTAAGCAATCTCTAAATTTAATTGCACTTCTAAATATTAGTTTGGGTCTTTCTAAGAGTTAGGTGTTCTTGTCTTCCACTTCTTCCAATTCAAAAGGATTATCCCTTCCTTAGTTGTCTAATAATATGGTTGATTTCTGTTATACATTTACCATGTTCTATAGCAGTTATTTCTCCGTGCCTCCCATTCCTCTACTAAACTATAAGCTTTTCGAGAGAGTGGGGCTGGAGCTTCTTTTAATTCCTCTAAGACTCTAAACCCTAATCCTCATCTAAGTCCTAGGAAAGCGCTTTGTACACAGTAGAAATATATCAAATGGTGGGTGAATAAAAGAAATCACATATTTTTCTATTTTCCCCATAAACTTGTCATTATTTGGCAGAAATGGTAAAGAAATAAATACACCTTGTTTCAAAGTATCCTAGACATAAGTAACCAGATATCAGCAAGATGAATGTCCTTGTCTCCCTCAGACAGATGCTCTGAACACAGATGTTCAAGAAGAGAAGAGAGGGTTCTGGTTAGAATGTATCGCATCATTTCTTTGACCTCAAGATAAAAGAAAACAAGAAGCCCAAAGTGTGGCACTCATCAGGCTATAAAAATTAAGGCTGTCACAAGACCCTGATCAATTTCATGAATTCTGTATCTGAGAGAGAGACTCCAGGAGTGCTTTCTTTAGTCTCTGGCAACCTGTGCACGATCACCATTGGGTAGGCAAGGCAGGAATTAAAGTGGGGCCAGTTTTTAATTTTGTTGGAAATTAAATCTATGTTATGTTAGTTGAAGTGACCTGAAATATAGGGTTGTAGGAAGGAGGTCTTTAAAATGAATTTAAATAGAAAGCCCTTCGACTGACAAGTAATTATTGAGAACCTACTATATGGTAGACTCTGTGCTTGGTAGGTACTGAAAGAGATTAAAAAGAAGTCAAAGCCTTGTTTCATTGGATTTTCTCCTTGGCGAGCTTATGATCTAGTTGGGGGGACAGACCTAGATACATGGAAGAAATAGACAATACAACATACCAAACTGTGCAGCATGAATAGGAACAAGAGAAATCTAACACGTACATAAATGTATGTAACACATGCATATACATGTGTGTAACAGGTTTCATGTATGTAACACATTCATATACAATGTAACACATATATGTGTGTATGTATACACACGTAGAGAGGTATGTGTTGTGTTAATGTGTGTATATATGTATATATATGTGCAAATAGGTGTGTATAAATAGATTTGTAAATACAAAGAGGTGTTTGTGTTTGTGTGTATATGTACATATACACACTCTTGAATGAATTAATTCCCCTAAAAAAATAAAACCACAGAAAAATAATGAAGCTAAGACACTATCTCACATTGGTATATATGTACATATATGTATGTAGATTTGAAATTCGTGCATAGTTTATGCTTATGTTTCTGTAGCTTTTCCCTATGGAATGTAAGCTATGCTAGAACAGGGAGCATTTTATTTTATTGTTTTTTTGTCTTTGTAGCCCCAATACCTAGCATCCTATCTGGCATGTGTTAGCTTAATAATAACAATAATAGCTAGCATTTATATTTAAATTTAAAATGACCAAAGTACTTTACAAATAATATCTCTTGTGATGTCTGCAACAACGCTGGAAAGAAAGCATTATTATTGCCTTCCTTTTATAGCTGAACAACCTGAGATCAGGGAGAGGGTAAGTGCCTTGCCCAGGGTCACACAGCTAGCAAGAACCATATTGATTTATATCATACATTGCAGTTACAAATGGTTTTGAGATGCATTGTCCTATTGGGAGATATGAAAGCAGCAGATGTGAATACATCTACTTTATACACATCTCCACCAAAGTCTTCTTCTGTATTGCTGATTATCATGTGGAAATGACCTGGAGGTGTCATATTTGAGGGACAGAAGTTCAGACAGACCTTGCAAACTGAAAATAACTGATCATATGGGTCCGGCAATAAATTAAGGAGTGTCCTTCAAGGCTAGTCTAGCTTGGCTCAGAAAGCTTTGTCAATAAATGCTTATTGAGTTTAATCATTAGGATGTTGATCCACAAAATATAATGGGGGGGGGGTGTGTGCACAGTGACTCATGAATACCATCAATGATGGGAAGAGTTTCCCATTTGTGCAGAGGAGCAGTAGGATGTAATTTAAAGAGTTGGGTTGGGAGTGCTCTGTTTCTACATCTATACAGTGAAAGATTTGGACCTCAGAGGTCCTTCCCTATTCTAAATCCATTCTTCTATTGTACAGAGTATACTTTAGTCTCACTCTCACAGAGAGAAGTCTGCTGTACCCATTCCCCTGGTTTCTAGCCTACCTCAAAGGGTTCAATTGATTTCTTTCTTTTAATATCATTGGTTTGAGGACCCCCTCCCAACTAGTAATGTTCCTCTGTTAGGTGCCAGTGACAAGTACCCAAATTCCACTTAATCACTTACGAATTAGTTTTTTTGCAAAGGGATATATACACCTCCTCACATTTCTCCCCCTTGGTCTCAGGGACTCCAAATTTAGCTCAGTCACTACATAGTATTAGCCCTACCAAGTTCTTGTGCAGATACTGCATCACTGCCAGGTAAGTTCCCATCTTAGCTATCACTAGAATTGGGCCCTAAGGTCATTCCTGAAGTTCACTCCTTGCTCCTAAGAGAATAACTACTGAGGTGCTGTCAAGAGTCCAGACTCCAGGACCTTGCTCTCCCTTTACCTAAAACTAAAGAACAAACACTAAAGAAGGGAAAGATCCAGGGCCTAGATCCGTAGAGTCACACAGAAAATGGGTGGGATAGGGCTCAAGCCCTCTCCTCTCACAAGATTGAATCTCACTGGACATTGTCAACAAAGGACTCCCAAAAAAATCCACCAAAAAGGTAACTAAAGAGAGCATGGTCAAAGAACCTGGGCCGAGGCTGAATCAAGTCTATATCTATTTGTATCCCTGGTGCTTAAACACAGGGTATTATATGCAATATTCATTCATTCATTCATTCATTCATTCATTCATTCATTCTCCTCTTCCTCATTTGGGCTATGTTGCCAATCAAAAGAAAAAATCTTCCTTCGACTTTATATTTGGAAGACCAATGGCTACGTCTACATGTGCTTCCCAGCTTGTCTAGAGATGCTTCACAATTTCTCCAAGATAATTTTTTCTATTCCACATAACCCTGCCTCTTCCAGAAGCAGGCTCCCTATCCTATTTGGTGGGAGGCAGTTAGATCAGCTGAGCCTGCAATACCATCTACACATTTTAGTCCCCTTTATGATTACTCCTGAAAAGCAGAAGATGTGAGTTTAAGTCACAGCAATGGCACTCACTAGTTGTAAGATTCCTTGGACCTCACATAGTACTTAATTTTGTACCTCTCCAAAGCACTCAGCAGGTAATACCACATATGATTGTTGTTTATATTTGTGTCTTAATCCACTATGAGTCCCTAAGCTCTACAGAATGGGAACTATGTCTTATCCCAGCTTTGGATTTCCCCCACTGCCTTGGATGTGGCAATGCTTAAAAAGTAGATATTTATTCAGGCTCTTAAAGGAAAGAATGAAGGATCACAGCTAACATTTATATCATACTTTATGGTTTATAAGGTACTTTACACATATTGTCTCATTTGAATGGCTGAATGAATGAACCATTTTAACTGTATGCACCCTGGAATTCTCTGTCTCCTTCTAGTAAGCCTCAATTCATACATTTGTCCCTAAACATGGGATGTTGGGTGTGGAACAGAATTCATCCTCTCAGAGAATCAGAGATTACAGAGAGCACTTCTCCCCTCTGAAAGGGAATTTTTTCATTAAAAGTAGAAGATTCATAGGTTTCACAGGATTCAGAGCTAAAAGAGGGCTTGAATATCATTTCATGCTATTCCTTCACTTTACAAGTAAGGAAACTGAGGCTGAGAGAAAGACAGTGACTTAACCCATAGCTATACAGCTAATAAAAGGCAGAGCTAAAACTCGAACCCAGTGTTCCGACTCCAAATCCGAAGTCTCTTTTTCCACTACAGCACACTTGTTTTCCAGACAGGTTCTAGCATACAGTAGACCAAATCAGGAAGTCAAGTTTCTGAGCCACAATCTGCTGGGGTTTTTTTTAGGAGTGAAATACTGCATACTACAAAATATTACTGGTTCAGAAACTCAATTTTCTCTGACAATTCAGCATCAAACCCTGACAGTGAGAGCTACTTCATTATGTTTCTAGGACAGAAGTACAAAAGTTCTTGTCGAAGAGATAAGTTATGGTCAAAGCCGTGGCAGACGCCTCATCTAGTGAAATATACCTCATCCTGGCCTGTGCTTGGCTGTTAACAAGTCATTGTCAAGATTTTTTCCCTGAAATTAAACCATTTTTATTTGATGTAGAATCACTGCCATTATTTATTACCTAACCCATAGACTCAAATGATAAGCCTGAGTCATCCTTTAAATCAAATGAGGAAAGAAAATGAAGTCAAAAGTTAAATCAGAGCACCAAGAATCCTCTGCCTTTTCTGAAGACATAATCTTCCAAACTTTTACCCCAAAACCTTCAATGGCTCCCCATTATCTTTTAAACTCCTTAGCCTGACATTGGAGGCCTGGTAGGATGAATTCTAGCTTTATCTCTTAATACTCTCCCCCACATACACACATACACACATGTACTGTAAATACTAGCCAAGCCAAACAATTTGCTATTCTTTGGACACATCCTAATATTTCCTACCACAACAATCTTGGCCCTGCTGTCCTTCTTCTGAGAATTCTTTCCCCTTTCTACTTGTTTGATTCCTAATTGGTTTTTAATGGTTAACTCAATTTTTTCTTTTCTCATGAAATCTCCACTGATCCCTCCTTCCTAAACCAAAGCTACCATTTCTTCTCCAAAACTAATAAAAATTTATATCTATTTGTAAATCAACTTGATAAAGTTGTAGGGAGAGATAAAATAGTTTCATCTATAATTTATGGCCTATTATGAGTCCTCTGACTATGGGATGATGCAAAAGTTGAACTGTAATATACTGTTATCTTGAGTTCATACACAAGAACTGAGAACCCTTTTATATCTGTGAAATCACTATGAGTTTATTCTAAGACTCCCAGATGGAAATGAGTCCAAGAGAGCAATTCTGTAAGACAGTCCCAAAATGATACTGGGCCACTGTACATGCCTGCGTATGTGTATATGTACATGTACATGTAATTTGTATGTGCATATGTACATGTACATTTAATTTGTATGTGTATATACATGAGTATGTGTATGTATATGCATATGGATAAAGATGTGCTGGGGAGGTATAGGTTTAGGTGTTAGTTTAGATATAGATATGATTATAGGCATTGATGTATATGTACACATATATGTAGCTGTATGTGTTTATGCATATCATATATGAAAATAATGTATGCATATGTATGTGTATGCATATACATATAAACATTTCATTTGTTCCATACACACATATATGTGCACACAAATTTCATGTGTTTTATACATATATGCACACATAAATACAGGGTGTCCCAAAAATCTTAATGCACTTTTAAGATATTAAGACCCAAAAAAGGTATAGTCAGGATAAACATTATTATCTCTATTTTATAATTGAGGAGATGGAGACCAAGACAGGCTAAATAACTTACTCCAGGATTACAAATTGAGCAAGGATCAGAGATGGAAATCAAAGTTAACCACAGCTTTCTAATTTCAAGGCTCTCATTCATTCCATCATGTCATGTTTCCTCTCTGTAAGGGTAATAGGAATTTGAAGATCTTCCCTGCCCCTTAACAGGCTGAATGTAAACACATGGAGCCTGTGGTGAGAGGTGTTTCCTGAAGGGTAGAGCAGAGCCCAGAGGAAGCTGGGAGTCAGAGCAGTTAAAGATGGAGGGAGGAGAGAACAAACCCAAGGAGACAGCTAGGTATGTGAGTTTTGTTTGTGGGAAGGCTAAAGGATGGATGGTGAGGCTCTCTGCCATGTGGTGCTGTATTACTTTCTTTTGCTGCTATAAAGGATTTGGTTTTCTGGTTTGGGGGGATTTGTTTTTCTGGTGTCTGAACAAATATTTTGCTTCTGTATTCTATATGGAGAGTCTGTTATATTTTGTAAATGAGAGCTATATGAGCATATTTATAATAGCCATTGGCTCTATGAATATTGTATTTGTGCTATACTCTCTAAAATAAATAAATATCTGTAACAATAATGCAAAATTCACAACACCCACAGTGGTTATAATTATGCTGGTATAGTTGTGATTCACAAAATGTAGCAAACTCTCCACATGGAGGGCAGAACCAAAGCCTTTATTCAAATACCAGAACACCAAGTCCCAGAACCAGAAAGCCACAGTCACAAAGTTGATACACATGGTTAATGCAATGAACACCCACATTCCCAAGCCTTCACAATAGAAAAGCCTCCCTCAAACAGGGACTCTTCTCTCACTCATGGTAGCTCCTCAGCTTGGTTTTTGGAAGTTTTTGGCAAAAGATGCAAAAGGAGGGTCTCAGCAAAAAGTTACAGCCTCCAGGTGGTCACTGAGAGAAAAACTGACTGTCCTGCTGATTCTTTTTCTTATATGCAGTATAGTTCCTCCCCATTCTGCCCCTTCCTGTCAAGGTGTTAACTACTCCCAAAGTGTCAACTACTTCCTGTTAATTAAATAGCTTAAACAAGGTGTTAACTTGAAATAAGGTGCTAAGTGCCTGCTAACTTGCCAATACAAAGGGGCATGGAAGATCTTCAGATTCCATTAATATTACAATAACAGAACAAGAAACATTAGAAAATAAAGAGGATAGCTATGTCTATATGAATGTCATATTTGTGTAATAGCAATGTAAAGCTTTGAAAGAGACTCCCTGTATTAGTTTGACTCAAACTTGAGAGTATTATGATAGTCCTTTGACAGACAAAGGGACTCTCAGAGAGAGGAAGTTTACTGGTTTACATTTAAATAGCTGATCAGGACAGACCTTTCCCTCAACAACAACCCCAAGACACAAGTTTAGTCATTGCCTTAACCCTATATAAATTAATTTAATATAAAAACTTGTAAAATTGTGGAACTGAAAGGAATGGAATTCTTTTACTCTCCCCATGGTACAATTATCTCTGTTTACAATGTAAAAATAACCTTTACTTTACAGACATTCATAGGCAATTTTGCTGAACGGCATCTGTTTCATAATGTATATGAGAAGCTAGGAAAGGGATAGGAGGAGATGAATAGTCAGGGTATGCATATACTTTAATATATATATTCCATCTAGTCTTTAGAAATTCTTAATGAGAAGTGTGATATTTAAATAGAGCACTGGGATAGAAATCAAGAGACCTAGGCTCAAATTCTCTCTGGGTTACCAATCATGTGAACTTGGGAGAGTCACGGATTTCTCTGTGCCTCATTTTACCCATCATTTCAAACAATGGTAAAAATGATAATCGTACTAAACTGATAGAGGACTGGTAATGAGGTAAGCTACATAACGTCAGACTGAATTGTATTAAATGTGTACAAAGGATTCAGCATAGTAACAACATGTTACTGAAAGAATGACCTTAAGCTCAGAAGACCATGAATTGAGTCCCAGCTCTGACTTACACTTACTGGGTGAACTTGGGCAAAGTCATTTCCCTTCTCTGATACTCAATTTTCTCCCCTGTAAAATGGTGGAAAGAAAGGGGGGAGGGAGTGAATTAGATGATCTCAAAGGTCTTTACCTGATTTAAATACAACAAAAACAAATGAGAAAAAAACATTTATTAAGCATTTAATACATTTAAACAAACTGTGCTAAGCACTTGGGAGAAAAAAACAGAAAAGCAAAATAGTCTCCATTCTCGAGGGGTTCACATTATAATAGGAGAGGTACTATAAATAAGAAGTAACAGCTATAAATCATATAAAAAGGTATGATGGCCCTTAGGGTACAGAGGTAAAACATATATGAATATATCTATTTTAATTTTATCTCCACTGATAAAACCATATCTAGTTCACATTTTGAGGATGAACTAATACCCAGTGCCATCAACATCAATGACCAAAATCTTTTTTTTTCAGTTGCTACAGCTACTGGGGGAAAGGAAGAGGAAAAGGGAAGGTTACATTCCATAAAGTTGCCAGCTCTCATGCCCCAAAGAACTGTATCCCAGGATAAGGACTTCAGGGGCTCGGCACAAGCCTAGCAGTAGGCCTGAGGGAACATTGCAATTCCAGTGACCCATGATCACTTAACCTCTCTCATTTTATCTTTGAAATGGGGGTAATAATATTTGCCTTGCCTTTCTCATGCATTATTTTGATGAAAGTGCTTTCAAGATCTTATGGCATATTATATCAGTTTAAGAATTATTATTTACAGAGCATGCAGAATTCCAAAGGCAGTAGAAGCTTTTGTTCAAATATCTGAAAGTATTTAACAATCATTTCTGAAACCCTTTATTACCCAATTGCCTCTCTGTCCAAGTACTGAAATTAATTCATTTGCTAAACAAATATTTACTGAGCATCTGGGATCCCCCAAATCTGTACAACCAGGTGCTTGGCCCGCCTCCCTTCAGATTGAGGGAAGAAATGGTTATTGAAAAAGAAAAAGGCATGAATGCTGCTAATTAAATATTTTATAGCTTGAGTTCTTTAAGTTGCAAGCTCAACAAATTACATGTTTAAATGGGTAAGTACTCTTTAGTTGACTTTTAATTAACCCCTTTTGCCTTTTCTTATGTAGAGAATGTGAATAAAATTTTGGGGAAAAAAGTACCCAAACCTGCCACTAAAGGAACCTGCTTTTATACTAAAATTCCACCAATTTGCAAGTCATCTATTACATTCTTCATAAAACATGCAATGTTGCTGCTGAATCAGAATAAATTGCACTCATTTCTTATCAGTAGCAGCAATCATGTTATTATTCTCTTATTAATAAGATCTAGACAATGTCTATTCTTTTGGGGCATGTGAAAAAACTAGTACTGATTTAAAAGGGATTTTACTTAAGCTGCATTTTATTAAGGACCATTTACCCTCATTTACTTATGGATTTTTTTCATTTTTTTAAGAATAGGAAGATGATTTAAAACATGATTGACTGAACCCCCACTTACTTTTTGTCAATGATTTGTCTTTGGATCCTCTGACTTAGAGCCAAGAATTTGTTGAGTTAGCTTAACCTGACTGTCAGTAATGAAGGAGGAGGAAACTCTTCTTTTTGTGAGTCAATTTTGAATGGATGAAATTCGGCCTGACTTGCTTAAAAGCATACACTGCTGCTAACACAGTGAGAAAAGGCGGCTGTTGAAATACTGTTGAAATAACTTGGATGTTGTACCTAAAATATACAAGAGTCAAGAATATTGTGATATCAATTCAATTCAACATTTATTAAGAATCTATACTTCTTTATAGAGAATTGAACTAGTCCCTGTTCAGATAATAATAACCAGATCTGTAATTAGGGTGAGATGACTTTAGAGGTCACTGATTGAATTTCTTGTCAGACTAGTGACACAGAGAAAGAGAGAGAGAGAGAGAGAGAGAGAGAGAGAGACAGAGACAGAGAGAGAGAGAGAGAGAGAGAGAGAGAGAGAGAGAGAGAGAGAGAGAGAGGGAGAGAGAGAGAGAGGGAGAGAGAGAAGGGAGAGAGTGCTTATCACTTGTAAAAAATATTTTGCTTTTTTTTCTTTATACTTCTGGTACTAATCATAGTGTCCAACAGAAGTATACTAAATGCTTGTTGATTGGTTAAAATAGGAAGCTACCAGAAGGAGCTCTAATTCAAGCTCCTCTCCAACCCATAGTCCATAATCTTCATAGGAGCTAAACAGTTCTATATATTTCAATCTACATCAGTTCATACAAGTTGTCTCAAGCTTCATTTCTTAAGGCATGACAATATTCTGCTACATTACTAAGGATAAGAAATCTTCCTATGATTCCAGTCATATAGGCTACATCTTGGATAATTTGCATCCTTCTATGAATGCAGGTTAGCAACTTTTCTGCAACTTATATTCTTAGACTATTACCTAGATCACTCAGTAGTGGTTACGTGACTTGCCTAGGGTCACATAGTATTGTTTCATAGATCAGACTTATACCTATGTCTTTGTAGTTCCAAGGCCAACTGCCTATCTATCATGTCACACTTCACTTTCTCCCTCTTTTTTGTTATAACAACAAATAATGCTAATGAAAACCTCAGTATATATGGAAACCTATAACATTATAAGAATCTATATAATTAACAGCATGTCACTTAAAAATAAGAGCAACTGAAAGTCTTTATCACGCATGGGTCATGATGGTGATGAAAGATTCTGGTAAACATATAGAATTAAAATATTTCTGAGTTGGAAGGGACTCCAATGGTCAGATAGTCTAACCCATACTTAAGTGAGAGGAAAGTATGGTGAAGAACATTTAAATAAATTTTAGTGGGAAAAGAAAGACGATTTTGTCACTGAAACACCCTATAGATCACCTGGTCAGAAAAAGGGAATAGATGGAGTTCAGGAAACAGATCATAAGCCTGACATGTAAGAATGATCTAGTAATGATGGTGATTTAATCATCCAGACTTCTGTTAGGATTCTTTCTGGAAGTAAAATAGTTTAAATTTTTTCTGTGTGGGCCCTTGATAAGAGGTATATTTGAATTGCTTTAATGATAATTTCATCATTGAATGGGAAGAGAAACCAATGTATATGAGTATATGACTTAGTCCACTCTATCTAGCCAACCCCATCCATGATTCACATTATATACCTCAGTCATCATTTTTCCATGTGCCCTGCCAATCTCTATTTCTTTATCTGTCCACCCCACCACTTTTAAGCTGTAGAATAGAAATCAAATAAATGCTACCAATGCTTTATGGAGAGGTTATGATACCTGCCATTCAATTACCTTATGGCTCTACTCATTGTCCCTGTGACTGACCATACTCCCCTATTTGTGTGGTCATCTTCTATTACAATGTAAGCTCTTTGAGGGCAAAAACTTTTTTTTAATCCCCATAACTGAGCACAGTGCTTGTTACATAAAAAGTCCTTGATAAATATTTATTTTTCCTCTTTCTTCATTCTTTCATCTATTCATTCATTCATTTAAGGAGCAATTCTAATTTTCACTGACAAAAACAAATTCATTTCTGGGGAATAAATGAGGAACTTAGGCTCAAATGGCTACTACCTTTTTAGAATTTGTAATAGAGTAGAGGAAAGCCAAATATAATCTGCCAGGTGCCCAATATTTTGCAAGCAAATTGAAAAGGGCTCAGAGGAATCAAAGACAGGACCAAAAGCCTATAGTTAGAGACATTCTTGGAGGGCTAGAAGACCATCCAGAATAAAATTCTGAGGAAACAAAAAGAAAAAAATCTAGTGAGGAAGAAAGTATGGAGTTGTACAAAGAGAATGATGTGGATACACAGAGAATTCACCTAACCAGTTAAACTTTTAAACAATGAACATAGCATTGAAGTAAGTGAATGTAACAATGACTTGAAGCTAATGAGGACAACTACAGGCAAGTTGTGTGGGTTTGGTTTTATATGCACATCATACATTTTTTTATTTTATATGCATATATATTTATACATTTTATATGCACATCATATCTCTCCATAATGGAGAGAAGGCAAATTTGTTTTACTTTTGTTTTAAAACCCAAGAGCCTGGCACAGTGCCCTGTAATCAGTCAGTCAATGATAATGCATTAAGCATTTACTAAGTTCCATAATTTTGTTGCAGTCATCTCTATGTTCAGTTTTTGCTTGGATTTCCTTTAGGCAATGTGGTTGGGATATATTTGATTGAGGGCTATCAAATTCCAAAGTGGACCAAAAATCTTAAAAGTATTTTTAAAAGATGCAAATGCCAAGAAAAAAGAAATCTCAAATCCTTCATACCAGCTCTAGTAACATTTAGAGAATATCTTTGCTGTTTAAACCCCAAACTCCCATATCTGTCTCCAGGATTAGGTTTCTTCACCCTGAGATACATTGAACTTTCTTTGAGCTAAAATATCTTGAACCCCCAAACTACTCATTACCTGAAGTACTCTGACCCTTTTCTGCTTATGTATTCTGAGCTATATTGTTGACTAAAAAAAATGCTAGTTTTGATTACTGTCCCCTACCCTTACCTCTTTAATTTCTAGGCACTGTAGTGCCAAAGACAAAAAACAAAATAGTTTCCTCATCGAAGGACTTTATATTCTATTGACAGAAAAAATATTTGTAGAGATAGAGACTGATATAGAGCCTGTGATTTCATTGGAATAGGACAGGGGTGGGGAACCTGTGGCCTTCTAGGTTCTCAAGTGTGCCCCTTTGACTAAGTCCAAGTTTTACAGAACAAATTCTTTTATTAAGGGGAAATTCGAATTGTCAGAGAGCCACACTTGAGGACCTAGAAGGTCACAGGTTTCCCATCCCTGGTATAGGAAATTCCCCAGGGAGGAAGCTCTCTTGATTGATGCAGGTTGGTTGGCACTTTCTACGTAATTTGAAGTCATAAGGGGTTACCTAGGACACTGAGAGGTTGAAGGACTTGCCCAGGGTCACACAGCCATTTTGTGGCAGAGGGAGCAATGGGTTCCGGGTCTCTCTAGAATAGAGGTCAACTCTTTCCCTACCATGTCACAATTATATTAACATGTACGAAACAGAGGGAAAGTAATCTTGATTGGAAAATCCCTAAGAACTTTGGAGATCAGTAAAGGCTTCCTGGAGAAGTTGTGCCTAAGTTGAATTTTGAAAGCATTCAAGGATTCCAAAAGGCATAGCTCTGGAGGGATAACCGGTTCAAAGGCACATAGCCATGTGAAGACCAGAAAGTAGACCAATATGGCAAGGAAACACAATATTTAAAAAGAAGTCATGTGTAAGGGAACTGGAGATGGAGGAAGGGATCAAGTTACGAAATACTTAAATTTGAACACACTGCATCTACAATTAGAGGACATAGGTTCAAATCTTCCCTCTGGACAAATCACTTAACATCTCTGTTTCCTCATCTGTATAATGACATGGTTGAACCAGATTATCTCAAGATGATCTCTTCCATTTCTAGATCTATGATTCTAAGTGTGATCCTAAAATACAATATTGAGTACTATGAGAAATGGCAAATGGAGGTTATATTGGATTGTGTATATAATAGGGAGTCAATGGAATTTGTTGAAAGGCAGATGCAGTGATGTGGTCAGATCAGTGATTTAGGAAAAAATATTTTTAGCATGATGTGGTTGATGGGTTGGAGTGGGGAGAGATTTGAGTCAAAGAGATAGATTAGGAGGGTACTGAAATAATCCAAGGGACATGATGAGGGCTTTGAGTAGGCGACCAGGGAAAAGAGAGCTACATGAAAAATGTACTCAAGATAGAAAAAACAAAATTTGGTAACTTATTGTCTATATGGGGAAAGGCATCAAGAAAGATGGCAGTACCATCAAAAGCAATACACACACATATATATGCATAAATATATATACACACATAAACATATACATACACACATATAACTAATAATATCTATATAAACTAACATATATGTATATATACATATACATGGACATGGACATATACATATATATAAATTAGTTAAATTTGGGGAAACAAAGTAGCATAAGATGCAACTCTAGCCTTAAAGACATCTATAAACTATTTTGGGAGAAAACATGTACAAGTTTTCTTTCTTTCTCTGTTCACAAAATAGCTAAAAAGAAAAGAAAAGAAAAGACCTTAGAGTTAGGTAATCTGGATGCATATCCAAATTCTATTACTACCCAGAAGTAATAATTAAACAAATCACTTCTCAAGCATCAGTCTTCTCCATCAAAGGGGGATAATCATAGAATCAAAGAGTCAGAGAAGGAAACCAGAGAAGGAAATTTCCACTGTTTGGGGAAACATGGCACAATAGACATAGATCAACAGAAGAGGGAGCTGTTGCCACTGTCAAAGCCAAACTTTGCAATAGGGAGTGAGCTCATCAGCTGTTTAAGGCCCAAAGTCACCAACAGTGGCCAGGGTGAGTGAGAGACAGTAGTGATTATGTCCCTATATACCACTGAGAAACCACTGTGTTTGATGTCATTGATTCTTACTTCACAGAACATAAACAAGCCTAAACCTTCACATTTCAAAATCTATGTTGATTCTGGCATTAATGGTAATGATAAGGAGGATGAGAATGAGGATGACAAGGAGAAGGGGGAGGAGAGGAGGAGGAGAAGGAGAAGGAGAAGGAGAAGGAGAAAGAGGAGGAGGAGGAGGAAGAGGAAGAGGAAGACGAGGAGGAGGAGGAGAAGGAGGAGGAGGAGGAGGAACAGAAGGAGAAGGAGGAGGAGGAGGAGAAGGAGAAGGAGAAGAAGAAGGAGAATGAGAATGAGAATGAGAACGAGAATGAGAACGAGAAGGAGAAGGAGAAGGAGAAGGAGAAGGAGGAGGAGGAGGAGAAGGAGATGGAGAAGGAGGAGGAAGAGAAGGAAAAGGAGAAGGATGAGAAGGGGGAGGAGAAGAGCAAGGAGAAAGAGGAAGAAAAGGAGAAGGAGAGGAAGAGAGAAAAAGAGAGAGAGGATACAGAGGAAGAGGGGAAGGAGGAGGAGGATAACCAGCAATTATACAATTATATAGTAATTTAAATTTTGAAAAGTGCTTTATAAATATAGGGTTTCCCAAAAGTCTCTTCTATTGTGCAACACCACCTCTGATGGCCCTCATGAAGCAGAGATTTGGGAGTGTCTGCATAGGAAATGTGAACATGGGGGCCATGTGGATGGAGGAGGACTGATGGGAAAGGAGGGCACAGGCACCTGCGTAGCCTGAATGCAATTGAAATCAACCTGTGCCTGTGAGTGGGAATAGAAGGTGCTGGCACCATCCTCACTTCCCTTCTGTGCACCTTACCTTTCTCATCATTAAAATGAGTGGGTTGGACTACAGGAGCCAGCTGACCTGCTGGTCTTCCTATCTATAATAAGCACAACACTTCATTCAGCTGGAAAGAGTTCTGGACTGGTAGTTCAAAGACCTGAATCTCAGCTCAGACATTAACTCACCATGTGTAACTAACAAGTGGGTTCCTTCCTCAAAGCTTTAGCTTCTTTCTTTATAAAAATAGGCAAAAGGACGTTCCAGCTCTAATAGAATGAACAACAATGGCAACTTGTTGAGTGGACTTGGTGCTAAGAAGACCAGCCTCTATGATATGGACAAATTAATTAACATATGTAGACTTCAGACTCCTTCTTATAAAATAAGGGATTAAGGAGCATAGCCAAGATGGTGGAGTAAAAGCAGGAACTTGCTTAAGTTCCCACTCCAACCACCTCCAATACATGTAAAATATGATTCTAAACAAATTTTAGAGCTACAGAATCCACAAAGTGACAGAGAGAAACAAATCTCCCGCTGCAGACAGCCTGGCAGGCAGACATGAAGGGTCTATTGCATAGGGATAGGAACCGAGCATAGTACTGAACCACCCCAGCCCAGGGAGACCCTGACCAGCAGCCCAGACTGGCCAGAGCAGACTTAGGGGGAGTGGATTACCAGCAACTGTGGTGGTTTCCAGACTTCCCAACCCATAAACACCAAAGAGAAAGTAAAAGGTCAGTGGGGAACTGTGTTGGAAATGGATGACAGAAGAGGACAGTCCAGCCCCTACCCCTGGGGCAAAAGGTGGCAGAGGCAAGGAGACTGCACCTGCTGCCACATGGCTGCCTCCAGAGCTCCTGACCTGCAGATCATAGGTGGACCAAGTGACCTTTCATAGGGTAATTACTCCTGCTTTGACCTGCTTGGATATGGGTCACACTCTTGGCTGGTGGGTCTGGGGTGAGGAACGCCAATGTGCCAGAGCTTGTGCTGGCTATAGAGATGGTGTGCTTCCCTTAGCTCTGACAACATTTGTGAAAATCCCAGCAATTTGCAACACAACTCTCTCCACTCTGCCATGAGCTCAAAAGTCAAGTAACTGACTAGCAAGATGAGCAAGCAGAGAAAGCTCAATCAGACCATAGAATCCTTTTCTGGGAACAGGAAGAATCAAAACATGGAACCAGAAGAAGACAACAAAGGCAAAACTCCTGCATCAAAAGCTTCTAAGAAAAATATGAATTGTTTACAGGCTATGTAGGAACTCAAGAAGGATTTTGAAAATCAAGTAAGAGAAGTAAAGGAAAAAAATTGAGAAGCGAAATGAGAATGATGCAAGAAAATCATTGAAAGTGAATCAACAGCCTGCTAAATTAGACCCCCAATAATGCTGAAGAAAATAACACCTTAAAAATAGACTAACTTTTATGGCAGAAGAGGGCCAAAAAGCCAATGAGGAGAAGAATGCCTAAAAAAGCCAAATTTACCAGATGAAAAAGGAATTTCAAAAACTCACTGAAGAGAATAACTCCTTCAAAATTAGATTGGAGAAAATGGAAGGTAATGACTTTATGAGAAATCAAGATACTATAAAACAGATCCAAACAAATGAAAAAGTAGAAGGCAATGTGAAATATCTCATTGGAAAAACCACTGACCTGGAAAATAGATCCAGGAGGGATTATTTAAAAATTATTGGACTACCTGAAAATCATGATCCAAAAAGAGCCTAGACATCATCCTTCAAGAAATTCTCAAGGCAAATTGCCCTGATATTCTAGAATCAGAGGGCAAAATTGAAATGGAAAACATTCACTAATCACCTCTTGAAAAAGATCCCCAAAAGAAAACTCCTATGAATATCAAAGCCAAATTACAGAATTCCCAGGTCAAGGAGAAAATATTACAAGCAGCCAGGAAGAAACAATTTGAGTATTGTGGAAACACAATCAGGATAACTTACGACCTAGCAGCTTCTACACTAAGGGATCAAAGGGCTTGGAATATGATATTCCAGAGGTCAAAGGAGCTAACCAAGAATCACCAACCCAGCAAAACTGAGTATAATGCTTCAGGGGAAAATATGGTCATTCAATGAAATAGAGGACTTTCAAGTATTCTTGATGAAAAAACCAGAGCTGAACAAAAGAAGCAAGAGAAGCATGAGAAGGTGAACAGGAAAAAGAAATCATAAGGAACTTATTAAAGTTGAACTATTTACATTCCTACATGGAAAGACAATAATTCTAAATCATGAGATGTATATATATATATATATTCACATGTATAGGAGGGTGCATGCATGTATAAATACATATGTGAACATGTATAAACATGTATACATAAACAGAGGACACAGGATCAATTGAATAGGAAGGGGATGATATCTAAAAAAATAAAATTAAGAGGTGAGAGAGGAATATAATGGGAGAAGGAGAAAGGGAAAGATAGGATAGGGTAAATTATCTCATATAACAGAGGCAGGAAAAACCGTTACAATGGCGGGGAAGAGCAGCAAGGTGAAAGGGAATGGGTCAGTTTACTCTCATTGAATTTGGCTTAAGGAGGGAATAACATACACACTCAATTGGGTATCTTACCCTATAGGAAAGTAGGGGGAAGGGAATAAAAGGTGTGATGATAGAATGGAGGGCAGATTGGGTGATAGGGTAGTTAGAAGCAAACACTTTTGAAAAGGGACAGGGTCAAAGTAGAAAATAGAATAAGTGGGGTGGGGGATAAGATGGAGGGAAATACAGTTAGTCTTTCACAATATAACTACTCTGGAAACATTTTGCATAACTAAACTTGTACAACCCATATTGAATTGCTTGTCTTCCCAGCGGGGGTGAATAAGGAGGAAAGAAGGGAAAAAATCTGGAACACAAAGTTTTAAAAACAAATGTTAAAAAAAATATTTTTTACGTGCAACTGGGAAATAAGATATACAGTCACTGGGTCACAGAAATCTATCTTGCCCTACTAGAAAGTTAGGGGGCAATGAGGGAGGATATAAGAGAGAGCAGACTGGAGTAAGGGGTATTCAGTAGGCTCACTATTTTGGGGTGAGGGTAGGGGAAAGACAGAGAGAAAATTTGTAACAAAATCTTTTGGAAATGAATGCTGAAAACTAAAAATAAATAAATAAAATATTAATTTTTAAATAGATTAAAAAATAAATAAAATAAGGGATTAGATAGTTTCTAGGGTCCAACTGTGGATCTTTATTTGAACTCAAATTCTTCCTCTCACACTTCTTTGCTGGGTGAACCTAGGCAAACCATTCATTCCCTGAGCCACAGATATATCTCTAAAACTTTCTACTAATATGTCAAATTGCTTGCCTTCTCAGTGAAGAGGAGGAAATGGAGGAAGGAAGAGAATGTGTAACTCAAAAGCTGAGAAGAAAAAAGTTAAAATTGTTTTTATATGTAATGAAGGAAATATAAAATATTACATTTAAAATTATGCATTGAATTAAAGAAGAGTTGGATAGAGGGAGATCCCATGCTTGTGAAATCATTGATGATTGGTAGGTGGATATAATCCTATCATTCAATGTTGTTGGGGGGTAAAAAGCATTTTGTAAACCCTAAAATGTTAGATATTAATTATACATCTCTAACACAAGGCACCAAAGTGTTAGACAGGAAATTTTGCATTATTTTGTCATCTACCCAGGATACAAATTCAAGCAAGCTTCAACAGGTTTATTCTGGAATTTTTATGCATATGGCATGTAGCCACCTTGGGGTAAAGGGTGGAGACTTAGGTGTAGCCTGAGAAATGCCAACATTTGTTATATTCTCCATTTGGTTTCAAGTAAGAATAAAGGTTTAGAGGAGAATACCAGACAGGTTTTTCCTTTCAAGGTTGCCCAGTGTTCATCAATCCCTTATTTTCTGTACAGGCAAGAGAAGTAGCTTCCATTAGTCTGGGGTATTTTCTTGTCAATGTACCTTCAAATACTATATCGATAATATAGGGTTAGGCCTTAAGGCCATATCTGCATAATATATGAAGAAATATAAGTCTGACCAAATATTTGGTTAATCTGATCAATTTTGATGACCAAACCAGATAACCTGAAACCCAACAAAACCAGTTTGGCAAGCTCGCGCAATATTAGATTCCTGCCTTTTGTCTAGTGGGGTGATTAGTCATTAAATGACAATTTCCTTTTTTGGGAAAGGAGGTTAGGCAAGACCATCCATAGAGTCCCTTACAGCTTTAAATTCTAGAGCATTGTACTGGAAATCATCAGACCTAGACTGTAAAATTGGCAATGCTGGTAATTAGTTGTGTGATCTCAGGCACGTCACGTCCAATCATAGATTTTGGAGATTAAATCATATGTATCATCATAGATTTATCATAAGGTCATAGATCTCAGAAGTCTTACTGTACAACTGCCATTACGATCTGAAGCTGAGTCATCTGATCCCAAATCTAGCACATTTTCATTGCCCTAGACATAATCTCCTCATTTTACAGAGTAGAGGGAGATGGGAAGAATAATGAAATAAGTGACATATACTGGGTCACACAATTACTTTACTTCTATGGTAATTGATGCCTACCTTGTTTTTATTTTGAATATAATTTGTATATAAATATATATACGTATTTTACATACACACAGAGATAGAGATGGAGAGAGAGAGAGAGACAGAGACAGAGACAGAGACAGAAACAGAGACAGACAGAGATAGAGATAGAGATAAAGGTAGAGGTAGAGATAGAGATAGAGGTAGAGGTAGAGGTAGAGGTAGAGGTAGAGGTAGAGGTAGAGATAGAGATAGAGATAGAGATGACAGAGGTAGAGATAGAGATAGAGATGAGATCGAGATAGAGATAGAGACAGAGATGACAGCGGTAGAGATAGAGGTAGAGAGGATAGAGATGTTATAATCCACCCTGATTAAATATAAACTCCTTTTGGACAAGGAACATTTCATTAATTTCATTTCTGTCTCTTTGTTTGCAATTCCTAAAAAGGTACCTGACATAGACTAGATGCTTAATATATCTTTGTTGTTCAATCAAATAAGTGATTGTGTGATATTATGACTCTGAAGATAGTACTCCTTCCACCAAACAATAAAGTCAGTCAAACAAAACAAACAAAACAAAAAAAAAGCACAAGTATATCATAAGAGTATAGCATGAATAACGGACAGAACTCAGAATTAGAAGTCTGGGACTTAGAAATCATGCCTAAGTTTGAACCCTGGCTTTGCAAACACAAAATGATAGCAAGTGAAAATTATAAAGAATAAAGTCGGTCTCAAAGGTTGTTGCTTTCTGTCCTTCTTTCTATTATATGCAGGAGGTATTACCATGACTTTGCAAGTGAACTATATTTAAGTGAGGGAGGACTATGCAAAGTCACCAGCCTCACTTTGTCCTCTGGAGCCATATGGATCCAGTGGCAAGATATAGATCAAAATAACTGGAGATAGCCTTGGAAGCAGTGGGAAACCATGGTCTTTTTAAGCCAAGGTCTTTCCCAGGTCTCAGTTTGACTGAGGCAGTACTCAAGGCTAGGTAAGAAATGAGGCAAAGAAAGGCCTCAATTACCTAGTCAATCTGGGAGTGGGAGACCCTCATGGTTTCTGGCAAAAACAGAAATAATTGCTATTTACATTTAATTTGAGCATTCTAGCCCAAACAATGACCCCTAGGAATTGGGTTGGGACCTATTGTTGGCCAATCATTGAGAGCCAGAGTGATTTGGGTTTAAGGCACAGTCCTTAAGAAAGAAATCTAGCCATTAAACACCAAGATAATCTTCCAACGTTTCAGGGATCAAAATTTACAGTCTTAGCCCCAAAGAAAAGATATAAGAAGACAACTTAACCCCTTCTTGATAGAGAATGGAGGGTAGGGTTGGGATGGTGTTTGACAGATGTGGAGTAAAACACAGAATTATTATTATATTGCATAATAGAACGTCAGATATTTTTTATTTACTTATAAAACTTGCTTAATGTTTATTTTTACCCCTTTCACTTTAAAAAATGCTTTGTTATCAGATCTGACCCTCTGGGAGGAGGGTGAAGAGGTTTATATGCAGAAATCTAAATAATGTAAAAATTAAAGATATCAATAAAAAGATATTTTATAAGAAGCAAAAGAATATCTTTAAAACTTTTAAATTAATTTTTAATATTTTATTTAAATGAGATAAGTTGTACTAGAAGACTGCTAAGGTCTTCAGCTCCCTATCTATCCTCCTATACT
>CM053601.1:132181959-132198783 GCA_028646575.1 Pseudocheirus occidentalis | reverse complement strand
AAAGGGCATGGAGAGAGTTGGAGCAGCCCAAGCCTTCTCCTAGTAGAAATGGTTCACTGGATTGCAACAGTATCTGCCATCTAGTGTTCTCTCATGAAATTACAAATCAACAGACTTGGAAGAAATGGGTGTCCAAGTAAGTAGGGAAAGGTGGGGCTTGAGAGCCATCTGTTAGTCAGTCTGAAGGCTGTGAATCACCAGGTGAGCTCCATCAATTCTAATGAAATAGAGACTATTTATTTTTTGGGAAACTACTTTATAAACTCAATACATACTTTTAAAATCATTTATTTCTAATACTTTAAACAAAAAGGAACGTTGTTCTATATACTTTCTACAAGCTCCCCACCTACTGGGATACAACACAAAGTGGTAAAAGAAAAATGAACCTTGCATCAGAATATTAGAGTTTGGCGATATAAATGGGAAGAAGAACAAAAAAATCAAGACTGAATCTGTCTGGGGGATATTTATTGTGGAATACCACATATATTGGCTGATACATTGGTTAGTTTTATTAAATTGCTTTTATCTCTTTCTCTTTTTTACCTCTTTGTTGCAAAGGATGGATAATCTATATGGGGAAGGGTAGAAGGGTATATTTTAAAATGAAGGTGATATATATAAAAATAAAAGATCTCAATACAATTTTAAACATTTTTCCTTCTTATTATATAACTTTTTTTATATTTTTTGTTATTTTGATTCTGAATTCTGTCTATCTCTCCAACCCCTCTCCTACCCTTTGAGAAGGCAAGCAATATTCTATCCATTATACATATGAAACCATGCAAAACGTATTTCTATATTAGCCATTAAAAAAAGCAAGAAAAACAAAGTACAAAGCCACATGCTTCAATCTGCACTCAGAGTTCATCAGTTCTCCCTCTGGAAGTAGACTGCATTTTTCATCATGGATACGTTGGAATTGTCATGGGTCATTGAGTCAATAAGGATTTTTTTTAAAACCCAGGTTTGAAGCCTACTTCTCTTGCTAATTTGCCATAACAAAAACTCTGGGACACAGTTTCCTCATTGGTAAATTGAGGGTAGGGTTACTACATGATTGCTCAGGTCCTTCCTTACCCAAATGCTCTTCCAGTTTTTCCATTTTCAGAGAGCCATTCATTGATCTAGAACTGGAAGCTTCATCCTTATGAACCATTGAGTCTAACCCTGACATTTTGCGGATAAGGTCACTGACGCTCAGAGAGTTTCAGTGACTTGGCCCAGGTTGCAAAAGTAAAATAAAAGAGCTTGGATTTGAACCCAGGTGTTCCGACTTCAAATTCAACACTCTTTACCTTGTTTAAAACAGAAGACAGTACCAAACGCAGAGCGTGGTATACGATATGCCCATAAGTGTATAATTGAACTGAAAAGACATTGTTTCTAATAGTTGCTACTTATGGATAACTTTAACATTTGTAAAACATTGTTCGTGTACTAGGTCATTTGCTCCCCACAACAATCCTGTGAGGTTGGTTCTTCGAGTATAATTATCCCCTTGCTGATGAAGAAAAAAGCTCAGAGAAATTAACTCACTTGCCCATGATCACACACAACTACTGAGCATTAGAAGCAGAATTAGAATCCAGATTTTTCCATTTCCCAAACACTTGTCTATTTCCACTTTACCATGCTTCCTTTTTTCCTCAAAGTGTTTGTTGTTAATATGGGAGTGGGAGAAAAGAAACAGAGCATTCACAAATGAGAGGAAATGTGGTTTAGGCAAAGAGAACAAAGGGAGCATTAAGACTTGGGTTCAATGATTCTAACACTAACTATACGATCTTGGGCAGGTCACTTGTCACCTCTGGGAATCCATTTCCTCATCCATAAAAGCATAAGGCTAGATTATTTGATGCTGAAAGCCCTTTCCACCTCTAACCATCCATGTTCTAAGGTCCCTTTCAGGTTCAACTCTGCGGTTCTTTTTGTTTTTAACTATGGTTAATAGATTCCCATCCTCTTTCTTTCAGATTCTATAGATGACAGGCCTGCTTAAAAAAAATGATGATAATTAAGTAGGACTAAATGTGATAGTTGTAGAAGCAAAACTTGTAAAAGCCAGTATAAAGTAGCAGAAGATAGTGTTTTAAAAAAATAGAATGTTAAATGTTCTGTGAGAGTTGACTAATTTGTTACATTTTAAAATTCGATATTGCCTTCTTCTATCTGTATTAAGAATAAAAGTTTATGATTTCTTTCTTAAAAATAAGTGACTATATATGATGTCTTTTTATGACTTTTCAGAGATAAGCATTTATTTTCATAGTAACAAAAGAAATAAAAAATGTTCGCCTAACTACCATTGCCCAGGGAATATAATTCCCATCTTTATTTGTTTTCCCGGTGCATGACTGGGAAGAATGATATTTGTACTGTAGCCTTTTAGGTTGGAAAATGATATTTTCTATTATGTGAGGAGATAGTTGACTTAGAAAACAACATGTACAAACAAGCATATTTACAAGTATTCTTACTATAATAAAATTATTGTGCCTGACCAACAATCTTTCCCCCACCAATCTATACTATAAGGATGTTTGCATAGAGAGGTCAATGAACTGTGCTTCAGCCAGCAAAAGGCCAAAGTAAAGCTTATTATGTATTAGAAAAACATTTTCCACTCTTTACTATATATAGAATTATAGATATATTTTTTTCTTATAATAAGGTTCCTTGCTAGCAGTATCATATGCAGACTCCTTAGCCTAGTATTTAAGGTCCTCCACAGTTTGGCTTCAAACAATACATATTTAAGTGCCTACAACATATCATACACTCAGCTAAATGCTGGTAATACAAAAAAAAAAAAAGCAAAAAATAGGCCCTGCCCTCAATGAGCTTACAATCTAATGGATTTAAAACAACTATTATACTACCCATTCCAGGTTACTTTTCTGATTCTTCCTTCTAGGTATAGTTAAAATGACTATATGAGGATTTAGGAGCATAAATTAGAGACCATCTAACCCAACCTCCAATTTTTAAAAACATTAATATGGAGACCAAAAAATATTGTATGGTTTCTGATTTCAAATCCATCTCCTGTTACTTAGTAGGGTGTAACCTTGGGCAATTCATTTGTCTTCTCAAATTCAAGTCCTCTCAAATACAGATAGCAGCTAAGGACCCTTCCACCTAAAATTCTGTAATCTATATTTTAAGGGACTTGCCCAAGGCTACAAAGGTAGCAAGTGACAGAGTGAGATTGCAAGTAGATTTCAGAGTCCAGTGAGAGCAAACAGAAACCTATTTTCATTGTGCCAAAACCACTGCTTCTAATCCACCCTATTTACGTGACTTTGAACAGTTTACTTTCCCTCCCTCTAGGCCTCAGTTTGATCATCTATAAAATGGGGTTGCGGGGTGGGTAGGGGAGTGTGCAATGAAATGGACCTTACATGGTTTTTTTGGGGTGCATACTTGCCCTATAACAAAACGCATTATTGCAGCGAGGCTTGTGTTATTGAAATGATTCCTGTAATCACATGTATTTGAAGTTAGATTTATATAAAATATAGAAATTAGTTCCAGTCCAGTAGAAATATGCACTACAAATTCAAATAATGCCACTCTTTTATGAGATCTAGCTATAAAGCTTCATGCAGTCATAAAGTGAAGATTTTGCCCTCTGTTGAACTTTTTATGTGTCTCTCCCCTGCCTTTCTGTTTACCTCCCCTTCCCACACCCAGTAATAATAAAAACAGCTCACATTTTATAGTTAAAATACTTTCCTCTGAACAGTCTTATGAGGCAATTCATCTAAGTATTATTCATTGTATTTTACAAATAAGGAAATCCGGGCTTAAGTCACACAACTAGTGAGCAGAGAAGCTAAGATTCCAGTCTAGGTCTGGACATTAGGTCTAATGGCCTGTTCCATTTTACCACATTCTCTTCCCTGTCAAAATCTTTATTCACATCTAAGTATAATTTGCTAAATTATAGCAGCTTAAAGGGCCACTCCTCTGAGAGGATCTGGTATTTTATTGGGGATGAAACAAAGTCTTCATCAAAGAAATGAATTTCTAACATACAGGTTTTCATATAGCAATTAAAGGTTACAAAGCTCTTTAAACACATTCTCTCATTCAGTAATCACAATTAAATCACTCACATTTAAAAGCTAAGGCAACTGAGTCTCAGAACAGTTAACTGAATTGGCATTGGTCATCCAGAAAAGCTAAATTTCAGAAGCACAATTTGAATCTAGGGGTCCCTCAGAGTAGGGCAGCACAGCAGCACCAAAGTGCATAGAATGCTCGGCCTGGAGCCAGGAAGACTCATTTTCCTGAGTTCAAATTTGGCCGCAGACACTAACTAGCTGTGTGGCCCTGGATAAGTCACCTAAACCTGTTTGCCTCAGTTTCCTCATCTGTAAAATAAACTGGAGAAGGAAATGGAAAACCACTCCAGTATTTTTGCAAAGAAAACCCCAAATGGGGTCATAGAGTCAGACATTATTGAAAGAGCTCAACAATACAAAAGAGTGATAATATGACACAAAACTTTCAAGTTTATGTGGTTCTTTAAATATATAGTTTAATTTGATATTCAAAAGATAATTCATATTCAGTGGGGAGTCAACAATTCAACAAACTAATGACACTGTGCAATGATCCTGTGTTATTAATAAAAAGAGAATCTGTGTCCCAACAACTATCCTACAAGCCACTTTCAACAAACACAAACACAAATACAAATGAATATTATAGAAGGTAAAAAGAGTAACAGGCAAAAAAGCGATCAGACAAAATTCTCTTGGAACATTTACAGAAGGTGATATTCAATTTAATTACAACATTTCTCCCTCTATCACTGAAAATCCCAGGACTTCCATGATTCAGCAGATTCTAAGAGTTGAAAGAATTCAATCCTACCTCAGGCACTTGCCCGCTGTGTGATGCTGAACAAGTCACTAGGACTCTCTTAGCCTAAATTTCCTCATCTGTAAAATTCTGAGATCATATAAGATAACACAGTATAAATCACTTTGTAAACCTTAAAGCGATCTTTAAATGCTAGCTATCCTTATTAGTGAAACTCGCTGAACTGAAAGAGGTAGGTCCTCAGATAACACACCACACAGTCTATCACTCAGATTTACTCAAAGAAATTCCAACTTTTTTTTGTGATTCCCTAACAAAGTCTTCATTACTCCAAAATCACTTCCATTATACTATGAGACATCCGGTCAGGACTTTGGAACAACAATTATCATCCCAATTATCCCACAAAGAAAGTGATTCTCAGAAAGGCAGCATGCCCAAAGTCACATAGCTAGTATGTAGAAAACTTAGGATGAAGAACAAAATCTTCCCATTTCGGAATCCAGTGTTCTCTCCACCACACCAAAACTCCCTCCCCTCTAAAAATAAGCCATTTAGGGATAAAGGGAGTTACCCAAGTAGAAGTAGGAAGTTACTTGTGAAACCATGATTCAAGTTAAGCCAAGAATCCTGAATTTCCAGTTCAATGCTCTTTATGCAGTAGATCATGCAGCCTTTCAAATATGAAAATGAATTCTGTGGGTGAAAGGCAATCATTCACCTAGGGGGCAGGTTCTCAGCTTCCTCAGCACACCGGCCTTGAGTTGATCTGAGCAGAAGGCTCTCACTTCCTACAGAAAGCACAAAGTGTCCCTAGAGTGCAGAACAAGCTGAGCCACCCTCAAATCACTTAGCACATGGCTAAATTAAGTCCTGCACACACTGTGAGAATCCCTCCCTGACTCTTTAAGGAGCCCAGTAATAAGATTCTAGAACCTGTTTGTAGGTACGCTCTGGCTTATGATTTTTTATATCCCTGAAGAATGAGGCCAGTGACATAATTACAATACATAAATTATTTTCCTCCTGTCTCTCTCATTTCATAATATATTTATATGAGAGGGAAATACCTAACAAGAAGGATAAACATTGAAAGAATAAGATGAAAATAGAGAAGGATAGTGGTGGTGTCCAAAAGCATTGGAACTGGTATCAGTAGAGCTGGATTTGGGTCCCGCCTATTAATCAGTTATCAGGTAGTTGCAGTGACCTCTGTAAACCTCGTTAATATATTTAGTTCCAAAGGTCTTCCTGTAATTTTAAGCTATGAAAATGTCAGATTGTACTAAGGCTTTTGTGACACCCTGTATAAGCAAGATCATTATGGCCAGAGCTGGTTTTTCAAGTAGGTAAAATTAGGAAGCTGTTTACATAATACAATTTGAGGAGAGGGCATCTTTAATTCCTAACCCTTGGCAGAGAAGGGGTGTCAGTCAGGAATGCAGCCAACACATTCTTCAGACTAAAGCAAATCAATAATGCCCAGGGGAAGATCCCTTAATGGGAAAGAGTATGTTGTCCAAGTCATGATCAGTGTGTAAACCAGTTGTAAGACCAGATCAAGCCAGAGTCCATTAAAATACAACATCCAAAGCAAAAGAGGGAAGAGAATTTGTAGCAACTGTCCCAAAACTGGATTGGTGAGCATATAATCTATGGGAACAAATGCTCTAGAAAGAATAGGAGATACTGGCAAAATGAGAATTTGTCCCCTTAAAATTCCTGTACCCAAAGAAATGGGCCTGGTTCAATAAAAGGGAAATTGAGCTTGGAATTAAAAGAGCTGGATTTGAAACAAGCCTCTGTGACTTGAGGTAATTCACTTAGCTGCTCAGAACCCCAAGTTTCTTAATTGTAAAAGGAGGAAAGGATTTAAGTATATGGTCTCCAACATGCCAATTAGTTCTTATTATCTTAGGACACCATTCTTTTATGGTAGGAGTATTGGTAGTCTGGTCCAGGCTCCCAGTGGTGGAGTCTTCCTGCTCCTTTGTACCATCACTGTTATGAGAATAAACAGAGGCTTTTGGTCTCCTCTATACCTTTCTCAACTATCACCTTTTCTTGTAGTACCTGAAATTTTGCCATTAGGACTTCAGAAGCAGAGAAGGTAAGTACTTTTTTTTTTTGAAGAGGGGAAGGCAAAGCAATTGGTGTTAAGTGACTTGACCAAGATAAAACAGCTAGTAAGTGTGTCAAGTGTCTGACTGGATTTGAAGTCAGGCCTTCCTGACTCCAGAGCCAGTGCTCTGTACTCTTTTTTTTAAAGATCAAATTCTTTCATTTTTAATAAAATAATAATTTCTTAACACACTCCCACCAAATGAATCCTCTATTTTAAGAAAACATTAAGCAAAATTTAACCAACAAAGCAGTCTCATTTAATAATGTATATAACATTTGACACCCATGGTCCTCCACTTGTCTACTAATATAGAGTATGAGTAGCATTCAATTTTATTCCCCAAGATGAACAATGTGAAGCAGGAAATAGGATAGTAATGCAGTACTAATTAAGAGAAGGTTATTTTAAAAAGTATTTTAGTGGCAGCACAAGGGTTAATTTTATTCAAATTGGCCAGCATTGTTCTTTAGGAATATGGTAGAATGCAATAAAATTGCAAGAGAATGAGTCAGTGGATGAATGAAAGAAACAATCACTTATTAAATGCTAGCTATGTGTCAAGAACTGTGCCAAGTTCAAAGGCTACAATTATAAAAAATTAAGACTCTCTCTACCCTCAGGAAGTTTACATAGGTCCAGGCCTATACTAAGTGCTATAGAAAGGTTAGCTACTGTTATTACTATTTTTATCATATTCTGATAGGGAAAGATGAAAACTGTAAACAACAGAGTAGGGGGTAAAAAGTAATGTTTAGGTTAGGGATGTAGAAGGGTCAGTGAATGAATCCATGAAGCTATTGGTTGACACACCCTTTGTAATTGGGATGTGATTACTGTTGACAGAGCAAGAGAAAATAGTGTGGCAGAGAAGAGATTAGTCAGGGTGGAAGCCTGAGAATGAACAAGGATCAGTAGTAGCATGGTGGGGGTGAGGTGGACTAGACGTGATGAAGGATGACCAATCAGAAGCCCAGGGTCTAAGGAAGAAGATAGTGAACTATCCAAGGTGGAAGCTGGTAGGAGCATGACATGAAGCTATCTAGGGAACCATTGAAGAGTGTAAGTGTTCTGGCATGGAGGCATCCCACAAAAGTGGGTCAACATGGCACTGTGTTCCTTGAGATCCTGAAGACCTTACCTTTCTGAGTAAGTTCTGGTGCTTTGTTGTGATATCTATTTTTTATTTTATTTTTATTTTTGTTTTTTGGAGGGCAATTGGGGTTAAGAGACTTGTCCAAGGTCACACAGCTAGTAACTGTTAAGTGTCTGAGGCTTCATTTGAACTCAGGACCTCCTGATTCCAGGGCCAGTGCTCTATTCCCTGTGTCACCTAGCCACCCCTAATATTTATTTTTTAAAGAGGATATCTGAGTATTATCTCAATGTATATTTCTCAAGAGATGACTATGGAAGCACAGCTTGTCTATACAGGGCTAAGAAAACATCACTGTGAGCCAGTCAGATTTAGCTATTTACCACTATTCTGAAGGTACACGAAATTTGGAGTCAAGGTAATTGAGGTCTGGTTTTTAGAACTGATATTACATGACCTTTGGTCACATGACTTCTCTCTAGGCCTCAGCATACATCTCCAGTAAATGGGGAGAGTACACTTTAGAAATTCTTACTCTGGGATCCATGAAGTTGCTGTTATCTTAATACATATTCTAAAAATTACATTTTGATGTAAAAGAAGTTAATAACTTCTCAACTAAATGATCTCTAATGTTTCCTCTAGCTATGAATCATAGGATTCCATGCTCCCTTCTCCTTCCCCCAGAGTGTATAACCACTTTAGAGACATATCCAGTCAGGGGATGCAGAGGTTGATTCCACCGGTTCATGAAGACTATCCTAGCTTTTAAGATCCTCCATTTAAATGAAAATATTAACAACTTAAATCATATTAGGTTCACACTTTAAGAGTAGAATAGAAGCTGACAACTGGCTGGAAGATACATAAGAGCAAGGGAACAAAAAGGAAAAGAAACCTGGAAATGAAAAGTGAGAAATCACAAGAGACAAACTCTACATTATGTCCCAGGGCTTTTCCAGGGCCCATCTGGAAATTGCCAGTTCCTCTCTGTGAGCAGCACTGTCATGTCCTCTGACCCCGAACAACTGTAAAAATCCAGAAAGGCAAAAGTGGAAAGTCCCTAGAGGTCACATGGCTCAACTTCCTCATTCTGTAGATCAGCAGTTCTCAACCTTCCTCATGCCACAGCCCTTTAATACAGTCCTCATGTTGTGGTGACCCCCAACCGCAGAATTTGCTTTGTTGCTACTTCACAGCTGTAATTTTGCTACTGTTATGAATAGTAATGTAAATATCTGATATGCAGGATGGATTTTCATTGTTCCAAATTGAACATAACCCACAGGTTGAGAACCACTGAAGAAACTGAGTTGTCTAGGTCTGATCACAAATCTCCCAAGCTCACCTAGTCAGATGTACAGAGATAACAGAAATTCCAGCTAGTCAAAAATCTCAGTCTAGTAACCGCTCCATTTTATAGATGAATTATGGATGATATTTACATAAAAATTTGCTGGTATAGTGATGAAGATAGATAGACAGATACATACATTCATATATATATATATAGAGAGAGAGAGAGAGAGACAGATATAAATATATGTGTGTGTTTGTGTATGTACTTATATATATGTGTGTGTGTTATATGTAAGTGTATATATGATTTTATATATATATATATTTATACATATTTATACATACAAAGTTCCTCAAAAATCTTCATGCTTTAGTAGCTTAAAAATATATTTTAAAACCTTTGAAACCATAGCTCAGGTAATGAAGGCAATGCAACTACTATCCCTGTTTTACAAATCAGAAAGCTGAAGTCCAAACAGCAACTGCCAATAATAGCCCCGACCTCTCAGAGTTATTGCAAGGATCAAATGAAATAATATTTGTACAGCTTAGCACAGCCCTTCACAAGTACTAGGTGCTTAATAAATGTCTGTTCTTTTCCCTCTTCTCTATCTCACCAGCCTTCCAAAATTCCAAGCATCCTAATGTTTACCCCAGTTTCCCAAAGAGATTGAAAGGCTGTTGTGGTGTAGAGGAAAGAGCATAGGCCTTAAGAATCAGAAGGCCTGCCTTTGAACCTCAGCCCTTCCATTCACTAACTTTTTGACCTTGGAGGTGACATTTAAGTTCTCTGGGCCTCATTTTCTTTAGGTATAAATAACAGGGGGCAGAACAGATGAGCTCAGAGGGCCCTTCCAGCTCTAATGTACTGTAATGCTATGAAAGATACTATTTGATACACATTTGATATGGGAAAGCCAAGAGACCTTTCTAACTTTAGCAAGTCTGCTGTATATAAAAATAGCATGGCTGGAACAAATATAAAGTTAGAGACATTGGCTTATCCCCTGAGCCCAGAGTCTAGTCTGTAAACCATCACAAATGACAAGAAAGCTTCAAATGATTTTGATGCCATCATACATCTTCCCAGGGCTGATAAGCAGTGGCTCATGGTCATTAACCAAAGGGCTGACAACATGTGGAGTCAGCGGGAAAAGGATGGCCATTTTAAGCTGATATTTTAAGCTACAGTCAACAAAGTTTTCTTTGAATATGAAGGAACTCACGATCAGGTTCGTGGGTAGGGGGAAAATATCTCTGTTGGAAAAAAAAATCTCAGAGTTCAACATTACCATTGATGTCTGTAACTACAGAAATGCTCGTCCTACTTAAACTGACACAGAGAGTGTTTTGTACAATGTTAAGTCACAGAGGAGTCAAGCCCAGTCCTAGTTCTGTAACTAACTAGCTTCATGACCTTGAATAAGTCACTTCAACTCCAAGTTTTCTCCTCTGTAAAGTTAGGGAGTTGGACTATACCAGGGGTTCTTAACTTTTTTTGTCTCATGGACCCCTTTGACAGTTTGGAAATTATTCATTGTTTTAAATTCATGATTTAAGGAAAGGATAAAATTCAGTCAGAGGTTAATAAAGATAGATGTGCCTTTTTTTTACAATCCAAATTAATGAGCCCCCTGATTACCTAGTATTGGAAATCATATCAATGCATACCAGGCTAAGAACCCCTAAATTAGACTTTCTTTAAGAACCCTTCAACCTTTAACATCCTAGGATTCTATGAAAGATTCTCCCTGGCCAGGACTCCAGTATAGGAAAATTCATCTTGAATCTATCAGCTAATCCAGCTCTAAATGAGTTCTTGTGTATGTTTATGAGAAGGAGGCATACATGTATTTTCTGAGCTTTGTGAAAAAATATATTTCCACCAGCTCAATTCTATAGCTTGAGCCCCTAATTCTGGCAGAACTCAGCACTGCTCTTCTCTCTCTTCCCTCCCCTAGGGCTTGCTTGTCTCTGAGAGAACCTTGGCTGTACAATACGTTTTGTCAGATGGTTGATCGCAGCAAGGCTCGTTTTGCTTATGGGCTGAGAAGGCAACTGCTAACACAATGTGATTTCTGGGTCCAAGAGGGTGACTTACTTTTAAAATATCATATATATAAGATGTTGTAATAATAAATTTTACATATATATAATACTATATATAATATTTGTTATTACATTTATAGATATATACATACATATATACACATACATATATATGTATTTGCATATATATACAATATACACATTGATATAGATACATTTATATATAATATTAATATCAACAATATTATATATGTGTGTATATCTAAATCTATATCTATAATCAATATCTATATCTATATCTCTCTATCTCTATCTCCATCTCTCTTATCTCTATCTCTGTCTCTGTCTCTTAACTCTATCTCTGTCTCTGTCTCTATCTATCCCCCTTTCCCAGCCAGTCAATGTAATACTTGGTGTTTTCAGATAAGTGGTTGGTCAGTCCCTTCTTCAAGACCTTCAGGGACCAGAATGAAAGATATTCTTTCTGATCTACCTCTAACCCTTTCACATTCTCACCCCAAGGAACCCCATTACCTTTGTAGATGGCGTTAATTGTAAGGAAATATCTCCCTGTGCAATTTTCTGTCACAAGGGCCAAGCAAAATATTTAATTTCTCTTCTGCATGATAGTCTTTCAAATATTTGAAGACAGCTCTCAGGATTGCCCTAAGCCTTCTCCTATAAATGGCTAAAACCGGAGCCTTTCCTGGGAACAGATTTTGGATGGTGAGTCAGAACAAGAATAGAAATTCCCGGCACTCAGAGTTAGATGCAGAGTCTAAGTGCGCAGGGAAATGGGGTCAGGGAGGAGAGGAGACAAGCATAGAGAAAAGTATTATAGGGCTGACCTAATAGTTTTAAGTCAGGCCCTGAATGCCAGTGAGGTTGATTGGCTGGGTAGTTTGTTTGTTTGTTTGTTTCCCATAAACAACACTGCAGCCTATAACAGGAGAGAACAGAGTTGGAAGGAACGATCTCCACTTTGTGTCTACTGACTTTGTATCTGCTAATTTCAAATTCATAGAAACAAGATGCCCCTAGTGTCTCCCCCTTCCTGTCTCCTTTTGCATATTGCCACCCCCCCTAAAAATTGTAAGCTCATTAAGGGTGTAGACTGCCTTTACTAATTATATCCCCAGGTCTTAGTACAGTATGTGGTACATCATAAGTACTTAATAAATGTTTATTGGATTGACTTATTATTGGATCTCATGTATTGGAGCTCTCAAGTAAAGAGAACCAGACTGGGGGGATCAGAAGACACGATGAGAGCCTCAGCTCTGTAAGTACCTTAGAGTTGGCAAAGTCATTTAACTTCTCTAGGCCTCCATTTTTCATTTGCTCAAGAAGGGAGATGGATGACGTAACTGACAGAGACTTTTCTAGGCATGGAAAGAAGTCTGCTCTAGTATGAGCCAACAAGTACTCAGCGTTCTGAGCGATGATGTTTTTACTCCTAACAGTCTCTCAGTGTGACCTCCGAGGAGGATTCTGAATGCAAGGGCTATAATATATTATCATGGTAGCCTTCTTAATAATTATTTGTTATTACATTAAAGCATTATTTACAATAAATTTATCATATTATTACAATAAAATTTGTCCTTAAATTAAAGTTATATTTTCCCACTGAGGAGGCAGAAGCATTTCAAATTGGAAATTGCCAAGAGTCATTAATTCTCAGGACCTCTATATCCTGTATAGCTGATATCTGTACTATGAATTCCAAAGTTTTTAGAAAGTGAATTGATGCTAGGGGGAAAAAAAACCTCCTCCCTGTACCCAGAAATAAAATACAGTAAAAATTAAAGAGAAGCAATGTGATCCATGAAGTGTTTTGGGTTAAGTAGCTATTCCAAACTCAACTACTGTTCTTTGGTCTTCTAGTCATACTAACATGGAAAGTGTTTCCCCTTCAAAACCACCAGGACTCTCTGTCATCCCTAGTATACAGGAGAAAGAAGATACTTATGTGTGTATACATGTGTGCACCCACATATAGATTTATGCATTCATGTGTACCTGCATACACAAAATAAACACATGCAAATTATATTTGCATGCATGTAGTTATAGATTATATATACATACATATATAATGTGCATGCATGTATTGTGTACACATATAGATATGTGTGTGTTTGACACTAGGAAACTTTTGGAGTTAGGGAATTCTTTTTTGAGGGGCAACAGGAGAAACAGGGAAATTAGCAGATTATCGAAAACCTTGTACAACCAGAAAATTCTCTTTTATAATGCGTCACAGAGAGCTACTACTATATTGTTTCAATGTATTTTAATTACCTTAAGTAATTTTTCCAGTTTCTTAATTTTGTTTATGGTCCAGTGTTTTGAGAGGCAGCCTAACACTGTCCATACAGTAATGGACCTGAATTAGGGAAGACCCAGGTTCTAATCCTACCTACATAAGTCTATGCAAGGCAATGTATCTATTTCCTCATCTGCAAAGGAGGGTGTAGACTCAGTGACATTTAAAGTCCTTTCTAGTCCTAAATCTGGGTTCCATTCCCTTCACTATTGTTTCTTGTCTACGAAATTTCATTTGCCTTCTTTGAATTATGCACGGTTGTTTAAAAATTTAACTTGTTTATTTTTCCTTAATTTCTTCAGCATTTGTTATTGTTGCTCTTATTCAAAAACAACTTTACAAAAGAATTTGCTACTAATAAAAACCCATGCTCTGTCTCCATATGTCTCAAGGTCCTTGAAGCAGCTCGATTGCTTTGTTTGAGGCACTTATGGCCTGCGCTGGATCAGGAGGGTTTAAATCCTGCCACTTACTCGCTGGATGACCTTTGACAAATCAAATAATTTACTTAACCTTTCTGGGACTGAAAGTAAAATGATGTTGAGCTAGATGAGTTTCAAACTCTAAATCTTATGATCCTACATAGAGATCGTGAAAGGAAGGAAAAAATTAGGCATTTAAGTACCTACCATGTGTCAGGTGCTCCACTAATTGCTTTACAAATATTATTTTATTTGAGCCTCACAATGCCCCTAGGTACAGGGGTGAGGGAACCTGTGGCTTCGGGGTCACATGTGGCCCTCTAGGTCCTCAAGTGGGGCCCTTTGACTGAGTCCAAACTTCACAGAACAAATTAAGTTTGGATTCGGTCAAAGGGCAGCACTTAAGGACCTACAAGGCCACAGGTTCTCCACCCCTGTCTAGGAGGTAGATGCTATTTTACCACTTTTTTGCCTTTGACAAAATTGATGCAGACAGAGGTTAAGTGACTTGCCCAGGGTTACATAGTTAGTAAGAGTCTGAAACCACACTTGAATTCAGCTCTTCCAGACTCTAGGCCTATGACTCTGTCCATTGCACTCACTAACTGCCTTTGGAAGTATGATATAATGATTAGAGAGATGGTCTTGAAATGAAGAACAGCTGGGTTCAAGCCCTGTCTCTGATACATACTGGCTGTGTGACCTTGGGCAAGTCACTTAGCCTCTGCACTCTAGGCAAGCAAATCTCTAAGATATTAAGTGCAATTATCTAACCACTTTGGTAGAGAGGAGCTTCCTTACCTGGCAGTTCCCTAAACCAGTCAACTCATAGGTCAACCCCATCCCTACATAAATACAAGCTTTTGATGGCAACAAGCAGGCAAATAAATTCAACACAGAGACCCCGATGTCAACCCTTGCACTTCCCCTTCCCTGTCATTTAACAAATTGTACAGTGACAGCTGCATGAAGCCACTGAAATGCCCAGAGCACAGCATCAGTGACAGCAGAATAAATCTAGCCTTGACAATGATGCCTGGTCACTGTGGCAGACAGCATTATGCAATAAGCCTTACTGATTGATAAGATGCCCAATGTCAGGATGACCAACCTGAAGCCTCAAGGTTACATGTGGCCCTCCAGGTCCTCAAGGATGGCCCTTTGACTACATCCAGTCAGAGGGATGCACCTAAGGTCCTAGAGGGCCACATGTGGCCTCGAGGCTGGAGGTTCCCCACGCCTGGTCACGGTATTTAGAATATGTCTGCTAAGACCTTCTCACTGACTTTACAAACTTTTAACTCCTTATTGTGATAGAAAGCCACATTAAGATTCTAAGAGATACATGAATAATGATGTACCTAGTGACCTGAATCTGCCTGGCTTCTTAATACCAACTAAAGTTACCTTACCCAGTTTGCCTTCTTACCTTATTCTTTGAAAAGAATGATTATAGAGATATCTCTAAAACTGTAGGGGTTTTCTTTTCAGAGGGAGGGCACTTCATATTTAAAGAAACTGTTATGCCAAAAAAGCGATCTTTCCTGGCTAAAACTATAATAAGGATTTCATTAACATTTAGCAACTTATTTTATTTCATTTCAGTCAACACTGACTGCTGGGTAGCAAGTACTGCGCCTGACATATTGGGACCTGATGACCTTTCAATATCTGATTCTATGTTGAGACCAGCTGTGATTCTCTGATGCCATACCAGGTATTGACGGAGATTCCAGTATATGAGGGAACAGACTGTAGTGAAAAGAACAGAGGGCTTGGGAAGAAAGAGCCCTGGTTTGAAGGCCTTGGTCTGACACCTGCTTTTTACCAGTAATAAAAATACTTGTATTATATATTTCACAAGGTTGTTATACAAAACCAGTACCTCTTAAGTCTTAAAGAACTATGAAAATGGGTTATGAAGATGATAATGGTGGTGCTAATGATAATGATTATGATGATGATGCTTTAGAAGTTAACTTCTATTAGCAGAGATGACATAAAGAAATTACCAGAAGCAATCAGGATGAGGCCTGTTTCTCCTACCTGGTAGGGCCTTCCACTCTGATGTTAACTATATGCGCGTATTTTATAGTTACCTATTTAAGTACATGTTGTATCTTTCATTAGAATGACTGATCTTTGCAGGAAGAGATGATCTGGTTTTGTTTCCTTTTTCTTTATACTCTTAGCATTTATCACACTTAAATGCTTGTTGAAAAACTAATAAGAAATATGTTTCCATGATTACACATGTATAACCTATATTGAATTTCTTGCCTTCTCAATGAGGGGGGTTGGGAAGAAAGAAGAGAATTTGGAACTCAAAGTTTTAAAAGTCAATGCTAAAAATTGTTTTTATGTGTATTTGGGGGAAAATAAAATACTAATTTTAAATAAATAAATGCTTTTTGGTTGGTTGATTTAATTTCCCACTGGTAATAATTTCCTTCTGGGGAGATCAAAAAAGGTCTCTTGGAGGAAGGAGGTTTTGTATTAAGTTCTTGAGTAATTAAAACTTCCAGAAAATAATTAGTAGAGGGAAGACACTGGAATTAAGAGAGGATGGGAAAAGCTTCTTGTAAAAGGTCAGATTTTAGTCAGGACTGAACGGAAGCCAGGGAGGTTAGCAGTCAAAGAGGAGGGACAGTGTTCCATGAGTGGAGGG
>CM053601.1:132146310-132181459 GCA_028646575.1 Pseudocheirus occidentalis | reverse complement strand
AGTTCTGCAATACCTGCAACTAGGAATTAAGATATATAGGGGCTGGGATAGGGAGACCCCTCCTGCCCTACCAGAAAATAGGAGAGCAGAGCAGGGGAGGGGCTTTACAGTGGGATTGCTGTTATGGGCTTGGGGCAGGAGCAAGACGGAGAGAAAATGTGTAATTCAAAAAATGTAATGAAAATGAATAATGTAAACAAGAAAACAAATAAAAACTAAATTTAAAAAAAGCATATATTCCAATAGGGGAAGTAATATTCAAACAGCTAGTTATGCATAAGATAAATACAGAATAAATGGAAGCTTGAAGAAGTCAACTGCATGGGCTATTACAATGACTTCCTTACAGACTTTTCATCTTTAATTTTTCACACATCCTTTCCACCTCAACTATCCTTCACAGTGCTTTTAGAATAATTGCTTTTATGTGTAGGTTTCTTCCTATCAGATCTTCTACTAAAGAAAATTTCAGTGGTTCCCTGTTGCCTGATTAATTAAATTCAAATTCCTTTGACTGGAATTCAAGGCTTTTAACAAACTGGAGTCACGATATCTTTCAAGCTGTATTTGTAGCATTCTGCTCCATGTATTCTATGTTCCAGCCAAACTGGGCAATTCTCTGTACTCTAAATATATCTCATATTCCCCTGCCTCCATGCCTTTACAAGTTCCCTATTATTATATCTTCTCTTCTATATATCGTCTGTTGAGTTCCTACTGATTTTTTAAAGGCAAACTCAAATAACTTCTCTAGAAAATCTTCTCTGATCTCCCAATCTAATGTGAGCCTTTTCTTGGCATGGAACTCCAAATAGCATTTTATTTACATTTCCCTGATTCATCTACTACTTGTAGCACATGATACTTCACTCACAGATTAGATCCTGCAAAACCACCAGAAATTTAAAGCACTCTGGGGAATGGGGGGGGGTGCAGCACATGAGCCCCTATTAATGTGCTTACTTTGACCAGTCAGGTAGTAGACACATTAGTATAAAACAAAGTAGAGAAAGTGCATTAAAGTTCCCTTCTTCACCTGCACATATGATGAATGCTTTCCCCAGATAACCACACCACCAACATAAGACTGAACAAATGGGATCAGAGAATATGCATAAGGACACAAATATAGGAAATAAGTAGCCAGAGAATGTTTCAAAGAGTACAGAACAAGAAGAATTGTGAACGTGCCACATATGATTAAGAAATACACACAGGCAGTCTTATGTCTGGAATACAACTGTGAAGAGTGTGTGTGTGATAAATGCATGTGGTCAGTCCACATGATGGCATGTAGAAGCTGTACTGGACCTGGAATCAGGAAGACTGAGTTCAGACCTAGCCTCAGATACTCACTACAGTGTAAATCTGAGCAAGCCACTTAATTTCTGTCTTAGTTCACCGGAGAAGGACATGAGAAACTGCTTCAGTTTTTTTTGCCAGGAATACCTTCTACGGAGTCACAGAGAGTTGGACACAATTGAATGAACAAGCCCATGTGTATTTTGCAAGTCATATGTCCAGTTTAACAAGCATGTGCAAATCCTTTGGTGATATTATCCTGTTTTTTGTGGCTTTACCGGATGTTATTACCTTTAGAGTGTTTATTATTTGCTATAGAGAACATCGTCTTTGTGCAAATATGGACAGCATGTATTTCCCCTGTCCTGATTTGGGGTTTCTATTCTTGGTATCATTTTTTCCATGCATCTCTCCTGATCTCATGACCATCAAACTGCTTTCTTACACAGTTTTCTGGTCTTCAATAATGTAGCCATTTCAGTGCCAGCTGCTCTACTGGGTATGGTGACTAGAAGCTTCTCTCAAGTTGCGTGAGCATAAAAGTAACCGCCCCTAATGCATAAATAAAGACTATGAACCATACTAGCCATCTCTCTACTAGATGATAAATTCCATGAGAGCAGAGTCTATGACTCATGTGGATGTAACTCCCCCAATGTCTAGCACATTGTTCTGACATGAGTGAACCCTGATAAATGTTTATTGAATGGAAATGAACAAATCTTGTAGAAGTCTTGTAGAATGTCCCTTCAGAATATTAGATCCTATCATTCTATGAAACATCAGTTTATGGGAATGAAAAGAGTCTTTCTGTATCCAAATTTTGTTTTTGGATAAGGTAATCCAGAACTATGTAGTATAGTATTCTGTTTCCACTGCTAAACCCTGATTTTCTAATAGCAGTATAACAGGCCTCTCATTACTTATTCATCCTAGGCTACACTCATTGGTCTTCAATATCAATACCTCAATTTAATACACCATTAGTTTTATTACTTTATAAAATCTTTCCCAAGTGACAGGTGTAAAAGCTAGGAAAGGTTATTACTCTGTTGCAAAGGATGATGAAGTCCATCCCCATGAATTAAACAAGTATATAGTTGAGTTTACATCACCACGTCTGAGGAGAACAAGAATATGCATGTTTGCTCTCTATAATTCAATTGAGGTCTTTTAATAGAAGCAGTGAGAAATAGTCAAGAAAGTACATGACACAGAGTCAGAAAGACCTTGGTTTAGATACTGACTGTTACATGTGTTTGCTGTGTGATCCAGGGCAGGTCATGACTTTTCTGAGCACTATTCTCTCATTTATAAATTGGGATTTGAGTACTCCCCATAAGGGTAAAATATAAAATATATTAAGCATTTGACAACATTAAGGTACTCTATAAATGCATTTTTTCTATTATTATTATTTATTATTATTAATTTTAGTTGAATAAAAGCATTGGGATATAAGCTTATCTCCTGTAGTATTGAAACCATCTTTAATATCATGTTAGTAGCAGAGAGGATGGCAGGGATGATGAGGACGAGGAGGAGAAAGAGAAGGAAGATGAGGGTGATGATGATGGTGAGAAGGATGAGAAAGAGCAGGAGGATTCATTTAAGAACAATGGAACTGGGAGAAGTTAAAGAATGCACGTTGTCCAAATTATAATATTCAGTTTAATGGAAAGTTCATGAGCTTTGCAAGGGAGCCTGCCTTGTCAGAAGTCATTTAAGAAGCAGTTGTAACACACAGAGCAAAACTACCAGAAATCCATAAAATAGAATTTAAAACTCATCCAAAGAGATAATGAACCAAACAAAAACAAAGCACACACACACACACACACACACACGCACACGCACACACACACACCACATGAATTAAAGGTGGAACCAAGATGGTAGGGAAAAGGGAAAACTGCCTGAGCTCTCTCCCAAACCCGTTGGAATATCTTTAAATAATTCCATAAAACAGTTCCTGGTGTGGTAGAACTCACAGAAGGAGAGGGTGAAATGATTTTCCAGTCAAAGACAATTTAGGAGGTCAGCAGGAAGTCTATTGCATCTAACTGAGAGTAAAGCACAATCCAGTACAGTTCATGCCAGTGTAGACCAGATCCCAGCAAACCATGAGCAGGCCTTGAGAGCCCCTGAATTAAAAGTAGCAAGAGTTGCTTCTCGAGTTTTCAGCCCACAGATGGCAAGGGGTTGAAAAACTGTTCAGAAGGAAATTGCAAGGGTCTCCTTTCTGGCACTTGGAATGGGCTTTTCCCATACTCAGATCCAGGTTGCACCCTGGGTGGCAATCCCAGGATAAGGAGGAGCACTGGAGCACAAGAGTTTGCAGTTCCAATGGACCAGGGACCTCCTCACAGTTTCAGGGCAGAAAAGAGTGCTTGATGTCACTCACAGACCAAAGCACAGTCTCAAAAATAGTAAACACACTTCTCCTTAAATCATACCACATTGGAAAAGCTGAAAACTTATAGGTCCTTAAATTTATCTTTGAAAAAAAAATGCCCCAGACCTCTGAAGCTTAGGACATTGGACCCTCAACAGAGTTAAAAAGTCAAGAAATAGACTGAAAAAATGAGGAAACAACAGGAAAAAATTCTAATTGTAGAATGTTACTGTGGTGACAAGGAAAATCAACACACACTCAGAAGAAGATAAAAAAAGTCAAAGCTCCTATATCCAAAGTTTCCAAGAAAAATAGGAATTGGTCTCAGGCCATGGAAGTGGTCAAAAAGGATTTTGAAAGTCAAGTAAAAGAGGTAGAAGAAAAACTGGGAAGAGAAATGAAAGCAATACAAGAAAATCATGAAAAAAATCAACACCTCAGTAAATGAGACACAAAAAAGTACTGAAGAAAACCACACCTTAAAAAATGCCAAATCATAAAAGAGGTACAAAAATCCAATGAGAAGAAGCCCTTAAAAAGCAGAACTGGACATATGAAAAAAGAGGCACAAAAATTCACTGAAGAACAAAACAATTCTTAAAAAGTATAATTGACCAGATGGAAAAGGGGGTACAAAAGCTTGACTAATAATTAATAATTAATAATAAAAATAATAATTCCTTAAGAATTAGAATTAAGCAAATGGAAGCTAATGACTTTATGAGAAAACAAGAAACAAATGAAAACAAAAGAATGAACAAATAGAGGACAGTGTTAACTATCTCATTGGAAAAACACCTGATCTGGAAAATAGATCCAGGAGAGATAATTTACAAAATTATTGGACTAGTTGAAAGCCATGATAAAAAATAATGAGCATCATCTTTCAAGAAATTATCAAGGAAAATTTCCCTGTTTGTCTAGAATGAAAGGATAAAATAATTGAAAGAATCCATCAATCACTTCCTAAAAGAGATCCCAAAATGAAAATTCCCAAGAATATTATAGTCAAATTCCAGAGCTTCCCAGTCAAGGAGATAATATTGCAAGAAGCTGGAAAGAAACAATTGAAGCATAATGTAACCACAGTCAAGATAACAGAAGAATTAGCAGCTTCTACATTAAAGGATTAGAGGGCTTGAACTATGATATTCCTGAGGGCAAAGGAGCTAGGCTTACAAACAAGAATCACTTACCCAGAAAAACCGAGTATAATCCTTCAGAGGAAAAATGGACATTTTATGAAATAGAGGACTTTCAAGCACTCTTGAAGAAAGACCAGAGCTAAATGGAAAATTTGACTTTCAAATCCAAGACTCAAGAAAAGCATAAAAAGGTAAACAGGTAAGGGAAATTATTCTTGCATGGGAAGATGATACTTGCAGCTCCTAAAAACTTTCCCATTGTTAGACCAGTTAGAAGGAGTATATGTAGACTGAGGGCATAGCTGTGAGTTGAATATGAAGTGATGATACCTAAAAAATAAAATTAAGGGTCAAGAAATAGGAATGCTTTGGGAGAAAGGGCAAGGTAGAAGTAGAATGGCAGTAAATTTTATAATATTGAAGAGGGACAAAAAAGCTTTTGTGTTGGAGAAGATGGAAGAAATGGGAAGGGGGCAGTAAGTGAACCTTACTTTTATCAGAATTGACTCAAAGAAGGAATAACATCTAATTTACCCTGCAAGGAAGGAGTAGGAGAAGGGGATAAAAGGAAGGGAAGGTGATAGAAGGAAGGGAAAACTGGGGGAGGAAGTGGTCAGAAGTAAAACAGTTTTGAAAAGGGACAGGATAAAAGGAGGGAGAGAATAAAATAAACAGGGTGGGGAATAAGATAGAGGAAAATATATTTAATAGTCAAAATTGTGAAAAAAAATTTTGAAACAAGTTTCTCTGACAAAGGCCTCATTTCTCAATGATATAGAGAAATGAGTCAAATTAATAAAAAATAATAACCATTCCCCAACTGAAAAATGATTAAAAGTTATGAAAAGTTTTCAGATGAAGTAATCAGTTATCTATAGTCACATGAAAAAATGCTTTAACTCACTGTTTCAATAAATGCAAATTAAAACAACTCTGAGGTATTGCCTCCTACCCTTTAGTTTGGCTAATAGGACAAAAAAGGAAAATGACAAGTGGTGGATGGAAGGTGGGAAAACTGGAGCATTAATGCACTGTTGGAGTTGTGAACTGATTCAACCATTATGTAGAGAAATTTGGAACTATGCCCCAAGGTCTATAAAACCAGGCATAGTCTTTGACCTAACAATACCACTACTAGGCTCTGTATCCCAAAAGAGTTTTTTAAAAAATGGAAAAGGACCTATATGTATAAAAATACTTATGACAGCTCTTTTGTTCAGACAAAGGATTAGAAATTGAAAGGATGCTCATCAACTGGGGAATGGATGGACAAGTTGTGGTATCTGATTATGATGGAATACTATTGTACTATAAGAAATGATGAGCAGTATCCTTTCAGAAAAACTTGGAAAGACTTGCATGGGCTGTGAAAAAGTGAAATGTGCTGTGTACAAAGTAACAGCAATATTGTGAGATGATCAGCTACAAATGACTTAGATATTTTCAGCAATGTAATGATACAGATAATTCTGAAGGACTTATGATAAAAAAGCTACCTACCCCCAGACAAAGAACTGATGGTGTCTGAATATAGATTGAAGCACACTTTTTTAACTTTATTTTTCTTGAGGTTTTGTTTTTTGGTCTGTGTTTTCTTTCAAAACATGATTAATATGGAAAATTAATATGAAATTTTAAATGGAATTAATATACAGATATGAGTGCTTGTATATATATTTTTCTCATATATATGTGTGTATATATACATATATATATGTATATATACACACACACACACTCCTTTATCAAATTGCTTGCCTTTTCAATGAGTGGGGGTAGGGAGGGAAGAAGGAAAAGAAGTTGAAACTCAAAGTTTTAAAAATGAATGTTAAAATAAATTGTTTTTAATTGTAATTGGGGGAAATAAAATATTAAATGCTTTTTAAAAAGCAAGTTCATTATGTTATTTCATATGTAAATGGATATCAGATAATCACTGAAGATGGACAGAATTCAGTGTGAGCAGGAAATTGAATTGGATTGCATTTCATAAATTCCTTGGAACTTTCAATGATCCTAAGCTACTCCATTATGCAAAAGGGTATTTATTAAAGAACAGTATTCTTCTTGTGATGCCATATAGATGTGAATCATGGAAACCACCAGGTTCTGAAAAGACTCTAAATTTCAGGTGACTCAAGTTCAATGAAAGGTTGTTTGGGGGTAGGTTTAAGTAATTTACACAGCAATAAATGAGTTGTGCAATAAATTACCTAAAAGGCATTATCAAAGATGGTATGTTTAGAAAATAAATTAGACAGGTCTTATAGTGAAAATGGGAGATAAAATATGGGTGGTCCAAGTGTTGCACTGATACATGCAATTCTCTTTGGGAATTGATCAAAGGATATCAATAAATCTACAAGATGAGATGGTGCTAGTGGGTGGGAACCTGTACAGTAATGAGATAAGTATACATGAAAATATGAAAGTAAGTATCAGCTAATGAGATAAGGAGTCCTCCAAATTTCCTATCCATTATGAAAACTAATATGGCATTTTGAGTGGTTTAAATTAATTTTGTTTGATGATAAGGAAGTGCCTTCTCTATCTACCAGTATTTTGAATCTTCATGAAGAAGCACCTTTTCATATTTTTCATGTTTAGAGACTCTAAACATCATAATTTCTGGTCTTTTAATTTTTAGTATTTCATGGCATTCTTACTTTATATAGCCACTTCTGGCCCCCATAAAAATTACTAGAGTTTATTTATTCATGTATTTATTTTTAGGAACCGTATCTCCATTGCCTTATTTTGATTTTCTGCAATCATCATTTTCTCAGGTGGAAATAAATGTTAAAAGTCATGATTTAACATTAAACTGCTATTACGTGCACTTGTCATGTCTACGCTAGAGTCCTTTCCACATTAAAGGAGCACTGTTACAAAATTAGTAATAAAACTGATATTTCCCTTTTTGATTCAGTTATAAAGACAAGTTTTGATAAATTAGATGGGGCTCATTTTAATTTTATCTTTTTCATCGTACATTATGTTGTCGGCCCCAGTCCAAATGGTAGTTACTTTAGGCCCACAAGCCCAGGGCCTAAAGGACATTAGATTAAACCCCAAAGAATTCATGCCCTGGTCACATCATTAAAGATATAAAAACCCCTTGTGGTCCATGAGAGAATCCTCCAGGTGGTCTTCTTGACTTACTCCAAAATAACCATTCCTCCATGCTCAAAATGAGGGTATAAGGATACTTTATATGGGTGGCATTTGTCCTGAGCTTTGAAAGGAAATTAAGAATTTCAAGGGACAGAGGTAATGAGGAAATGTAGATAATTAGAAATAAAAGCTCTCAGCAAAAATCCATTTTAAAAATCATGATTTCAAAAGATTAAAAGCAATTCTTAGATGCTTACTGGCTCTAAGCACAGTACTAAACACTGGAGATACAAATAGAAAGATGAGACTGTGCCTGCCCTCAAGGTGCTCACAGTTTTAAGAGAAAGACAATGTATACAGGAAAGCAACGATGTGGGAATGGAGCTGTGTTCTGTTAATTCATAAAGACAGTGAATGGAACAAAAAAACAATCCATTAACATACTCTTTGTATAGGCCATGTTCATGGGAATTTGATTATAGTTTTCAAAGACAGAGACGGGGCAAAGAGGGAAGAAAGGGAGGATCCATGCAGAGAAACAGGAGAGAAAATGGTGCCAGGGGTTACAAAGTCCCAGAGACTGCAGAGTCACTCTTCCTAGTGCTAGAGCTCCTCTGGCTTCTGACGCTGCTATTTCTAGTGTAGAGCTGTAAGAAAATGACCGGGGATGGAAGACAGACTACTCACTTTCAGTCTGTGTGAAAATAAGTGATTAGTTTTTGTGGAGTGCATGTTCAATGTGAGTCATTGACGTGATATGGCTGCCACAAAAGCTAATTCAAGCATAGGCTACATTAAGGGAAGTGTGTTGTCTGAGATGACAGAGCGTCCAAGTGGCCGTTCTCTGGAACATTCATAGGACATCAGGAGCTCTGGGTTCATATCTAAGGCAACATATTTGAAGAAGGACATTGATAAATCAGGGAAAGGCAAACAGGACAGGGAGACCCCTAGAGAACATGTCATTTGAGGATAAGCTGAGGGAATTGGAAGCATTTATCCTGAAGGTGGGAAGGCTCACAGAGTACATTGGCGTTTTCCTTGAAAAGAGGAGTGAGATGTAACATCATTAGCATTTGTATAATACTTACACTTTTGCAAAATGTTTTACATCCCATTTCATCCGAACTACTGTAGAAAATAGATTCTATTATTGGTCCTATTGTATAGATAGGGAAACTGAGGTAGAAAGCATTTAAATGATTAAGTGATTGCATAAGTCACCTGGAGAGTAAATGTCTGAGGCAGGATCTGAACTCAGGTCTTGCTGATTTGGGAGGCCGTGTTTTATCCACTATGCTACCTAGCTGACCTCTGCTTAGTCACTGAGGTGTTAGGATCAAAAGTCAGAAGGTGAGATAATGAACATACTAATGCCAGAGCAGTGTAAACTCTGTTATGAGATCAAAAGCAAAAGTCTGATGAGATTAGCATAATGATGTGCTTAATTAATTAAACTATATTAATTGAATAAATTAATGCCTTAATATATATTTCATTGACTTACCTCTTGTGAGGATTGTGGTGCAAAGGATTCCTGTGGGGGGAAAGTGTTGGACTATTGACCAAAGAACTCCCTTCCAATGCTCACATTTTAAATTATATGACCAGATGATCTCTAAATGCCCTCCTAGTTCTAGTATGCTATAGTCTGCTATGCTTAGGAACGCAGAAAATAAACTTCTCCAGTTTCACAGTGGGGCCTAGGATTTTCCCTGGCCTAGGGGATCATCACAAATCTGACTATTCTGAAGACTATGCAAATGTCATCAAGTCAGGGAAATAATGCTTGGAGAGTGAATGAACTACACATTCTGGTATTTTCTGTACCTATAACTTTATTCACTACCATTTTTCCAAACTTAGAAACACTTTCATGTTTATTAATGCCTATCTATAGTACATCTCAAGTGTGACATTTTAAAAAATTGAAGCTGTTTGAATTAGGAAATTGCCAAAGAACAGAAAATTTCACAGTGTTTGAAAATCCTTCCTTCTCCGCAATCCCCTCCCCCTGGCTCTATACCCTGGTCCCCACATTCTGGTACCACCAAGAGCTCCAGGTATTTAAAAGCTCTATAAGGTTTTTTTTTCCCACTCCCTGGGGAACAGAACCTACCATCAAACATTTCAATTGGAAATTTTTTTAAGAGGCATGAATATGCATACATCTTCAATAAGAATGGTACATTATATCTAGTTTAGCTACAGTCAGGTACACAGCATAAAAAATGCATTATTTCCAAGGAAACATCTGAGTCTTCTGTAACCTTTCCTGTTTATCCAAATTCCTATGCCTCTGGGCAACCATTTTACCTTGGGAGCTTAATCCAGACCCATGTGCTTGAGCTGAAAAGGAGAAGCAGCCTGATGTGTGACAAATTCCATGATGTAAGAGAACCATCCTTGGATTTGAAATTAGAGAAAGGAACTGAATTCAAACACTTTCTCAGTCACCTTTCCTTGTGGCTGTGAGTGAGTGACTTTTAGAAAACTCTTTGGTCCCTCATTTTCCCCATATGTAAAGTTAAGGGATGGAATTAGGTGAGCTGTAAGGTTCACTTTTCACTATAAATCCCAGGACAAAGAATCACTAAAAAATTTACAATAAAAAACAGTTTAACCAAAATATAACTTTGGGTATTGTGGGCTACTTTTACACAGTCCATATGATTTGGTAAAAATGAGATAATTGGAAATAGGAGAATAATCCAAGAAAGAAAAGTGTTTCATATCATTTATCCTGATATTTCATTCCACAACATTTAGCAACTTGAACTTGTGAGTAATCACAGAGGTTTATGTACACTTTTCCAATTATGAAGCTTCCTCAAACTCGTAGATATGTCATTTGTGACAGTTACAACATGAATCTCTAATTTTGGATCTAGTGTGATGACCAGAGATTAGAAAACAGAGCATTTAGGTCATATTGGAAATAGTTACTTAAGGAACCAATTTTCATGTCTTCCTGGAATACTGTGGGAGCTCTAACAATTCACTGTTTCCTTCTGTTATTGAAATTCCTTATGTGTAAATGGACAGAGTTGAACTAAAAAATCCTCTAAGGTCTCTCCCAGATATAATGTACTCAGATCTCCAGCCCACACTGACATCTCCCTTTTAAAATTTTCTGTCTTGGTTGTCCAGATCACATATCAAGGACCCCAGTTATTAGACCTATCTTGTTCTAGAATTGATTAAAGAAGTAGTTTTTTATGCCCATCTCAAAAAACAATAAGTTTCTCCAGGACAAAGATAAACCAGAAACTGAGGAGGTTAGACTAGATAGCCCTTCTAGTTCTAAATTGATTATTCAGTCATTCTGCATTCTTCTTCTTTATTTCCTACAGCACTCTCCGATAGACCAAGTACAGAATAGATGTTCACTATGATACAATAGAGAATAAGCAAAATTTATTGATTTTTAGTTGAGTCTGACTCTTTATAATTCCATTTGGGGTTTTCTTGGCAAAGATACTAAGTAGATTGCCATTTCCTACTTCAGGTCATTTTGTAGATGAGGAAACTGAGGCAAATGGGCTTAATTGGATTTCCCAGGCTCGTACACCTAATAAGGGTCTGAAGCCAGACTTCAACTCAGTAAGATGAATCTTCCTGACTCAAGACCTGGTGCTCTGTCCACTGTGCCACCTAGTTGCCCTTTTTGTTGTTCAAGGGAAGGGTATGTAATCCAGACCTAGAAAAAATGATAGACAGCTAGGTGGTACAGTAGATAGATCACCAGGCCTGGAGTCAGGAAAACATGAGTGCAAATCCAGCCTCAGACACTTACAAGCTGAATGACTCTGGGCAAGTCATTTAATCCTGTTTGCTTCAGTTTCCTCATCTGTAAAATGAGCTAGAGAAGGAAATGACAAACAGCTGTATTATCTTTGCCAAGAAAATCCCAAATGGGGTCACAAAAGGTTGGATACAACTGAAAAGTCCTTCTGCCTCCAAGTTCAGTGTTCTCTTCCCTGTCTCACAAAAATGTCAGAGAGAGCCGAAAGATAGAGATTTGTATTTTTCACTTCCTCAGAAGTCAGACTAATTAAACACAAAGCTTGCATTTCCTAAAATATAAGGTATTTCTGTAGCATAGATCAATCATCACCTTTCCTGAGAAATTGGCTTCTAGCCAGAGAATCACTAACATGGAAAGCTTCCAGGGGAGCTATTGTGAATGGGAGAACTCCTCAGGGAAGATGGGAAGAACCTCTGGCTTTAGCGTTTGATAAGTAGTTGCATAGAGATTCTTCTGAACAAAATATTATGAAACCACTGTGGGACCATAAAGCAACTTGAAGTGTGCAGCCAGAGATCAATGAAGAAATGCTGACGTCAGTAAATGATATATCCAAAGCCCCAACCGGCTTTGTTTTCCTTTGTGACTTGGAATAAGTTTGGTAGTTGGTCATCATTTCACAAATGGTGTCAATAATTTATGAAATTCATACCCAGGGAGGATCTAGCTGGTTAGATAATTGATGCAAGAGCAATTAAAAAGTTAACTGTTTTATTGGAAGGTAGCAACTGCATGCTACAGAAAAACAATAAAGAACTTCATCATTAGGGAAGTTGGAAAATGTCATATACTTTGAAAATATAAGAACAGGGGCGGCTAGGTGGCGCAGTGAATAGAGCACCGGCCCTGGAGTCAGGAGTACCTGAGTTCAAATCCGGCCTCAGACACTTAACACAAAAAACTAGCCGTGTGACCTTGGACAAGTTACTTAACCCCAACTGCCCTCCAAAAAGAAAAAAAAAATGCAACTAGAAAATATAACAACAACTTAACAGTTTAGTTGCCACAATGGGAGGTATAAGGGGTAAAGAACAATTAACCAGAACTCAGGAAACCTAGATTCTGGCCCTGGCTGTGTGACTGTAAGTAAGTCACTTGACCTCATTGGTATAAAATAAGAGATTGTAATGAATAGTATGTACAGTTATCACTTCCACATTATGACTTTCCCCATCATGTTTTTGATGTCACAAGTTGGTATAAGAAATTAAACAGAAATTTTTTGGAAGTTTTGCAGAAGCCACAGATAACATGCAAAGCCCAGCAGATGACACAGAAAAAAATGAAAACTCAAAAATTCATAAAATATAATGTAGTTTTGTATAATATCACCATATTTTATTTTTTAATACCATAATAATTCAAACTTTTTCTCTGGAATGAAGGAAAAAAATTTATGTGGACTTTCCAGATCACAGGGGTGCCACACCCCTAACCCTTGTGATGTAGAAAGGATAACTGTATTTCAGCTCTAAATCTTAGGCTCTCTTGATCCTAAAAGTGTAGATGTGGGGATCTTGAAAATTCTTCCTAGTTAGAATCCTTGCAGATTGAACTAGCTCATCTCACAGTCTGAGTTGGAGGAGATCGTTGAGAATCTCTAATCCAACTTGTTCCCAGATGCACTAACTGATGGTCAAACTGGATAAAAATCACCTAGCAAGGGAAAGGGCCAGGATAAGGAAGAGCTCAGATCTTCTGGCTCATATACCTAGTCTTCCCCCAACTCCGTGCTGCCTTCTAGCTCTGACACTATTTGTGTGACATGAGGTGAATAAGAGAGACCCTCTGGGCCTCTCCTCTTATGCAAAATTAGAACCCTTCTAATTCTAGATCTTTTACCTTATGATTGTATGAGCCCTTATAAGACTCTAAGTCTTATGTCAAACATATGAGAAATAAGAGTTAAACAGGGAAACCTCAAATTGCATATGATAATATGAATATTATTATTATTAATTATAGCTGGCATGATTAGTTTAAAAACATCTGTATTTCCTAAGTATCTGGAATATCCTAAGTACTGAGGATAATCCCACCAACAAAAAAAATGTGAGACAGTCCTTGCCCTCAAAGAGCTTACTTTCTAATTGAGAAAATCAATAAATATAAAGGAGTGTTAGATTGGGAAAGGGGTTCTAGTCTGAAGTATCATAGAGATTCTTCACAATTGTTCCAGTGGACAACCAATTGCCATTCCCTTTCCATAAAGGGAAATGGTATGGATGTGATTGTGATCAGAGCAATTAGTGGAAAGAGAAAGGAGGGAAATGTTGGGGATGAGAGGGGTGGGGTGCGGCAAATAGAAAGATGCCCTGGTTAGAATTCTGGAAGGTTTGGAAAACATAATTTGGTCTGGGGCTGGCTAGAAATGGGGAGGTAGGGGACTTTGCACTTACTCTCCAATTCAGACAGCTCCCCAGGGCAGGAGTTCCAATTCTATGCTCCCAATTCTCAGGGAAGTTTAATTCCTCTAAGACCTGGGAGCCTATTGTTGGGAGGGCCAGTAGTCTAGGTGGTGAGAAACAGGGCATGAGATGATAAAAAAGATGCATAAGGCACAGCCAGGTGTGATGTTTGCATAGAGTTTTAAGGTTTACAAATTGTTTTGCATAATTTCCTTTTTTATCCTTACAACGGTGAGATAGGTACTATTATTTCCCCCATTTCACTGATGAAGAAACTGATGTTTGGAAAAATTTTGTTGACTTGCCTGGGGTCACATAGCCATTAAGTGTCAGAGGCAGGATTTGGACCTGGGCTTTCTTCACTCCAAAGCTACCATTATGTGCACTAAAAGATGCTGCTTCTCAGCTAGTAACTTAAGACTTAAAGTGTGACGAAATAATCTTTCTTATAGGTAGAAGGGGATCTCAGACCTCAGAGAGATGATTTATTGTAGAAGTTCTCAAGCTGGGATCTAGAGGTGGATTTTTAGAGCATAAACATTTCATTAACATTTAAGTAAAATTTGGAGTTTTCTTAAATTATTTTTTAAAAAATTCTGAGATTTATAAAAATCAATGACATAAAAAAGGTTAACTTCTGATCTAGTCTAAGCTTATTTTCTAAGTGATCAGGTGGAAGCTTAGAAAGGTTAAGGTACAAGGTCATAGAGGTCACTACCCTTGGTAGAGCAAGGATTCAAACCCAGGTCTTCTGGTGCTAATTCCAGACCTTTTTCCACTATACCACACTATTCTTCTCAGCATGGAGAGCCTTCTGTCAGTCTATCAAACATATTAGGAAATTAGATTTTTCTGCAACATAAATAAAAATGATTCAAAGATTTAGTAATATTTACCTGATTTTCACAGTTCCTTTTAGAAATCTGACCTTTAAAACCTCTAAAATCAGAGTGGCTAGATGGCACAGGGGAAAGAGCATTGGCCCTGGAGTGAGAAGGACCTGAGTTCAAATTTGGCCTCAGACACTTGACACACTTACTAGCCATGTGACCTTGGGCAAGTCATTTAACTCCAGTTGCCTGCCTTCCCCCCTCCAAAAAAGCAACCCCCCCCCCCACAAAACAAAACAGAAAAAATCTTCTAAAATATTTTTGTGATATACCAGGACTGGGGTAAAAGATGAGAATGTTGATCATTGCTAATGGAAAAATGAAATTAAAGCAAAAAGAATTTTGCTTCCTGTATATAACTGAATAGATGAATATAGGAAGGACTTTTTTTGTCCCTTCTCAGAATTTTTGTCTGATAATCCTTTCCCCAAGTCTGTGATTTAGTAGATAAATCCCAAGTTGCCTAAGACACAAAGAAGGAGATTTGCCCAGTGTCAGAAGCAAGACATTTGCCTTACTCTAAAGGTAATACTCTAGGTACTCCTCCTCCCTACCAGGCTGAAATCAATAGATAACTGGCCATTTTCATCTAAGTAAAAGGAAACATAATCCTTTCCCAACCACCTCCCATCCCCCTCAAGCCTCCCCCCCAAACCAAAAAGGTTTGCATTCTTTCATCAGCTCTTTACTGAACTATGTAGCTTCAAAGCAGAGAAGTAGGACCAGTGTATGGAAGTTTAGCCTTTAGAAGGAATAACAAGAGTTTACAACAAATGGAAAAAAACTCTCTTATGAGGTAGTCTGTCCAAAGCTGCCATTGTTTATTAAGATGTTAAGTAACCTCTGCACGGGGATGTTTGAGAGCAAATGACTGCCTCAGCTCACAGTTAGGCTAACCTTTTAGTTCACTATTCGTAGATTTTTGAATTTCTAGAGGCAACTTGATTCAGGTAATTCATTATTTTGAACAAATACACTTTTCCTTAAGTACCTAAATATTTTGGTATTATAGCCTTCTAGGTGAGTGTCTTCATGGTCCATCTTCCTCTGTACAGAAATCATCTTGCTTTGTAAGTATAAGATTGTGCTTTTAGGGGCCTAAAGATGTTCAACGGATTTGAGATACATTTTCTGAAAATAGTTAAAGGTATTGTGACCTTTCTATGACTGCCTTTTTCTCATCATTTCTCCCAGGCTCACTACAGAAGTAACTTTTGCAGACTTCCTAACTGTCCACCAGTATGGTTCTTCAAAGTATATATTAATACACATCTTTAAAAAAATGTTCCTCTGAGGCAGATGTGCAGGAAAGAGTTATGTACATCTTGTAATAATTGGATACTTAAAGTGAAACAAAATAGAACTATGTGAGGTTTTAGATTACATGAGAAATCAGAATAACATCTCAATCATATAGTTTTGGAAAGCTGCTTAGTGGAACCAAATACTGGGTTTGAATACTCACATGTCTAGTTACTAAGGGGGTGACCTTGTTTAAATCACTTAATCTTTGGTCCTTGGTCTTCTTATATAAAATGATGTGATTGGACCACTTGACATCTAGGTTCTCTTCCAACTCTAAATCTATATTTGTGTTCCAAATTATAGAAGGGAGAAATGGTAAAAGTACATTTTGCCTTTCTCTATAAAGTACCTTATTTTTATTTTTTGCTTTTTGGAGGGCAGTTGGGGTTAAGTGACTTGCCCAAAGTCACACAGCTAGTTAGTGTGTCAAGTGTCTGAGGTCAGATTTGAACTCAGGTCCTCCTGACTCCAGGGCTGGTGCTCTACTCACTGTGCCACCTAGCTGCCCCTATAAAGTACCTTATATGAGTCTTCTTATACAGTTATGCCTTCCACATCATGGGAGTTATGGGCACAATTTGGAAAATCCACATAAAATGTATTGGCCTTCCTTTCATTTGGGAGAATTGTTTTTCTTTTTCTTTTACAGGGTGTTTACGGCACCTTATTATAAAATTTGGCTCAATATTATACAATAGCATGCACATATTTTACGGATTTTTGAGTTTCTAAACTTTTTCTGTGTTGTTTTAGCCTTCACATGTCTGTGGCTTCCACAAAACTCCCCTGAAATTATCATGCTGACCCATGATATATCAGAACTGTAATGGGGAATGTTGAGATGGGGAAAGTCACAAAATGGAAGGGATAAATATATTTAGAGTCAAATCTCATTCTCAGTTTTTTTCATTGGCTGAAATCCTAAGGTCACAAAGATATGGACTTTGTTGGATGAAAGGGATCCGAGAGATCAGATCGTTGATTTTGCAGATGACAAAACAAAAGCTCAGAGTACTGATTTGACTTGTCCGAGGTCATATGCCTTGTAGGGTAATTGAGCCAGGACAAAAATTCAATTTTCCTGACTTTTGGTCTAGTCTTTTCATAAAGGGCTATAAAAGTGCATGTCTATATCAGGCAAAGGTATCTAAGCAGACCAGGAAATTTGCTCCAAACATAGCTTTTTCTCACACTAGTTAGTTGGCCTATAATGAAATGCAGTGTGAGCAAACACAAGAAATGAGGCTGGATCTTAACAATCAAAGTGTTGCTGGAAATGGTTTGATGAGCTCTTAAAGCCATCCTAGGAGATAGATGGGAGAAGGTGGGGGCGGAGGCAGTGAAGATGGAGAGACCAAATAATTATATGCACAGCAGTTGAATCACAAGATCTTGAAAAAGTAACCCTTTTTTTCTTGTTTGGACCTGTTGCCTCACCTGTCAAATGAGCCAGTGAGTCTCATGACTGTTCTTTCTTTTCCTTCTGTCATGGTGCCCTTCAGGTTCCTTCATTGTTTTTCAGAATCATCCTTCCTTTCTCACTTATATTTATATCAGCCCTTCTAGATGTCTGAATGAATAATAAGAGCAAGTCTGGCTCCTAAAGGAGGAATTAATGACGCTTCTCTGTAGCCATTGTCTACTTAGGAGTATTCATATAATCAATGAATGGATGTGGTAAAAGCTCATCTTCCTTAGAATTTATCGTGCTGGTTCAAGGAACATGTTGGCAAACTCATGTTTTGGCTACCCCTGTGTGTAACAGCCTACATGCGCTGAAATAAAGTATAGACGTAAGTATGATGGGAAAGGTTTCTTCTTTATTTATCTTTTTCTTTAAAAATATTAAATAATTAGGTAGATTGAAGGCAGATCTGAGACTGAAGAACCTGAATAACTGAAGCTATCACTCAGATGAAGCTGTATTTGCCTACAATATTAACCTAAATTTGTTCTATTGTCTTAAATTATTGGAGTTATTCTTTTAATCCTCTAGTTCAGTGACTATAATTCTAGCTTTCAACAAAATTTAACAATGATACTTGAAAAACACTGTGCTAGGTATTGGGTAAGGGTCAAGGCTTATTTTCTAACCTCGAAGACTCTTAGATTCTATTGGGAAGGTAGGTCATGTACATAAGTATTGACAAACCAAAGTCAATCAGAAGCATACTAGAATCACACAAAGTATTATCAGAATGAAGGTGAAGGAGAAATGATTTCATGCCACCCAACACTTACTTAAGGTCATACTGCACCTAAGATGGAAAATCTGGAAGTGGGGAAAGAAAAAGGAAAACTAAATAGTTTTCATTTTATCATTTTTCATTCATAAATTTTCATTTAATGTTTCAGAAAACATGCTTTTGTGGGGAAAAGTTCCAGTTACACCAATACTCAATGGATTTCTTTTCTTGTTGACCATAAAACTGACGCTTACCTGCTGCATCATGTCCTTTCCTTTTACCTGTTTTTTAAGGGACTAAATAATGTTGTAGAAACATTACATCATTATATTACTGGGCTCTAGTTACAATGATTTCCTTAAAATATCCCCCAACCCAACATGCACCATATACAATCTGACTGCTTTGCCTCTACTTATGCTATTCCTTTTGCCTGCATGCTATGCCCTTTCCTTATATATAACTGAAATCTTACCCATCCTTACCTTCCATCTCTGGTCCCATTTTCTCCAGGAAACCTTCCCTGACTACTTTGGTCCACTTTGATCACATACTTCTCTCTGAATTCCTTTTGTGTATATGGTCAGCATCCCACAATTTAGCACTTGCCTCATTTTTTAGGGGACAAATTCAATTAAAATCAATAAACGCTTATTAAGGATCTGCTATTCAATTAATTGACAGTTAACTTTCAAGAGAGTGGAAGTCATTTAATTCAACTCCATTTTATGATTAATATATACTCCTTTTACTACCTCCAATAAATTGGATAGTCCTTGGGGGCAATGAATAAGCCTTCTATGACTCTCTTGTAGCTGTCTACTGATACCAAATGTTAGCACTAGAAAAAACCTTAGAGCATTAAAAAAAAAAGTTGGAAGGGTCTTAGTATCTAGATTTAAGAGATTTAGGACCTTTAAGATTACCTTGTTCACCCCCCCCCCCCACCCCATCCTTCACACTCATTTTATAGACAGAAGAATGTATCTCAAAGAAGTAGTGATGTACCATGGTCACATAGTAAAATGGCAGCAGAGGAGCTGGGACTAGAATTGAAATTTGTCACTCCCAATCCATTATTTTTGGTTGGTTGTTTATTTATTTTGTTTTGTTTTGTTTTCCTTTGCAAAGCAATAAGAGGATAAATTCTTCCTAGGGAGAGGGCAGGTTCTCAGAAGGGTGTTCCCTTATGAAGTTTTCACTCCACCCTTGCACAGCTCCTGGGGCACTGTGAGGTCAGGCTAATCTCCAAATTGACCAGCAGAAGCATACAGTGGTGATTCACCCATCTCACAATTCTTATGGGATCCTCCAAGCTAGTTAACATTTGATCAGCTTCCAGCTTCATAGGAAACTAGAGAATATGTTAAGGATAGTGAACTACTACCAGGAGCCCCTACTTTCATATACAAGAAGGGGCCCTGATATGTTGTTTGCATACTGAAAGTTATTAGTATAGTCTTGCTTTCAAGCTTAGGAAATAAATTTGGCTTGTTAGGCATCTGGAGGTTGAGCTGGTCAATCTTTGCGTGTCATAGAATTTTTAAATCTAGAAAGGGGCTGAAAGATGATCAATATCAGTCCCTTTTGATATAAATGAGGTAATTGAGGGCCAAACCAAAGAGGTAAAGTAGATTTCTGGAGATCATGTAGCTAGGTATTAGTAAAATCAAAACTGGTCTCTAGTCTCCCACACTAGTACTCCTTACATAGTACTGCAGTGTAGACTACCTGAGGTTATTCTTCAGTCAACCAAATTCAGTTTGCTTTTCTATGTTGTTTTTCCTTCCTAATGAACAGAGGAATGATTTGGATGAGCACAATCTAACTGCCAAAAGATGCAGCCTTCCTCAGGATCCTAAGAATTATAATCAGAAAGGTCCTTAGAAATCATCTAGTTAAATTTCATTTTAAAGACAAGCAAACTAAGTGAGGCTCAGAGAGATAGTCACAAGGTCATAGGATAAAATCTCTATTTTTTACCCTTTGCTGCAAATACCCAAATACAGGGATGGCTCATTGACTTAACATCATCTGATTTCAGTGTCCTAGGATCACAGATGGCTTGCCAGAGCTGAGACTCAAACCCATGTCTGTGGATTCCACAGCCAGAGTTCTCTCTGCCGCACCAAGGCTTTTATTGGGGCTTCCTTTAAATAGGGCTGTAGGAGCACCCAATAGAAGTCAAAAATTATCCTGAAAGCTGGGGGCCTTATTCTCTCCTACTGCTGATTCTGACTTGTCACATTTCTGAGGCATGGAAGTGAGCAGATGGTATGTTTGCGCAGAGACAAACTACTTGGAACAGGAGTTCTTAACCCAGGGTTTATGTGTGTGTGGATGTATATGTGTATGTACATCCATACAATATACATGTATGTATATATGTACACACATACACACATATATGTGTAGATATAGAAAACTGTATTTCAATATAATTGACTTCCTTTGACATCCTATGTGTTTTTTGTATTGAAAAACAGTATTCTGAGAAAGGGTCCACAGGCTTCAGTAGCCTGTCAAAATGTTCCATTGATGTCAAAAGGTCAGCTTTTATGAGATGCTCTGTAATCCATACAAAGTTTACACAGGGTTGAGACCCACACTCAGATATTTGCCAAATTTCATTTCAGTCTGGGAAAAAGTGCTACTTCTGTGAATAATAAGGCATGTCAGGCAAGATACATTATTTTATGAGGCAAGTCAAAGAAATCTGATGACCACAGTGAGGCATTAAAAATTAAAAGAACTGCAGGGGAAAGAAAAAAAACAGATTGAAAAACATAATGCACAAGCAATTTTCCATTGGAAAGTAATAAAGGGGTCTGGATGCTGCAGTCTTAAACTGCTGGTTGCCTCAGGTATTGAGGACAAATGGATTTTATACTGAGAAGGACAACACAATCTCTAGCCAATCTTATGCAGTGAAATATTTTAGTTCCTTCATATAGAGACATCATACACCATGTTAACAACCATGAAAAACAATACAAAATGCTTTCAATTTAACAAGTAGAAAAATATAACTAGTATATATGGCAATTGTGAATCTAATACTGTACATAAGTAATTTATGGATTTTACAAATAAATTATAGCTTCAATGCCCTTTGTTATTATTATTATTATTATTATTTGTCTTTCCTAGACATACACCAGAACTTAGAGTAGAAAGGTTCAGAGCCTTGCTTGGTAGTCTAGTGCCAGTCAAATGTTCTGCCAACAAGCTCAAAGAATTTCTTATTTGGCTCATGAAAATATTCATGCAGTTTATTAAGTAATTTGGGATCCACTTGAGGGTGTGCTCTTCCTTTTGACTCATGTAAACACCGGTCCCTGCCACTGTCCCTCAGGCAGTAAAAGCCTTTTGTTTTATTAAAATAGAAGTTCGAAGCATTGATTTGTGGAGACAGCTTCAAGAACCTCTCTACTTTTTCAATTTCTGGGAAAGGGTCTCTAATGAGTTGGTCCCCATCCACAATGTGAATGTGATCTAGTGGAAAATACTGAAGCCAGTTTTGCATGTGAAAATAATAGAGGCTCCGGTTTATTGCTTTGTATTCCACATTGAGCTCACCATCTTTGATGAGAAACTCTTCGATGGATGGGTAAGGTTTGTGTTTTTGCACATGGTTATAAAACACTTGAGTATAGTCAGACAGAACTCGTTCACTGGGGTCTCTCAGGATAAGGAGCAGTCTGATGGATGGGTTCATATTATAAACTCTCTCAGGCACTTTAGACGATGTGAAGTATGCAGGGGTTTTTTCCACAGTGAGCTGATGAGGCAAAGAGTAGGGCATTTGGCTGAGGTACCACTCAAGGCCATTTCCATAGTGATCTTCCCAGTCGAAAAAATGGACTTCACTTTCAGCAGCAGCTATCCCTGGGTGCAGACTAAGCATCTCCAGTAGGGCTCGGGTACCACCTTTTCTCACACCAATGATGATGGTTTGTGGGAGCCGCTGGCTAGATCCATTCAAAGGAGCACCATCTTGGAAGTCACTCTTGAGAGAGCCTTTCCTTAAGAGCTCTTTCTGCCCAGCTTCAGAAGGAACTTCTGCTTTAGAGCTGGTGGCGGGATGAGAAGGCACTAGCCGTGGTTGGAGTATTAGTAGCACTGCTCCCAGAACAAGTACTGTCATGGTGGACACTGGTCTAGCTTCACTCAACTGGATGAGGGGTCATGAAGCAACCGCTGCATAGAAATGCCTTCACACAGCTCCTCCCTGTTCACGTCACATATATGTGGCAAGCAGTGATGTTACTGGAAAAGAAAATAGAGATTAGCCTGTGAAACACAAGCAAAGTCTTACTATCTTGGTTAAAATAACCAACTTTGGACCAAATCATTCCCCTTCTCTGAGCTCATGCTTTTTCTCTGTAAAACAAGGGAGTAGGATTTGATTATCTATCTCATAGGGGGTTTCCAGGTTTGACATTTGATGTCCTTTGGGTCCTTCCAGCTTTAGCATTACAGAGCATTATATTGGTTATGCACTTAATAAAAAAAAAGTTCTAATGTTTTTAAGGGGATCCAGAATAAAGTCCAATATCTATTGAGTCTTATTTATAGATGACTAGACACAGATTTTGGTAGTTAATAGAAGCTGTGTATAATATCAGTAATTGTGCTATTCAGGGTTGGTACTCATCTCATTGATCATTTTTGGCAACAACATCTGTACAAGGGAATGCTAACACCATCAGTAATATTCAATGCAATTAAGTATGAATGTCACACACTATTAATTATTCATTCGTTATGTGTTTATTGTTTGTCAATGATCTTCGCTAGAAAACATTTTTATTAGTGACTGTTTCCCTCGAATATTTGTATAAATTTAATCTTATTACTTAAGAGTAGGGGTGGAAGACAATTCCAAAGGACCCATGATGAAAAATGCCATCTGCTTCCAGAGAAAGAACTGATGTGTGAATACAGACTGAAGTACGTTAAGTTTCTGTTTCTTCTTTGCTTCCTTCCTTCCTTCCTTCCTTTCTTCCTTCCTTCCTTCCTTGGTTCCTTCCTTCCTTCCTTTCTTCCTTCTTTCCTTTCTTCCTTCCTTCTTCTTTCTTTTTCTCTCCTCCCTTCTTTCATCTTCTTGCACAAATAATTGCACATATATAACCTATTTCAGATTGTTTACCATCTCAGGGAGGATGAAAGGAAGGGAGCAATAGAATTTGGAACTCAAGACTTAAAAACAGATGTTAAAAATGTTTTTTCACGTAATTTGGGGAAAATGTATGTTTTTTTTAATAGTAGAGATGGGAAGGGGATCCCTTATTTGATAGTCTTTTATCAAAAGTTCAATGACCATGTTCAGTGGTATATGAGATCCCCAAAATACAGTGCTCTCTCCTTTTGTGGGGGTAGGGAGTAGGGAGTAGGGAGTAGGGAAATACAAAATGTAGTATTCCTAATCTGGCAAAGTTAAGATGAATTAGAGAGCTGAGATTTTCATCCAGTTACTCTGCACCATCACCCAAGGGAGAATGTGAAAATCAAGGGTGCAAAATATCCACGTGTGGATAAGTCCCTGCCAACTAGATAACTAAAAAATCTCTGTGAGTAGCTATGACCAAAATAATTAACAACCTGATGGCCCGAGGTGATGCATCTTTCTGAAGTTACCTGGAGCATCGCTCAGGTAAAACATACACAGTTCATCTGTCATTGGCTCTCCAGCTGAAACGTGTCCAGCTTGTTATACCAATACAACTTATACTCCACTAGTACAGACTGAGAAACTAAGGTCATCTCCAGAATATGAAGGGAAAATCAAAGAAGGTTTTAGGGGAGGGACATATAAATACCAGATGGTGCTATGGTTTTGATACAAGAGGATAAATTTAGTGTTTATGGGGTCAGGAAGAAATTTTCCCTGTGAACAGAAGGGATTCTAGTTCCTTATAACTAAAAAGAAGTATTATGTTTCTGGTAGCAAAGAACTGGGAACAAAGCATCTACTCATTAATTAGAAAATGGCTAAGTTTTGATACAAGAATACAATGGCATAATGTTATAAAGACTTCAGAGATGCATTGACAAGTTTAGTTTTTAATTTTTATTGATATATTTGATTGTGTATCCCCTTTTCCCTCCCTTCTACCTAAAGATTAATTACCTTCTTAAAAAGATTAAAAATAGAAGAAAATAGCTCTGTGGAACTGACTAACATATCTACCAATTCTAGCAGTATATATGTTTCATCCCTAGCTCTGCCAAGAAGGGAGAGGTGCAATTTCTTATCTATAGTTTGAGGCCAAGCTTGGTCATGTTAAATCTGTAGTACTCTGTTTTTTTTTTTCTATTTACATTTTTGTAGTAATTGAGTATATTGTCTGCTTCAGAAGTATACATATATACACATATTTGTATGTTTGTGGATACCTATACAAATATATACAAGTATATATACACATACACATGCATATATATGTATATATATATAATATTTACTGATAATAAGTGAATCAAGAGAACAATAAACATAAAGACTACAATAATATGAAATGAAAGAAAAAAATAACCAAGCTTGGCCCTGGAGAAGAGTTGAGAAATGTACCTCCATGTCCTCATTTCAGGAAGAGGTGGTGGTTGTGGGCCTAGAGAGTATGAATGTGGGAACACTGACCATATTGCAAGATGAAGTCAATATGTTGGTTTGGTGAACTGGCAGCTGGCACTGAGCCTGGAGTCAGGAAAACTTGAATTCAAATCTAGCCTCAAATATTTACTATCTGCTTGACCCTCGACAACTCACTTCATTATTGTTTGCCTCAGTTTCCTCAACCATAAAATTGGGAGCATAATAGACTACCTCCCAGGGTACCGAATGAAAATATTTCTAAAGTGCTTTCCATGATGCTAGAACATAGTAGGCTCTTAATAAAAGGGAAGGGCCTCTTTCTTTCTTTGTTTTTCAATATTTGTTACAGTGGATAACTTTATGAGTAGGGCAGTGAGCAAGGAGAAGTATGTTCATAAATCCAGATGATACAAAAGGTATAATTAAAAATGGATTACCTTTTAAAGGTGTGTGTTTATGTATTAAAAAAGACTATTAACCTAAGATTAAAAAGATGTTAGGTTCAATTTCTGACCTTGTACTAATAATTTATTTTATCTTTCTGAGCCTGGTTGCTCATGCACAAAATGTGGCTCCTTAATATCTACATCCCCTCCCTCAAAAGGGCAGCCATTAGAATTGGCAGGGAGACCAGGGTTCAGGCTCTGCCCTTGACACAAGCTAGCTCTCAGGGCTCTAGGAAGCTCTCTAAGACCATAAAGTATTGACCTGCATTGGTAGAAGAGGCTTTCTCATCCAGGAGTTCTTTATTTTAATTCAATTATAGGTCCATTTTCTATTCCAGTTCCTTTCCTTATACCTGTCTACCTCAGACAACCATTGCGTGAATAAAATGCAATAATGTATGTGAAATCACTTTGTAAAGCACTCCCCAATATGAGCTATTATCATCATTAATCAAGGTAGATTTGAAATTTGCTTCATTAGAGTGAGGATTTTTCAAACTGCACAAATGGAAAATGGAACTTAGGAGGCCCCGTCTTGCCATCAAACCGGCAAAACTGATATTCATACAAATTTGGTTTGCTGATTTTTGAGTGTATATTAAGCACTAATGCAATTAAGGAGATGTTGGCCTTTTGAGAATCACAGACCTTTAGAGCAGGAAGAGACCTTGGAGATGATCTAGAATAATTCTCTAATTAGAAAATTCAAAACAAACAAAAAATAATACTACAGTGAGGCCAGAACAGTTGATAAAACTGTGGCATAAATAATCATGACCACATTTACTGAAACTAAATAAGGACTTGTCTGACAAATGACACATCTGTAAAACCACGTTGCTTTCTTTTCTTGAATGGTGATTGTCCCAGAAAACTGTGGGCGCATTGTTGCTGTAGGTATAAGGCCATGCTTTCTGTTTGCAGGCATTTTAAATGAATTGACCACTAAGTTCAAACAACAGAACAACCGATCCATTCAGTCCAACTCCATTCCTTTTTGAAGCTCAGGTCAAGTGGGTTGGCCAAATGAACCTATTAGTTTCATATTGTACTGATATGACCTCAGAATTATCAGTCAGTACTACAAGCGTTTTCATACTTTTGCTGAGAGCTACCTCTGAGATTACTGTTAGGGGAGAAGATAGTTGAATATTGTCTGCATGACTAAATTGAGTAATCTATGGTGAACCTTGTCCTATCCATTGAAAAGAGGTAATTAAAAATATTGCTACAAAATGCATACTTTAGCCTTTGCAATATACTTCACTGGTTCCCTGAGAATTGCTACCAACTACTTAAGTCACTCCTTCAACAAATATTTGCTGAATGGGTATAATATGCAACATTGTGCTAGGCACCGAGGGTGAATACAGATAAATGAGAAACAATGCTTATGTAACACGACAGACTGATAAGGAAAAGAATTTCACCAAAAACAGGGCTATGGCCAGTAATAGAGGTGGAGGTTCTGGCTCTTTTTCATGATTCTCTCAATTGCCAGTTTCTTTCTCCCCAGAAATGACTTGGCATATATTCTTCATTAACCTATCTGTGTTCATGTTGCATCATACCAATAGAACGCAAACTCCTTCAGTGTGAGGAATGTGTATCTTTTATCTTTTTATCTTCAGGTCCAAGCAGAGTGAATTACACATAACCAAAGCCCAACAAAAATATGTTAAATGAATGAACCACAGGTTTTAGAGCTGGAAGCATTTTAAAAGATGAATATGGAATAGCAGAAAAAGTCCTTGATCTGTATTCAGGAGGCCTGAGTTTGAATCCTAGCTGTGCTAAATGTGAAAATCGTTTGACGTTTCTGTAGTTTTGATATACATTTTACAGGGTTGTAGTTAGGAAATCTGTTAACATTCACATAAACACCAATTATAATTATGATGACGATAATAATTATTGTCACAACATTTTCTTGGGCACTTAAAACTCCTTTGTTCCCATACTCTACCTCATTTGGCCAAATCAAATTCTAATTAAATATTGACATGTATTTTAAGTCTATGAATACAAAGTCTCAGGTTAGGCACTAAAGGTTTAGATTGGTAACCTACTTAAGGAAATGAGGGATAAGGCTTTGTTCTTAGGCCCAACACACTGGGGGGAAGAGAGGTATGACCTTTCCATTTCAGGAAAGAAATCAAAGTCCAAAAACCAGAGTTCACACTTTGACAAGTCCATGTCATTCGGGGATGGGGAAAATGGATCACATCCCTGGGACCTCAAGAGTGCACTCTCAATTCGACTATCTCTTTTAGGTCTTGCCTACCTTCCACCATAACTTCCATTTGGGCAGAAGCCACACTCTTGGGGAGGTAGGGGGTGGGGGTATTGATCAGTTACCCCTCCCTCCTATTTCAACTCCAGTAGACCTGGAATTGGGGTGAGGGGTGGTGGAGTGGTGACACTGTAGAGGCAGAGCTTCTCAGTTACAGATCTGCTGAAGATGAAAAGGCAGCTTTTCCCCTCAGCCTCTGTTCTGTTCCCTTCTCTCGAAAGGGAGAGATAACAGTAGTATCTACTTTGCTGTGGGGAGGGGTGGTTAGGGAACTCCAATGAAATAAAGTACATAAAGTGCTCTGCAAACCAAATTAACAAGGAAGCTTTTCTTCTGAATGTAAACCCAAGTAGAGATGTCCCAGTAAGTCAAAGAAAAGACTCTCCTCCCCACTCCTACCCTCTCCAGCCTTATGGGAAGAGACAAAGCACAGGCATGACAATCACTAACACTTGAACCTAAACACCTACCTGTCAGCTTGGATTGACCTTCAGACCTGCCTATGTCTTCGGTCATCAATGACAATAGCTACAAAGTTGGTAGAGGTTCATACTGTCACAAGATGGGATGTTTGCACATTTTATATTTGCCCATTTGACCTAAAAGTCTGTCTCCCTATGATCCTTACTTCAACCAGACATGATTGGAAAGTCGCTTTGCTCAAGGTTAATAATCTATCCCTCCCACCCCCTAATTTGCATTGCTTGGAAATCTCCCCCCTCCCTTTTCCATGATGGTCTTAATACAATACATAAAACCATTTATTGAAATGGGGAAGAGCTCTGTTTATTGTGGCTATCTTGTTCAAATTTTGGAAGTTTTGGTGGCACCTTCTCTACAACAGCTGTTCCAAAGTTTCCTTGATCTCTTAAAACACTACAATTCCTCTCATTTCTAGCTAACTCTTAGCTGCTAGCCTTCTTTCTTCTTTACAGAAAACTGAGGCCATCTGATTTTAACAAACCTCAAAATTCTCAGTGTCCTAACCCACCCTGCCCTCCTTCCATCCAGTTTCAGAGGTTCAGCTAGCCGTCTTACTTGGCAAGGTTTAAAAAAAAGTCACCCATATGCTCAATTACATACCTTCGCTGACCTTGCCCCATCAAGGATCCTTTTCCTCTTCCATTTATCTACAAATTCTTCCTCTCTGCTGGCTCCTTACACTTAGCTTACAAATATGCTCAGTACTTCTATATCCTAAAAACAATGATGGCAAATAAATGGGCCGAAAAATAAGACAAAACAAAAATGTTTCTCAGATTTGTTGTATTCTCAATCCATCACCCCCTCTCTCTCTTCCCCCTCACTGTCAAACTTGAAATTTGTACTCATTGCCTCCACTTTAGTCCCCACCCAATCAACCCTCACTCTCTTGCAAGCTTTCTTTCCTTACTATCCTTTGTGTGGGAAGTGGGAGGAGTTGGGAGTTTTAGGAGAGAAGAAATTCTTTTGCAACAGCTGTTGTGGAGAATGTGTTGTCAAGACTTCTGAAATCTGAAGGATTTAGCCACAATAAACTGATTGCCTCTCTAAGCAAATGAGGGGTGTCTAGGGTTAGGCCAACATGTATGATGAGGGAAAAGAAAGCAGCCTTCCAAGTGGCCCAGAGGACCATGAACATATGACTCTCTAAACTGGAATTGATCAAGTTTAGCTTGATAAGGTTATATAGAAATGAACTTTTAAGGAACTTGGAGAAGACCTAGGCAACATTCACTCTACAGTCCCTGTTTATCATAAGTGCCTCTATAATCCTGACTGTTGTAAATTTTTTTTGGAAGACCAAAAATATAATACAGTAGAGAAGGTGACTCTAAGTTGATAGCTATATTTATAGGTTGAAATATGAGTAATCTCCATAATTGTGCTTTGTCTCTCCCTTTAAGATAGACATAAGTAAGAGGGACTAGTTTTTCTTTGACTTGCAGGGATGCCTCGAGTTGGGTTTCAATAATTCAAAAGACAAGATTCTTTGCCTTCAGTCCCAATTGGCTTACATCTATCTCATGGTTCAGCACCCTTGGGGAGCTGTTAATTAGGTGCCAAATATATAAGAAAAGGAAGAGGGGGGAGAAGAAAGAGAGGACCTTCAAATGTCTACTATACAGCTGAATATTTTACCAGAGAAAGGCAAGAAAATAACCCCCATGAACAAAGAAACCTTTTGTGTGTGTGTGTCTCCTCTATTATCTAATCTACAATCTGAAACTGGGTTTCAAATGTAATTATGTCTCTGATTTTCCATCTGCCTTGCACAGGAATGTGTGTTGGACGAAAATGAATATTTCACTAGTGTGACAGGGAAGAAGGGTCAGTCTGATGTACCTGGGAGTGCCTGCTTAACTCTCCTAAACTCTCACAGTTTTGATACATCCTATGAGGCAGGAAGACCTCTAGTGTTAGTGGCTGAGAACCTGAGTTCAGATTCTGCCGCAGAACCAGAAAGCCCTTGCTCCCTGTGTGACCCTGGGCCAGTCACTTCACCTCTTTGCATCTATAACTCCTTTAAACTGTTTAGAGTGAACATGAAGGGTGTTGTCCAATGAAACCAAGACTAGAGAGACTATGAGTTAACTGCAGTACCTAGAAATGCTCTTATGGGGAAAAACAATAGTGTTAGATGTTCCACTGTCTCAGGTCTGGAGATGGAGCTGTTGCCTTCAGGGAAGAGAAGACTGGGGAGAAGGGGTGGATGGCTTGTGCAGTGTGTCCTGTCTTAGTGTGGATTTAATAGCTTAAAATTATTAAAACCAAGAGTTTTTGAATAGCTTATATAACATGATCATGTTGATATTCAATATTTAGAGTTTTGTGATACCCTATCTTATATAGGATCCTTACTTTAATTTTTGGTTGACTTCATCCTCTGATCCCCTTTCACAATAGCCACAAGACACTCTGTGTAAAGTAGAAAACACGCACAAACACACACACACAGAAACACACACACATCCTAATATTTGGAAAGTGGGATTTGGTTACTGATCCGTCAACTTACTTGCTGGGTGACTAAGTAAATCACTTCCCCACTCTGACCCTCAAATCCCCCATAAGTGCAATGAAAATAAGAGTACTCAGAAAACTCTTGTCCTCATAGGACTAGTGAGGAAAGGATTCTGTAAATGTTAAAGTGCTGGACAAAGGTCAGGTTCTCTCTCATGCAATGTTAAAAGACATAGAGAATGGGCTCCAGCATATTAGGTGGACCCATTATGGTAGAACTATGGGAGGTTATAAGCAAGAATTATATAGAATAAGAAGGGATGGTCAGGTTGTGATCTGCACCTTTTAAAGCAGGAGCCACATAGATGACATCATGGATCCATAAAAATATCCAAATATTATTAAAATTATTATACTTCTTCAATAATTAGGTTTTTCTAGTAAATATGACACCATAAAATCAGGGCCAGGGCAGGAGCCCAGCATTAATTCCTCATAAACAAAAGACATAGCTAAGAAAGAAAGAAGGGAGGAAGGAAGGAAGGAAGGAAGGAAGGAAGGAAGGAAGGAAGGAAGGAAGGAAGGAAGGACAGAGGGAGGAAGGAAGGACAGAGGGAGGAAGGAGGGAGGAAGTGAAGAAGAGATGGGAAGGATAAAAGGAGGAGAAGGAGGAAAGGGGGAAGGAAAAGGATAGAAGTAAAGAAAAGGAAGGAAAGGAAGAAGAGAAGAAAAGGAATGAAGAAAGGAAATGAGAAAGAAAAAAAGCAAGAGAGAGGGCATTTATTATTTAGTATATGCAACACTCTATGATACAGTTGATATAGTTAGTCGGTCCACACCAGTGGACAGAATGCTGGGCATGGAATTAGGAAGACCTGAGTTCAAACAGGACCTCAAAAATTTACTGCAAGACCCTAGGCAAGTCATTCAACCCCTATTTGCCTTAATTTCCTGAACTCTAAAAGGGGGATAATAATAATACCTTCCTTGCAGAGTTGTGAGGATTAAGTGAAATAAAATCTATAACCCTATTTAGCGCAGTGCCCAGCACACAGTGGGCACTGTATAAATGCCCATTCCTTTCCCCTCCCCCTTCCCACAGGCATTTATTGATCACTTTGTGCAGCATACACTGGGCTAAGTGAGCATTGTGGAATACTAAGGCAAGCATGAGGTCTCCTCCCCCAAGGAGCTCCCATCATAATGTGGGGACAACAACCACATAGCAGGTTTCTGTAGCAGGCTGGAGGTAAGGCCCAGTAATCTTTACATTTAGTATCTATCTTAGAAGGAAGTTATACTTGAGCTAAGGGTTAAAGTAAAAAGCCTTCAAGGGCCGCTCCATCTTTGCAATGTTCTATCATCTTCTTAATATTCAGCTACTCAAATGGATCTGTGATCTTGTGGATTGGGAAGTTCCTCTAATCATGAGCATTGTAGCCAACCCACCCATCCTGTGTCTTGTTCATGTCGATGTCCTCCCAAAAGTCTGCCCTATGGGCCACCCAATATACTGGAGGCTTCTCTTGCATTCTCCTGATGTTGCAAAGGTGTCAGGGGACCCTTCACTTTCGAGGTTCACTGATGTACCATCTTGCTTTATTGCCATATGAATGGCTTCATTTTCTCATCCTGTTGTCATCATTCAAATTTTTATAACACACAGAAGTAAAAGTTATTTTTCAATTCCTGGACTTGAAAGTAGAGACGTTAAAAATAGAACTGCCCCTTCCTATCAAGTCATCCTTCTGGGCACTACTACTAATCTTTGAAAGAATCAGAAGTATCTCCCTTTCCATCTTTGCATGACTGCTTAAGATCACTCTTGTAATGGTGTCAAATGGATATATTTGCCAGGTCATCTCTGAAACCCAGAAAGCAGGAAACAAAAGCCTGAGCTGGTGCCTGTCAGTCTCAGAAAGGACATTGATATTTCAAGAGCTGCATAAATATTTATTTTCTCAAAATTGCCTACATATGACACTCTTCAATAAATGTTGACATTAGGTTTTGTTTGGATTTACTTATGGTAATTGGGCTAGGGGTAAGAAGAAGCTCAGTTCAGGATATATACCCCCTCAAAGGTCAGGCCACACAATTTTAATAAGTTTCCATTATATTCAGTGTCTGAAATACTAAAGTAGTATTTAGCTTGTTTCTTCCGTAATCCTAAAAGGATTACATGAAAGTTCTCTCTGTTAGTCTATCTTCTCCTTTAAAACAGTGAACTCCTTGAGGGTAGGGACCATTTTTTGGTTTTCTTTGTATCCCTACTGTGTGCCAGGCACAGGGTTAGCTACATACCAAATGCTCAGTAGCTTAACTTGACTCTCTTGTCTTCCCCTCTTACAATTATACCTGGAACCACAAAAATCTTCCTTGCCAGTAGAACTCCTTAAGACATTTTTAAGCTAAACACAACAACTACAATAAAACAACTCTTAGGTGACTCCCTATTCACTTACAAATGAAGTCCAAGCCCATTAAAGTCCCCCACAATAGGTGACATCATTGTTTTTGCAGTTATCCCATACTACTCCCCTGTATCATTTTGTATACCACCCAAATGGTGTCTCTTATCCACACATCCTCCTGTAATCTCTTGTCTCCCAGACTTTGCTCTTGGGGTTCTTATGATTGAAATGGCCTTGGGTCACTTTTTTCCCTTAAATTTTTGCCCACCCCTCAAAACCCAACTGACATCCTTCATGAGGCTACCTTGATTCTCTGCCTCAACAACACTGACAATCTTCTGTCATGCAATTCTGGACCCAAGGCATATGCATACCAGGCAAAAAAAAAAAAATAAAGGGCCTCAGGGGAGGTTTGATCACGAAGGAACCAGCAATGACTGTTGTGAATGATAAAAACCAGTGCCCAGATAGGTTCAGGAAGCCAGACAATTATGGAACTCTGTTAAGAGTTGGACACCACCTGTCAGAAGGTGATGGTGGTGATAGCAATGAGTGAACTGACCCCAAAGGGAAGCAGGCAATCAGATACTGTTCTTCATTGAGATCCTCACCCAGCTCATAGGACTGAGACTCTGCCCAATTTTAAAAGGAACCAGCTAAACCCGTGTTTAGTTCAGAGACTTTGTTCGCCTCTTATATCCTCAGCACTTGTCACAATGACTTAAATACAGGAGCAGAGAATCGTGGATTTAGAAATAAAAAGGACCTTAGAGGTCACCTCGGCCACGATTTACTTTCTACAAAAGAAACCAGAGCTTATAGAGGTTCGGTGACCCCTTAAAGTCACACAAATGGTAACTGCCAGGGTGGCAATTTGAAGCCAGGTCTTCTCCAAATCCAACATGATTTACACAATGACACAACACATAAAATGTGCTTAATGTTTATTAAAGGGGATGGAATCTAGACTGGCACCCAACCAAATCATGAATTCTGTTTGTAACATCCTTGCCAAGTACTCTTCCATCATCCTTTGCTTGAATGCAAATAGTAATAGAGAAGCCACTACTTCCCAAGGAACTTCATGTAGACTTTGAATAAATCTATTTGGTAGGAGGTTTGTCCTCACATCAAGCTTAAATCCATCTCTTTGAGATTTCTATCCATTGCTCTTATTTCTGTTCTCTGGCTCTAAACAAAATATGTCTAATCCTTCTTCTGTTACATGAAGGAACTATACTATCTCCTTTAAGTCTTATCTTTTTCAGGCAAAACATTTCTAGGTTTTCAACCAATCCTTTTAGGATATGGCAAATATTCCCCTCACCATTCTAGTGTCCTTCATCTGGTCACTTACCAGCTTCCTTCAAGAAGCAGTACCCCAGCTTGAATCTATGGTCTGATCATGGCAGAGTACAATGGGATTATCATTTCCCTCACTATAGACATTGTGTATCAATTTTATTGTGTTCAGGAAACCATGATTTCACATTACTGTTTCCTATTATATTTAAATTCCACTGTAGAAAAAAACCCTTCATCATTTGGGGAAACAAAATAATATCACTCATAGACCTCAAGCCTATAGTCAAAACAATTTGGCACTAGTTTAAAAATATAAAAGTAGATCAGTGAAACAGACTAGACAAGCCTCCTTATGCCTCCCATCATACGTCCTCCCTTTAGGTCTGCAGCTGAAGACTTTGTTTTATAATGCACTGAACAAAAAGGACATTTAGCCAAGAGCTCATTGTTCTCTCATCATCATCTCACGTCACTCAGACATTTTCTCCACAAGGTCCTCCTTCACCTCTTTCTTACATGAAGAGGTGGCACTTATTCTTCCAAAGGCAAACCCCTTCCCATGCACTCTTTTTTTTTTTATTTTTTATTTTTTTTATT
>CM053601.1:132110479-132145810 GCA_028646575.1 Pseudocheirus occidentalis | reverse complement strand
GAAGAGCACCGCCTGCTGTGCTGCCCGTAGTGCTTTCTGTCTTGTGGAGAGTTTTGGAGCTTGAAAATCTGTTTAGCGTCCCATTTTATGAGTTTTTTAGCGTGTTTGTGTGGGAGCTGCGGTGCTTTGCTGCTTCTAAGCCGCCATCTTGGCTCCGCCCCCCTCCCATGCACTCTTGATCCCATCTTTTCATATCATCTTTAGCAGATTGTCCCTTCTATCACATTGACATTCCTTCTAGTCTTCAATCTTTTGTTATCTACTGGCTGCTTCTGTGCTGCTCACAAATACGCTCATGTCTATTCTTTCCTTAAAAGCCCCTCACTTGATATCCCCACTAGCTATCACCATATAGCTCTTCTCCCTTTCTTATTTGATCTGTTTGAGAAAGTCATCTATACTAGACGCCTCAACTTCTGATTCACTTCTAGACTGTCTATAATCTGACATCTGATACCATCATTCAACCGAAACTTTTCAAAGTCATCAGCTGTCTCTTCATTGGTCAGTTGAATGGTCTTTTCTCATTCCTGATTCTTCTTGATGTTTCTGCTTTTGATACTGCTGATAAGCTCCTGCTAGATGCCCTCTCTTCCCTATGGTTTTCTGAGACTTCTCTGCTGCTTCCCTACCTAACTTTTTGTTTACTCTGTCATCCTCCTTTGTTGGATATTCACCCAAGTCATGAACCTTAACCATGGGTTTTCCCCAAGGTTATATCTTGGGTCCTCTTCTTTTCACCCTCTACAATGTCTTGCTTAGTAACCACATCAGCTCTCATGGATTTAATTGTCATCACTATTCAGATGGTTTTCATTTGTATAGTGAGCTTTAATCTCTACTAAACTCCTATCTCTCATTACCAATTTCCTTTTGGACATGTCAATTTGGCTATTCCGTAGCCCCCTCAAATTCAACATATGTTAAAAAAATCATTATATTTCCCCCCAAACACTTTCCTCCTTGCCTCCACCCAACATTCTTAGGACACCTGCTCTCGGAGGAGGCAGTCTCCAGTCTCTCTTGCATCCAACCCACATATCCAAACTGTTAGGTTTCACAACATCTCCCTTCTATATATTCAATACCACATATAGCCACCCTTCTATATATTCAATACTACTTATGGTTATAGCCACTACCATGATGAAGACTTTCATCATCTCCTGTCTAAATAGGTATAATAGCCTTCTGGTTGTTCTTCCTGACTCATCTTTCTCAACTCCAATCTATTCTCTATTCAGATACCAAAGCCATCTTCCTAAAGTGCAAGTCTGACCATGTCAACCCATTTTTTCCTAATAAACCCCCTTTGTTCCATATTTCCCAAGACCAAATGTAAAACGCTATCTGACGTTTAAAGTCCTTCAAAAACTGATCCCTTCCTATCTTGCCAGGCTGCTTAAATTTTACTTTTCTTCACATATTAGGAGCAGCTAGGTGGTGTGATAGATAGAAAGCAGAACTTAAGAGTCAGGAATACCTGAGTTCAAATCCAGTTTCAAATAGCCACTAAATGTGTGAACGTGGTGGGAAAGTCATTTAAACCTAGTTAGCCTCAGCTTCCTAATCTGTAAAATGGGGTAATGGGTGTAATAATAGCTTCTACCTCATGGATATACTGAGAATGAAATGAGATATGTAGAGTGTTTTCCAATCTTTAAAGTGATATATAAGTACTAGCTATCAATAGAGTTAGCTAGGTGGCATAGTGCACAGAGTGCTACACATAGAGTCAGGAAGATTTGAGTCTGAAACCTACCTCAGGCCCTAACTAGCTGTGTTGCTATTGGCAAGTCAAATACTACCTCAGTTTCCTCATTTGTAAAATTGGTCAATAACAAGAATTGCCAGGATTGTTATAAGAATGCAATGGGATAATATGTATGTATGTATGTATGTATATATATATATTTATGTGAGTGTATATATTTACTATGATATATGTAAAATTGTACATATATATATATATATATATATAAAGGTTCATTATTATTATTATTCTACAATTCAGTTATACTACACACAAAACACTCCATGTTAAACTAAACTTTTTCATCAGCTATCCTTCATTCCTGGAATTTTCCCCCTCCTCACCTCTTCCTTTTGGAATTCCCAACTTTCTTCAGTAATCAGCTCAAATCTCACCTTCTCTACAAGCTTTTCCCTAGTCCCCACCTGCTGCTAATTCTTTCCCTTCTGTATTGACTTCCAAGAACATTACACATACAAGGATCCATATACATTAAAATATTTATGGTAGCATTATTTGTGTGTGTGTGTGTGTGTGTGTGTGTTAGCAAACAAAGTTGCAGAACCATAGTAGATGACCATTGATTGGGACATAAAGAGACAAGCTGCAGTAAATATCAGGGGCTATTAAACCTGTGTGTGTGTGTGTGTGTGTGTGTGTGTGTGTGTGTGTGTGTTGTACACTCCAGGGACCTCTTTGACTATGTGGAGAAGCCTATGTAATTCTTCATAGAATATTGTTTTTAAATGTCTTTAAAAAATGAGATTGCAAAGGAAACTAATTACATTGAAACATACTAATCAAGCTTTTACAAACATACACATGTAACAAGTTAATGGACACAAGGTTACAAACCTCTATAGCATGTGAATGGAACAAGACATAACTTTGCACTAAGAAACAATGAATATAATCAAGAGAGTGAAGAATAGGAAGACTTTTATGAAATGATGAATAGTGAAGTAAGAAGAACCAGGAAAAGTATATATTCATTGACTAGACCAATGGTAATGTCAAATTTATTCAGTGTGTTTTTCAGTTTTGATTAGCTTAATACAAACCTTTTTATTCTGTATCATAAGAGTTGGCTCTTTTGGAATGAAAATGGGGAAATATATTGGGAAATGTAAGTGATGTAAAAAAGAAATTTACTGGGGCGGCTAGGTGGCACAGTGAACAGGGTCACATAGACCCTGGATTCAGGAAGACCTGAGTTCAAATCCAGCCTCAGACACTTAATATTTACTAGCAATGTGACCTTGGGCAAGTCACTTAACCCCAATTGCTATGCCTTCCCCCCTCCAAAAAAACAAAAAAGAAAAAAATAAATTGCTAAAATATATTTTTATAAGAACCCTGATGTATTTTTTAACATATGAACAGCTTTTAAGCTATGATATTTCTGGGTCTGAATGAGTTATCTCCCAGTACATAATGGTCTGCATTCTAGAAGAATTAAAGCTAATGACAGGTCAGGAACCGTTTGAAAATGTTTTCCTAGGGGGCTTTAAGCAAAGGTGCTCTACTGCAGGGAGGTCATAGGGATGCACAAAGAGGAGCTCTGAATTACCAGTTTTCATTTTCAGATATTTTGTAACCTGGGTTGTGGTGACCTAAATAAATCCTACATCAGAGAAACCAACATGCTGACATTGTCAAGTACTGACACAGTTACCTGAGAAGAGGGTGGGCTGGGGCCCTCATTACATTATACTGCTTAGCAGAATGGGGATGTGCTGGTGGGCGGGCAGGCTTCATTCAGCTGCCAGACAGGACTGATTTCTGCCTGTGCTGTTATGGAACATGCTTGAGGCCGGGCTGAATTTAGAAACTTTCAGAGATGAAAGTCCTCTGAAATAGATGATCATATTTGGTTTCAGCATGAATATGAGCAAGTGCAATATATCTAATTGCAAATGAGGCAAGGTCAGTGAGTTTTATACCTGTGTCTTGGTGGTAAATATGCAAAGCAAACATGGGCTGGGGCTGTTGAGGCATCCTTTTCGCCTGAAGAAACCTACAGCACTTGGTTCTCATGTTCTCTCTTGCATCTGGCTACATTGGTCCAAATCTAGGGACACCTCAGTCTATGCTCCAAGGAGTGAGCACACAAAGGATGTATGATCACTTCACATGCAGAACTCCCCCCTCCTATAAGCCTTAGTAGAGACATTCTAAAGAGGCTCTTGAATCAAAATCAAGCTGTTTGGCCAGACTGAGATAGCTAGCAAATGTTAGAGCTGAACTGGAACCCAAAACTTCTTCATTTTATACCTAGGCATATGGAGAGGTATAATCATGAATGGTATAATGATGTGTGTGCAATTCTACATAATTGTATTTGATGTATAACATATTCAAACAGATACATACATGTCTATGTATTAAAACTATATTAAACATGGATACACAATGTAATAATTCTGGAGAGCAATCTGGAACAATGCCCAAAGGGCTACAAATAATTGCATACCCTTTGATCCAGTAATACCACTTCTGGGTTGCACCCCAAGTAGATCATAGAAGTGGGAAGAGGACCCATATGCACAAAGATATTTATTGCAGATCTCTTTGTGGTGGCAAAAATTTGGAAATTAAGAGGATGCTGATCAATTGGGGAATGGCTAAACAAGTTGTGGTATATGAATGTAATGGAATACTATTGTGCTATAAGAAATGGGGAGGAGACAGTCTTCATATTCACCTGGAGAGCCTTATACATACTGATGCTAAGTGAGAAGAGCAGAACCAGGAAAAATTTGTACACAATCAATGACACACCGTATGTGTGACAACCATCTTCGATAAACTGGACTCTTCTCAGCAACACGTAGTTATAAGACAACTCTACAAATCTCAGGATGGAAGGACATATCTACATCCAGAGAAAGATCTAGAAAGAACAGAATTTAAACAGAGACCGAAGCAATCTACATGTTATCATTCTTTTTCATGTTTTGTTCTCTTTCTTTTTTCCCAATGTTCATTCCATTGGTTACAACCCTTCTATACACCCAGACTAATGTCCAATTTGAAAATATTTGCAGATCCAATACTTGATTGCATGCTGACATCAGGGTGGGGACAAAATGAGGGGAGAAGATTTGAAACTCAAGAGATTATGGAACTGAATCTTGTAAACTAAAAATAAATAAACAAAAAAAAATCCTCCTCATCAACTCAATTGAGCTGGGTTGTAATAACAAGCATTTCCAGCAGATGGCAGCAAATAAAACAGGAAGTAATCCTGTCTGACAGTGCCTTTGATTTAAGGCTTCAATTATCTATGAAATAAGTAATACTTCATTTTATCAATTAAGCTTAAAAATTGCATAAATTAATTTATGTAAAACAATGAATGCCTGCATGGAGAACTACTCAGTCTTAAAATTCTATAGGTGATACCTAATACTAGACCTGATAGGAAGAAGAATAAGGCCTACTCCTTTCGCTTTACCTAATCTTCAATTTGGTAACCTCTTTTTTCCCCCTTTTAATTAAAATTCTAATCATTTCTCATAACATCTAACAGGAACACAACGCAAAGTTAATTATCAGCTTCACTTACATTTGTTATTTCTATTGATGACATAAGATGGCTTTTAAAGTGTATCTTTTTTAATGAAGTCTAAAGCCACTGATTAATTATTGGAACCAACCTGACCAAAGGTGAAGAAAATCAATGAAATATTCAGTAAATAATTACTAACTACATATTGTATGTTGTACACAGGAGAAATGGATATTTACCAATTTCCAATAAATTCTATCAATATAAGGATGAATTTAACTAATTTGGGCCAAATAAAGTAGAACTATATGTAATGTTGGCCCCTTAATATAACTTCTGGGCAAATGTAACATAATGTAAGGAAAACTGGTTTGGAAGAGAGATCTGGCTTTTAGTCTGGGCTCTCCCATTAACTTTCCATGTGTCTGGATAAGTGACTTCAATGATTTATAGCCCAGTTTCTTCATCTGTAAACAGATGAGTTTAGAACTGATTATCTAAGGTCCCTTCACATTGAATATTCCATATTTTCAGTTATTTTCAGTTTATTAACAATCATTGGGCAGACATAGACAGGTAGGTAATAGATTGAGCAAAGTGCTAGACTTATAGTCAGAAAGGCCTGAGTTCAAATTCCACCTGAGACACTTATTAGCTGTATGACCCTGCACACGTCACTTAAACCCTGCCTTGTCTCAGTTTCCTCATGTGTAAAATGAAGATAATATATTCTGTTGTAAACATAAAGTGAGCTAATATTCATAAAACACTTTGTTATTCAAACCCTGAAGTGCTATATAATAACAATGAGATATTCAGAATACTATCAAAGCAGAGATCAAATATTCAAATCTTTCCCAAATAAGTAAATAATTTCAATAAATGGAGAAAAAATAATGAGACCTCAAATTGAGAAAAAATAATTCGGGCTGTCAAATTGCAGCATCCTTTAAAGTTCTATAGACCAAGTGCAACAATAACAAAAGAACATGTTTGTATTATACTTGAGGGTTTAAAATCCTTTCCCCATAATAATAAAGTACGGCTTCTGGTGCAAATATTATTCTGTCCATATTCAGATGAGTATACTGAGGCTCAGATTGGTGAAGCAACCTTTAGAGCTAGGTTTAAAATGACAAAAAGCAAAAAACATAGCAACCACCAATACTGTCAGGAAACTGAGGCACAGAGAAGTTAAGTGCATTTTCTAGGGTCACAAAGGTAGTGAGTATCTGAGATAAATTTAAACCCAAGTTTTCTTGGTTCTGAGTTCTATGCCCAATCTGCAAGGTCATGCTGCCTCCCTAGACATAGTTAGTAAGTAGTAAAACTTTCATTGTATTCTTGTTCTTCTCATATCTGATTCTACTACACTGCCATGCTTCTCTGTACATTTACATTCTCAATAACATGGTTATATTCTGAATTGCCAAGAAAAAGTTTCTGAAGAGATTCTTTTTTTTGTCCTTTGATAAGTATAAATAAAATAAGCATAACTTCTTTCCTGGATCTACTATGAAAGTACTGCTTAGAAATGGGTTTATTCTTGATACATTGGATAAAATATGGGATTTGGAGTCAGGAAGACCTTGTTTCAAGTTCTCTTTCTGGGACTTACTAGCTAATTGATCCTGCGCAAGGCATTTCATGTCTCTCAGTCCTCATATCTTCATTTGTAAAAATACCTATAGTTCATACCTCACAGGTCTTTTATGTTTTTTTTGAGGCTCACAAAAGATTAATATATGAAAATTTTAACATGTTTGTTATTATTATGTGTGGTCATTGCTGAGTTGTTTCAGTTGTGATCAACTCTTTGTGACCCCATTTGGGAACTTCTTGGCAAAAATACTGGAGTGGTTTGCCATTTCCTTCATTTTATAGATGAGAAAACAGGCTAACAGGGTTCAGTGACTTGCTCAGGGTCACACAGCTAGTAAGTGTCTGATCCTAGATTTAGGCTTAAGTCTGACTGCAGGCTCAGCACTCTAGCCCCTGAGCCACCTAGGTCCTCCTCATCATCCTCATTGTCATCATCACCATCATAATCATCATCAACATCATCATCATCATCATCACCATCACCATCATCATCATCATCATCATCACCATCATCATCATCGTCATCATCATCATCGTCATCATCATCATTATCATCATCATCAGTTAAGGAAATATTTCAATTGAGCAGCACATGGATTTGGTTAAAATAATCATAAAAGCCTACTGAAAGGGAGAGGGGTGAGGGAGAGAGTAAACGTGGGCCCATCACCTATCAAAGCCTATCGTGGAAAGGAAATCTAGAATTTAGATGAGTTTTTACTGAACATTCCAGAGACATCAGTTGACATTTTTTTTTAACAGCTTATTCTTCAAACTGACAATACATTTATTCTTTCCTTGTTATTATATTCCTCTCATCTTTTGTTAAAAAGGAAAGAGCAAAATTTTATTAGGGAAAACAAATGGGGAGCAATTGGATGTCCTTGACATGAAAGAATTTGAAACTGTAATTTCTTGTCTTAAGTCCAGATAATTTGACAGTAGGATGGATGGGGGCTTTCAGCTATATAACGTTCCATCTAAGCTACCCATGAAAGGCAGATGCTACATAAAAATACATATACGTCCAGAGTTATAACTCTGAGAATGAGCTAAGTTTTCACTGCACCTTGCTACTCCTTTACCTTCTCAAGGCCATTAACGTAATAATGAAGCTAACACACACCATGAGATATTGCAATTTGTCAGTTAGAATGAGACTTCCCTGAGAATAAGTTCTCGGAGGTGTCAAAAGAATAAAACTTACTGCAGTGTGTTTGGTAAAAGTAGCCTCATAATAGTCAATCTGCCAAATTGCTTCGCTTCTTTAAAAATCACCTTCATTTCCCCTATAAGCACATGGTCCTTGAGTCTAGCTCCAGAGATGGACAAGTGTGTAAGGGGCAGGGGCGTCTTTCTCATCAGACTCCACAAAATAAATGACGAGGCTGGTTTCATAGAGACTCATAAGTTAAATGGATATATAAAGAACATGATCAGATATTTTTTTCCCTCCATGATTTTTCTACAACTACTTAAGTAGGGAAAAACTTTCTAATAAGTTAGACTCATTAAAGAGCATTTTGATCAAACCAAATCTAATTATCATTTTCTAAATAAATAGGCTGAACAGAAGCTGTGTCATCCTTATCTGGAATTCTAACAAGAGCATGTACATTTTCTCAGCAAAAACATTGGTGATATTGTGAAACAGAAAAAGAAAAAGAAAGGACATAATTTCATCCCTTTTCTGTTCATGGATTTTCTAGTTGTTTTTTGTTATTAATTTTATATTTTGACTTTCAAGATGAAAAGAAAGGTGTATCTTTAAGAAACAAAACAAGATTCCTTCAGGCCTCAGCTCCAATCTCACCTAGTGCAGCAGGCTTTTTCTAATCTCTGTACTGCTAATTAAATGCCTTCCCTCGGAGATTACCTCCATTTTTACACTGTCCATATCTTGTAAATACAAAGTTGTTTGCATGTTGTCTTCCTCACCAGACTGTGAGTTTCTTGAAGGCAGGGACCATGTTTTTTTTTTTACCTGTTTTTATATTCCCAGCACTTAACACATTGCCTAGCTCATAGTATATACTTAATAAATATTCCTTAACTGAAAAGAAAAATGTTCTTTTGTTCTATGTCACACAGGAGAAGAACCTGAAATACTTTCCCCTAGTCTTAGAGTGGAAAAGGAAGAATAGAGATGGAGTCATAAGATGTCTATTTGTGTGTGTGTGTGTTTTAACCCTCAGTCTTTAATTTTTTTTTAAAAGGACAACTATTATGAGACAATTAGCTTGTGCACTGACTTTAATGGGAGAATATAAAGTGCAATTAAAATAAGAAAAGAGGCAGTTGCTGATTATTTTTCAAACATGGATTTGTTTAAATCAGGGAAGGCTGATGACATGCATCAGAGGTTTCCTAATGAATTGCCTGATGCTATCACAAAGTCATTAACTATAATTTTTTTTTTGGGGGGGGGCGTAGGAGAAGATGTAAAGGCAAGGGAAAGTGCTTGAAGATAGGGAAAGGGCAATCACCATGTTTTTTTACCTTTTTTATAAAAAGAGAAAAACCCTATTTCTAAAAATAAGAGCATTTGTAATCTGAGACAAGAGTGGGGAAATGAAGAATGTTTTTATGAAAATAGGACATTGCAAGGGATCATGGTGTGGTAGAATCTACACAATCTGGAAGTCTGATTCTCTTATCTTAGGAAGAACTCATAGCTTCCATACCCCAAAATGAAACTCATTAGGGTAATAATTCAATCCTTCATGGAGTCAGAGAAGAAGAGGAACTTAGCCAGTATCTTGTTCAAACAGCTCAATCGGAAGATAGGAGGGCTCAGGCACAGAAAAGGGTAGTGCTTTCCTTAAGCTCATACAAATAAGTTCCCAGCAGGGTCAGGACTGAAACTTATGTCTGAATCCCAGATCATTGTTTTTGTTTTTGTTTCTAATACCTAACACACCCAACTACATTTCCTAAACCCTAAATCTCTTTCCTCTTAAGGCTTAGTTTTACTTTCTGTTAATAAAAATACCAGTTTCAGGGATGCCAAGGAGAGATACCTTGAATAATCTTGACTCCTTGCTTCCCTTACTCCTTATATCTAATCAGTCACTATGTCCTAACACTTCTTTTGTAATATCACTAGCAATCATCCCTTTGTTTCCATTTCCCTAATTTTCCCCTATTATCTGTCTTCTTGACTATTGCAGTAGCCTCAGAATAAGCATGTTCTTCTCCCATTTCTTTTTTCCATTTCCAATCTATCCTTCAAGTAGTTACCCATTGAATCTTCTCAAAATATCACATTAACCATTCCCTTGCAAAAACAAATAGAAACCATTCTTATATGACTCTCCATTGCCTAGAGGGTAAACCACTATGTTCTTAGCTTGACACTGGAGGTCCTCTCTGATTTGATTCCTTTGACTCTCAAGCCTTTTTAACTATTACTAGGTAGCACCAATGGTCTATTCTACAGCTCTTCATTGTCTCTGGAACATATTATGGTCATTCCTTTGCTAAACTCAGTACATCCTTCCTGGAATGTTTTCCCTACTCCTTTCTGTTTACAGGACTAGTCCTACTTTCTTCATTTAACTTAATAATAATCAAAGAATCTCAGGCTTTGAAAGTACTTGCAAAGGTCATCTAGTCCAATTCATGCCACAATCCAATCAACAGTATTTCTTTGACAGGTCCTATATCTATTTGTAGACCTCAAAGGATATCTTTCAAAAATGGTTTATTCCACATCTGGATGGTCCTGCCTACCCAAAGAGTTGTTGTGAGGAAAAAAAAAAGAAACAAACTTTGTTAACCATAACTAAGTTACATGGATGTGAGCTATAGAAAGGTCATTCTGTACCCTATCACCAATTCTATTTATTTCTTGCAACCTTGCATTTTGGCAGAGAAGCAACGCTTGGTCACTCAATAACCTTGCAGACGGACAATGGAACAAATTAGGTCTTATGTAATTGATCTCCATAAATTGCTTTTGATTTTTTATCATTTTTGTTGCCAGACGTTCAACTTTGGGAACTCATGTTCTCTCTATATTCTTCAATAGAAGATATTTATTTACTTTAATTCTTCAAGGATCCAAAATTCACTCACATTGATTGGAATTTTAATCTCCTCAATTAACCCATATTACAAATTTTGTTATGCATTAGACATAGGTTTTATGAGTTTATGTGGTTGAAAAAAAACCTTATCAGATGGCCAACTTTCAGTGATCAAGTCTTCCAAACTTAGCTAGATTGGCCACAAAAGACAGTCATCTCAGCACCAGCTGGTTTCTTTTCCTGATTCCTTACTTTCCACAAGCTCTAGTTATTATATTCTCTCCAAAATCACCTTGTGTATAATTTGGATATATTGTATATCTATTTAAACATGTACCTTATATGTAATGTTTTCCTCTAAACTACATATGTTCTTTGAAGGCAAGGACTTTTTTTTCAGTTTTGTTTGTATATTTCTAGTACCTAGGACAATATATGAATGTAGGTGCTTAATAAAGGCTTGTTGAATGATCAGAGGCAGGATTCCCCAAACTAAAAATAAATCCTAGGCCTTTTGAAATATTAAAGGACACTCATATCTATAAACATGAATTCATTGTCCTAAGTCTGCCAGGCTATAACTTCCCTAAGGGCAGTAGCCATGTTTTATTCATCTCTGAATCTGCCACAGTACCTTGTACATTCTAGGTACTCAATACATATTTACTGAATGATTACTAGAATAGGATCAGAGGACTTAGAACTGGAAAGGCCCTTGGCAATATATTCTAACCCCCTCATCTTACAGAAAAGAAAACTGAAACCCACAGATGTTAGGTGACTTGTCACAGAAGAAATCAGCAGAGTTAGAATTCAAAGCCAGATTCTCTGGTTTTCAATTCAATATTCTTTGAACCATGTCCCATAATGATATTTTAAGTTTCAATGCATCTCTCTCAAACTTCAAAATGCTGGTGTGTTAGAATGTGTGTGTATGTGTGTGTGTGTGTGTGTTTAATGGAAGCATTATAATACACACACAAGCCCTTTTTTTTTCCTTAAAGAAATGTCTTAAAGCCTGGAGAGTTTTGAGAGCTTGGAGGTTTTGCTTTTAATCCATTCTGGTCTGCCCTAGTTTAATGGAAGAGATCATTTGCATGGATAATTGAAGTCAGAGGACATGACTGTGCCATTGTAGCTCTGCAATTTATTACCCATCTTGATGACCTTGAGCAAGTAACTTAACCAAGTTGTGCCTAAGCCAGTTTCCTCAGCTATAAAAAGAGAAGGTTAAGATTAGATGACTTTTGATCTCCTTTCCTTATCTAAAGATAAAATCCTTTGACCCACTTAGAGAGCCTATAGTCTACAGTCTAAATAAACATGAATTGTCTTAATATCATTCCCAACAAGCTGTCACCCAAGCTTCACTTGGAGAACTCTAGGGATGGGAAGCCCGTGGTGTCCTAGCATGGTCCATTCCACTATCAGATTTCTCTAAGACTGGTATTCAGGAATGTTTCCTTACATTGATCCCTAATATCCTTCTGAATCTTCCACACCTTGTTCCTGGATCTGGACTCTTAGACTAAATAGAAGAACTCCAGTACATCTTAGCCATAAATAATAACCAGTCTAATTTACATAGTGTTTCAGTCTTTGAAAAGCACTTTCTCAACTTTCCCTGTAAAGTATATACTATGAGAATTATTATCCCTTTTTTACAGATGAAGAAACTGAGACTTAGAGAGGCTAAGCCATTTACCCAAGAGATGAAGGGCATTAAGCATCAGAGTTGGAATCTGAGTGTACAGCTTCTTTACTGTTAATACTGTTCTTTACAGTAGATGGAGCACTGGGTCTAGAGTCAGGAAGATCAGAGTTCAAATCTGACCTTGGACATTTACTGGTTTGGAACGAACTAGAGTACAAATTGTGGTACAAACAAGGTCCTATTAAGAAGTCACCCGACCTCTATTTCCCTCCGGTTTTTTCAACTGTAGAATTAGAATAATAATAGCATTTACTTCATAGAGTTGTTTTAAGAATCCAATGAGATAATATTTGGAAAGTGACACGTAGTAGACCAGCCATAATTGTTTATTCTGATCCTTCTTTGTCTTTTAACTTTGCTACCTCAAATTCTTAAAGAAGACTGTCGTGTTTCTTTCTAAGTCTTTATTCTCCAGGATAATCATTGCAGTTCTTTCCACTGACTCTCACACCACATGATCTTGAGTGCCCTCCCTTGGATATTGTCTAGGCTGTTATTTTACTTCCTTAAAAAAAAATTGAGAAGTGAGTATAATACTTCAGACCCAGTCAATTTAGATCAAAGTCCAATGGGACTGTGACGTCCTTCATTGCAGAGATTATGGCTCCTTTAATGGAATCTGGGTTTATGCCCACTTCTTTGACTGCCCTGTCAACTTGGTTCATAGAACTTCCAGTGCACTAAAAGTCACTGAATTGTGGTTCGCCCATGCCACCTCTGTCACATGTTGTTGATTTTTTAATTCAAAGTGGAAGACTTCAAATTTATCCAAATTAAATCTCATCAAATATGGGCCATTGTCTTAGCACTTACACTAATTTTGATTTTATATAACTACTAATGTGTTATTAACATGTCTGGAAAGCACCACCTATAGGTAATGGGACCCTATCACCAAAAAAGGGGTCGGGGGAGGTGAGGAGAGAGAGGGTGAGGGAACTATTCTGGATGACAATTCTTCGATTCTTTTTAAAGAACATTCTTCAAGGTGAGACTCCTTTCCACCAACTCATCAAAACATCTCCAAATAATTTATTAAATATCTACTGTTTACAAGACCCTGGAGACATGAAAATGAAGAATAACACCTGTCCACAGAGAGCTGATAACATTCTTTAGGAGGGGCAGAAAAAATAAGAAGGTGCAAACAAGATTAATATAAAGACAAAGTAGAAATATAGACACAGTGTTGATGAGAAATTTGAGAGAGAAATCACTTTGTGTTCTGAGGGAAGAGTTTCACAAAGGAGGCAGCACCCAAGCTGGGCCTTGAAAGAACAGGGTTATTTTAACAGAGAGAGAGGTGAAAATATACTGCAGGCACAGAGGATGGCCTGGGAAAACGTACAGCCATAGGTGAGAGGGAGACAAGATCAAGGAATAAGTGGTAAATCCACTTGGCTTAGAGTATGTTCAGAGGATGCATGTGACATATGGATGGACGAGTTTTAGGATGGAGCCAGATAATGATTATATTACAAGATGGGTGATATTATTAGAGGAAAGGCATTCATAAGATTGATTTCACCATTGTGTGAAGGATGGTTTGAAATGGGACAAGATGGGGAAAACAGACTGGTTCAGGCCTCATTACAGTAGTTCAGGTAAGGGGTCATGAAGGTCTGAACTGGGCTGGTGATGTAAGTGGAAAGGAAGAGATAGATGGGAGAGAAAGTCTTTGAGAATCTGGTGCTAGTTTTCTTTTCCAGACATCACCCATGGCTTCCATCCCTCTACACAGTCTATGGTACAATGCATCTAGCCTATTTGCTGTCCCTCAGGCACAACAAACATGACACACAACATCCCATATCCTGTCTCAGCCTTTGAATGCCTTCCTCACACCCACTCCTCCAAAATTTTTAGAATCTCCAGCTTCCTTCAAAGCTCAGCTAAAATGTCATCTCCTACATGTGGCCTTCACATAGTCCCCTCAACTACTAGTATTGCACAAACCCCCACCTTTAATTTGTATTTATTTTGCATATGCTTTGTGTCTACTTATATGTATACATATTAATTCTCAATAGACTATATCTAAAGCTTTATCTATATGGATGAAAATGTAATCTACTGGGAAATACACACGTGTGTGTGTGTGTTTTAGGCTTCTTGTAGTCTTGTTTATTGTATCTCCCATGCCCAGCAGATTAAATGAATCAGGAGTCCAAAATTAGTTTATTTAGTAAATGTTTGTTCATCTCATTGGTGTACCCATTTTCTAAACGCTCTCATGTTCTTGTGCCTTTTGATGTTCTAGTGTATGCTTTTCATGGTTTCATGTCTCCAGCTTCCTTCAAAGCTCAGCTAAAATATCATCTCCTACATGTGGCCTTTTTTCGGTCTCTTTTCTAGCTACCTGCAGCTTTCACTCCTTCTGCTATCGATGTGCCTTCCCAAGTTCCTTTTATTAGCTAGGAAGCCAGATACTCTCACTTGTTTCTTTATTTGTTTTTAAATGGAATTTGAATAAGTTAGTCCATCTTGAATTATGGTCTGAAGGGCTCCCCCAAGAAAAATGCTGATTATTATTCTCATTAATATTATTAATACAAGAAATGATGAAATCCATTCTGGAAAGTCAGAACCAATGAGCAAACTTACTTGTTTCCTTCTGCAATTGCCTGTGTTTTGGATAAAGTCATCATATAAATGCAGTGCTACTATATGTATATGTTTTTATTCACAGTCATCAAATTACATATATTATTATATAATTATATATTGTGTAATTATTATATAATTATACAATGCAATTATTATATATTCCACCCACCCCCAAAATTTTCCTTAAAATGAGATATCACTGAAAGGGAGAACATATAGATATATCCTGTAAAATTGTTTCATTAAAACAGTTTCTGGGCTTTAAGAAATAATTTTCAAATAATAACATTTCATTTATTTTATCATCACCTCTATCTTTGTCTTCAACACTTTCATTGTTCTTCTCTTTTTTCCCTCATCTTGTCATGCAGTTTTAATGCAAACCAATTAGGGAAGACCTATATATGGACCAATATCTGTGTATGTGTGTGTGTGTGTGTGACAGAGAGAGAGAGAAAGAGAGAGAGAGAGAGAGAGAGAGAGAGAGAGAGAGAGAAAGAAAGAGAGAGAATAAGGATGTAAGAATGTAACATCACTATAAACAAAACAGTGGTATTTAGTAAAACTAAAACTATGATTTAGAAGATTTATTTGTAACAATAGTCTTACTAATTGGAATGTTCAGCCATAATATTGCCTGGAATAACAATCAACTATTTTGCTATTCCAGTATAAGAACAGTATTGGGTAAGTGTTACAGGAATTATATTTTACTAAACTTAGAACACAAAGTCATCTATTCCACAGTAACATCTTTGAGAGTCTTTTAAATAGTTTTATTATTTTAAAATTGTTCTAGCACTAAATGAATTCATAGTAAAAGTTGTCAACATTCCAGTTACTCCTTCAACGTTTTAAACAATGCATTTGCGATTAAAATATCCTTCTTTCCAATAACGGTTCATCACTACTAACCTCCTAATCCGGCTCGTATGTAAAGAGGCGATGTTTTGGTAAATTCCGATCTGCCTGGGTGGCCTCAGAGTTGAAGCAGCTCCCAAAGGGATCTAGGACTTATTTCAAGTACTAGGAAGCTTATGACCTTTGATCCCCCACCCCCACCCCTTTTTATCACCCCTAATATGTTATCTTTTCCCATTAGAATGTGACTCTAGCCTGTCTCTTTAGGTTGCATTTGTAGCTATGGCATTTAGTACACTGCCTGATACATAATAAGTGTTTAATTAAAAAAAAAAAGTTCTATATTACTGGGCACCTAACTTGTAAATCTTAGCTTATTTAGTCCAGAACATAGGAACTCTGAGCAACCGTTTTTCCATTTTTTCTTTTCCTTCCCTACTAGGATGAATTTAAGATCAATTAACTTCTCAAACAACTTGAGCCATTAATTCACTTTGTGACCTCTTCCCCCACTCCCCCTCAAAAGAGATAGGAGGAGGGAATGGTCATAAAGTGGGTCTCAGTTTCTTTCTCTGTAAAGTGAAAAGATTGGGCTAGAATCAGAGGTTCTCAACACTTTTTTTTTTGAGTCATGGTGACCTTTTATCAGTCTGGCAAAGCCTGTGAACCTCTTCTCAGAATAATGTTTTTAAATGCTTAAAAAAATGCTTGAGATTTTAAAGGAAACCAATTACATTGAAATTTAGTTAACAGAGTATTTAAAAAAAAAATAAAGTTCCCAGACCCAAACCCCCCCACCCCACAGGTTGAGAATCCCTGTAGTAAATGGTCCCTATGATGTGTTCTATTTTGTACCATCTATAGCTCTGAAAATTGTCCACTAGCATAACTCCCTTGGTTTCTGGTTCATAGAACTCAACAGGCAGGATCCAGAGATTTGAAACATGCCCCAGGCTCCAGAGAGAACCAGGCTCCTGAACTAAGCTGAATGAAGTACAAGGGAGCCTTCTGGAGGCGGCTTTCAGAAGGCTTTGGCGTCTTTTCACTCATGTATTTATTTTTCTAAGCACAGCTATCTAAAGTGCTTTTCATTTTCCTCACATCTGCAATTGCATTTCTCCTTCTGTATTTGAACTGCTGATACAGAGCTTTGATTTGCTCCTTTTTTTAACTAAAGAGAGAAAGCATTTACATAGGAAAACCTACTGGGGCATATACACACATACTCTTAAATGGGCAGGAATTTGAGGAGAAGCTCAACAAGACATTAAAAAATGTGCCTGAAAAAGTGCTGAAATGAAAGTTCTCCATGGACAAAGGGAAAGGAAATACTTTGATTTTAAAGTATTTCTTTCTGAGAATTCTAGTTCCTTAGTTCTGTAGCCTTGAACAAAAACTATTGCCTGTTATCCCACTCAAATGGATCCACACCTTCAACAGTCTTTTCCTGCTAGAGTGGTCTACGCTTGATTAGATCCATGCATGGAAAAATGGAAATCTAATTCAATCCAACATTAAACACCTACTGCTTATAAGCCTTTATCTTTAGGAAGATAGCTATCTAGGGAGATAAATAAGCCCCAAAGTAGCCACTCTGTTCAAGAACCTTGCATTGTACTGAAGGGATATAAAATGTCAGCTGAGAAGTCTCTAGTACATGATCGTTTTAGAAGACTGCAACCTTGAACAACTGGCCTCACTGGGAAAAGCTTCTCATCTGTAATATGAGGGAATGTGACTGATGACCTCTAAGGTCGTGTCCACCCTAAATTTGTGATCCTGTCATCCCTGGGAGATGGGCATCTAAGCTGAGGCTTAAGGGAAGGTAGGACTTCTAAAAGATTGGGGAGACATTGCACTTATAGGACTGTGCAAAGGCTCAGAGAATATAACATTAAAGCATTTTGAACACCTTAAAGTGCCATGTGAATGCTAACTATAATAACTTTATTATTCACTGTTGGTATTTAGTCCTGTTTTTGTGATATCTGACTCTTCCTGATTTTGTTTGGGGTTTTCTTGGCAAAGATACTGGAGCGGTTTGCCATTTCCTTTTCCATTTTACAGATAAGGAAACTGAGGCAAACAGGCTTAAGTGAATTGCCATGGGTCACACAGCTAGTAAGTGTCTGAAGCCAGATTTGAATTTATAAAGATAAGCTCTTCTTACTCCAGGCCTGGCATACTATCCAAAATGCCACCTCACTGCCTGTGTTTTTATTATTATTATTATTTATTATTATTAAATATTAACATAATGTGTGGGAGATGACCTATAGGTCTGTTTAGAACACAGAGTGCTTCAAAGCCTAGAAAGGTGGGATGCAGAAAGATTATGAAGGATTTTCAGTGCCAGGGTGATAGTTCACTTAGTTTGATGATAACACTCGTGGACACTTTTACAGGTTTTTAAGGTTTGCAAAAGCATTTCACATACATTATCTCCTTTAAGTACTGTAAGGAAGATACCACGTACATGTTACAGGTGAGAAAACATGTTCAGAGAGTATAAGTGAACGGATCAATGTAGACCCCTTCTCTTACCTAGGGAAATCAGGTCTTAGAAAGTGAAGTCTGGAAATTTATTTGGTTTGATTCTCTCCATTGGATAAAATATGTTGTAAATTTCTTGACCTTTCAAAAAACTTTTCCTTCTCTCCATACCTGGTAAAGGATTATCAATAGAATTTGAGGAAGCTACCTCCACTATGCAGAAAAGCTAGAGGAGCCATGACCAGGAACCATGCCAGGGAGTGATACTGATGCCACCTCCTGGTAGCTACCCAGAAGAGCACAAGGAACAACAAGGAGAAACCCTAACACCATTCGGTGAGTGTTTTATAAACTAGGAGAGACTTTTCCCTTGGAGTTGTAGAAGCCCAAAGGGGTCGGTTGTTTCATGGATTGCCAAGCATGATCACCATGTTGGTTGATTTTATTTTTTTCTTTGTTCCAAGAGAAGCTTCATTAATTGTGTATGTTATCGGTGGAGTTAGTTATCCAAAAGTGACAGTGATAAAAAGACCAAACGCATCAATGATACTCAAAAAGTAAACCCCTCAAAACAAACGAGCAAAAAAGGAAAAGAGGAAAAACTGTATGAGGTACTGTCTCCTCAGACCCTAACCTACTGCAGGCCTAAGTGAGAGAACATGTAGTGGATAGAGATGAGCAAGCTGCCCGTTGATGGGTAACATCCTTCACCAAGAGCTCTTATGAGCTCCATTTGTTTTCTTCAAGCTATGAATAAAACTATTTTCTTTGAATTTTGTAAACCTTGTAACTAAAAAGCTAAGTGGTGACAATGCACCGAGTTCATTTAATGAATTTTCTTGATTTTGTGGATGGGCTTAATATACCAGAGGGGTAAGATATCCCCAAAGATATTCCTGGGCCTTACTTTATGAGCTGGAGTCTGGAGATATTAGTGCTGGCCTGAAAAGTGTAGTGATATCATTAAGCATGGACATGGATAGGGTGAGGTCAGAGGAGCATAAGCAGTCTAGCCCAAGAGTATAACCTCCTTTTCCATCCCACTGTCAGAGGAATTACTGTTCAGGCTGATCTGCTCAGCTTGGCTGAATTGAGGCCCCAGTGTCAGGGACTCTCTAAAAATGTAGTGAAAGAACACAGGGCTAAAAGTCAGGAGGTCCAAATTCTAGCTGTGACTCTGACTTTACCACTGAATAGCTGTGTGACCTGTCTTTTCATACTTAGTTCAAATTACTTTCCTTCTGCAACTCCACATGCCAGCAGAACCGGCCTATTTACTATTTCCCAAACACTGCATTCTGTCTTCCACCTCCTCCTATTTCCCCCCCATGCCTGGAATGCACTATCTCTACTTCTTCAAATTCCCGCTTCTATGCAGGGCTCAGCTCAGAAAATACTTCTTTCATTAGACCAGTTTTCAGTCCAATTGGAGATTACTTTGTATCTACTTAATAAGCATTCTTTATTTATTCAGATGCCTACATGTTTCTCCCCCAAAAGAATGTGCCTTGAGAGTAAGTACTTTTTTTTCTTTTTCCATTTTTGTCTTTATATCCTTAGTGCTTGTCACAGTTCCTGAACATGTTAGGCATTTAATAAATACCTGATGAATTGAATTGACTTTAGACAAGTCCTTTTGCCTTTCTGGGCCTCGGTTTCCTCATCTACAAGCTAAAGGATTTGCATCGTATGATATCTTAGATGCATTCCTACTCCAACCTAATTCTAAGCAACTCTCCTATCCTCAAAGCTGCAGACCTGAACGAGCACTTTGGTATTTTGGTAGACAGCTGATTTTATCCCTATGGGTACCCCCTCTACCAATGCAGATCATAACTTTTCCATGACTTCCCCTGCTTGTCTTTCTATAAATACTTCAGAGAGGATTCTCCAATCATTTTGGTAGAGACATCCACATGACTTACTAGTGCTCTTTGGGTTACTTGAAATTTTGCCTCATCTGCAATTTAGGCATGCTAAGAGTTACAGCCATCAACGGGAGAATAACAGTGTTTAAGACATGAACTATTGTGGCACAAAACAGCTTAAGTCTTAGAAACATAGCACATTTCCCATGCAATCCAGCTAAAACTCCTCCAGCTACTCAGTTCTAGGCTCAGCTCATTCATTGTCCATCAGCAGTTCTCATCCAAGACAGATACACTGATGGGCTAAATCAGTGGGACACCTATGTAAGCCCTTGTCTGGATGGTATACATTTTTCATCCATTGTTTTTTCTATTTATGAGACTGGTTAGATGATTTTCCCCCTTTCTGTGGATCCCATGGAAGAAGACTCATATAGTTTCAGAGCTTGATGCAATTTATACAATGTCATTTGTGAATTGGGACACCACTATCCATAGGGAATCCTAGTGCTACCTTTACAATAGTAAACACCTTAGGGGAGCATGTGTCTCTCTCTGTTTTATACCCTGTTTGATGTCAAAGTCCAAATTAAATGAATGTTTATTAAGAGCCTAACAATGTGCAAGGCAGAATGGCATAGTGGATACAGAATTGGCCTCACAGTTAAGAACACTTAAGTTCATGTCTCTGATTTAAACACACACACACACACACACACACACACACACTGCATGTGCATGACTTTGGGTAACTTACTTAACTACTCAGTGCCCTGGGCAATTTTAAGAAATTCTTTACTACATTCTTTACTTTTTTATTAATAAAATCTTAGGTGCAATAAAAAAAGAAAGAGAAGAAGAGAGGAAAAAAAAGAAGAGAGGAAAAAAGGGAGAGAGGAGAGAAGAGAAGGAAAGGAAAGGGAGGAGAGGGGAGGGGCAAAGAATATGGGAAGAGAGGATAAGGGAGATGAGAGGAGGGGAAGGGAGGGGAAGGCAGGGGAGGAGAGGAGAGATTTTAATGGAACCTTGCACAACTAAAGTGCTCTTTCAGCCTAAGAGAATAAAAACAAACAAATAAAAAAACTCATTTACTTGCAAAGAATAATTTCCCCACTAGGGGAAAAATATCTATTTGATTCTGTACTTGGCTGCTCATCATCTGCCATTTATGTCATCAATGTAACTTTCTACACTTTTTGAATACCAATAAAAATGTCATTTAAGAATCTTACTATAACAAAAAGAATCCCAAGTCCTAGCTGATGCTTCCTGCACTTTAATTCAAACAATAGAAGAAAATGAAAGACTGTGGTTTCTTCAGCAGAGGTGAGTCTCAACCCATCTGTGACAGCAGAGAAACACTGCCCGGTTGCCTGAGGAACAGAGAGCCTGAGTGACTAGATGAACCCAGGCCATAGTTATGCCAAGCCCAGCACCATATCCGCTGCAACCAGGCTGCTTCTAAATCCAGTCAATATTCAATAGAGATGGAATATTTGCTGAGTACTTAACAACGTGCAGGGTATAGCAGGGGGTACAAATAAACATAAGAGGAAAAGGGGAGGGGTAAAGGATAAGGACAAACATTTATTTTATGCATAATTAAAATACCTAACATTTGTATGGTATTTTCTATATCTTAAAGTGCTTTCAAATTCATCATCTGACTGGAGCCTCAACCGAAGCCCCTGTGAAGTCAGCAGGACAGGCTTTATGTATGTGACGGAGGAAGCGCTTTGTCAGTGGAATGTTGATTTTTGTCTTAGAACCTCCCTCAGGCACCCCCTCTTCCTTCTCTCTTCTGACAATGACATCACCCTGGAGTAGGCCCTTATCACTATGGCTGGTCAATTGCAATAGTCTGCTAGTGAGTGCCTGCTTTGAGTTTCTCGCCAATCCAGTCTATTCTCCACTCACCTGTCAAATTATTCTTCCTAATGACCGTGTCATTCAAGTGTTCACTCAATTCCAGTGGCTCTCTATCACCTCCAGGATCAGATATGAAATCTTGCTTGGCATTCAAAGCCCTTCACAAACCACCCAGTCTCCTTCCTTTCCTTTCTTGTTATATCTCACCCCCGCTGCCCCACCAATCTAGTGCCCCACCAATCTAGACACTGGTCTCCTTGCCATTCCTGGAATAAGACCCTCCATCTTCAGACTGTGGGCATTTTTAAAGGCAGAGCCCCAGACTTAGAATACTGTTTCTAACCACCTCTTCCTCCTAACTTCTCTGGTTTCTTTCTAGTCTCATCTCCATGAAGCTTTTTTCTGATCCCCACTAATGCTAGGGCTCCCTCTGTTAATCATTTCCTATTCATCTTGTAGATAGCTTGTTTGTACATAGCTTGGTTTTATTTTTATTTATTTTTTTCTGTTGTCTCTCCCTTTAGAGACTGAAATTTTTGAGAATGGTCTTTTGTCTCTCTTTGTACCTCCAGTGTTTAGTGCAGTGCCTGGCACACAGCAGCACTTAAAAACTGATTGATTTCTTGATCACTGTTCACAGAGAAGTTAAGCGGTTCATTGTCCCTGGAACATACAGTTTAATTTCTCCAATACCTGGCTTGGTTCATGCTGCTTTCTTTTGGAACATCTTTTCCCTTTCTTCTCCCAAAGTAAGTAAAGTTTGTCAAGCTTATAAAACTCAGCCCAAGTCGCATTTCTTCCTGATAGTCTTCTCTGAACATTGCAGAAATTACTCCTTCCTTTGAACCCCCGCCCTCTTTATCTTCTGTTCCAACTGTTGGCTGCTTTTCCTGTATGTGTCTTATTGCCTTCATTTGCCTCCAATAAAAATGGTTAATTTTTTTTTAAATAGAACCTTTGAGTTACAACAATTTTTTTTTTACTACCACAACCCTTTAAAGTAACAATAACATAATCGTTATTCTTCTCATTCTCTAGTTCAAAGTCACAGCCTAAGTGTCAGAGCTATACCACGCCACATAGTAAGGACTTGCGCTGAGTTTTTCTGACCCAACTCTTAGTTTTACTCTGACATAGTTTCCAGACTCTCCCTTAAATCTCTCTTTAGGCTTTAAACTTTTTTCAGTAGGCAACTTTAAGGCACCGAATGGTTTTTTGGTAGTGGTATACTACATATATTGGAGAGATCAGAGTGAGAGTTAGAGATACCAATGGGGGACCATTGCAATTGTCAAGGCAGGTGACCACTGGATTCTGTACTAGTATTCTAATGGTGGGAACAAAAAGAAGAGGGAATGGATTTCAGATAGACTCTGGAAACAGTATCAATAAGATATGAACAATGATTGCAATTGGGAAGTGAAAGAGTAAGAAAAGTCAAAGCAAGACCTTTTTAAACCTTGCCTCCCTCAGCACCTACCACAACAGCACTTCACCCAGTTAAGTGCTTAGTCAATTTAATTTGAGTGACATACTGAATTTTCTAGCATGAGTGACTTGTGGTGACAGATCTATAGAAGTCAGATGGAAAAGTTGGGTACTGGGGAAAGAAAACATGATCTTTGTTCCCTGTTTAGTGGGAACTTAGGAAAGTACCATGTACAGTCCATTGTGGCTATTAAGTCACGGTAGTCATGTCCAGCTATTTGTGACCTCATTTAGGGTTTTGTTGGCAAATGTACTAGAGTGGTTTGCCATTTCCTTCTCCAGCTCATTTTTACAGATGAGGAACTGAGGCAAACAGGGGTAAGTGATTTGTCCAGAGTCACACAGTTAGTAAGCATCTCAGGCCAAATTTTAACTCAGGAAGATGTCTTCCTGACTCCAGGCCCTGGGCTCTATCCATTATACCACTCAGATAACTTTGTACAGTCTCTGTGCTCACCAAACATCAAATGATTAACTGGTTTGACCAAGGTCACACAACTATTTGTGATGTCGGTCAAGGCTGGAGCTCAGGTATCAAGAACACTAGTCTAGTGACCTTTCCAGTAAAGCAGAATCAGACTACTTTTCAATTCATTCTTAAATTAATATTAAAATTTGCATAATATGCAGGGTCATGAGGAATAAAAGACTAGGTCAGACCCATGGACCAACAGTCCAGTATCCACCCTTTGACAGAGGAATCAAGAATAAAGAATGAGTATTTTGTAGGAAACTATAATAGCTGTTTTCTATATATATATATCAATTCCAAACTATATATTTCATATTAGATGGATAAAATCTGAAATTATTATTTATACACTTCAATCCATTGAGACAGTGTTAAAATGGCTGAAATGATATGGGTTAAGCAGTATATAGAACACACAAAAAAATTGATACTTTAAAGGAGAATGCATTTACTAAGCTGGGCATAGTACCTTGGTATATCATGAGTTAAATATGAATTAGCTGACAAAACCCACAAATAATTTGGAACGTAGATTTTGAGTATTTGAGGAATTAGATAACAAGGGGGGGCAACGTAAGGAGAAAGAATACAGTGTAAGCATCATACAATTAACTATGTTTAAAGTCAGAACACATATATGTATATATACATACATATATATATACACATATATACATATATACATACAACAACCTGTGCTAGCTTTATGTGTGTTTCCCTGCCTCTACCCTACCTATCAGAATAGTATTCCCATTCTTGGTCCTTTTGTGCATTTATATCATAGAAATGCATCTATGTAAGAGGGAAGGAAGGAAGGAAGGAAGGAAGGAAGGAAGGAAGGAAGGAAGGAAGGAAGGAAGAAAGGAAGAAAGGAAGAAAGGAAGGAAGGAAGGAAGAAAGGAAGGAAGGAAGGAAGAAAGGGAGGGAGGGAGGGAGGGAGGAAGGAAACAGCAAAGAAAAAAAAAGAGAGCTATAGACAAGAAAAAGTCAAGAAGTGAGGACTATAGGATCTCACAGAGTTCATTTCATAAAGTTCCCTGCTCTGCTACTAACATTGTGTTCAGCACATTACCTAAGCCATTGTTTCCTCATCTCTTTGAGGAATGTTCACAAGATCATAGATTTGTAGCAAAAAACAAAAACAAAAACAAATTCCAAACAAACAAACAAAAAGTAACACTTAAAGGTCTTCTACTCTAATCCCCTCATTTTATGGATGAGGAAACTGAGGGCTAAAGTGACCTACCCAAGGTCACAGGGATAATAGATAGCAGTAATGGGACTTTAATCAAGGGTCTTTGACCCCACATCAAACATTCTTTTCAACTTTTATGGGACTACTGTTCCTTGGTCTCAAAAGACCTCTCCTATTCATATATTCTTTACTGCAAGGAGGACTTTTCTAGCTCTAAAATTTCTTTGTACTAAGGACCCTTCTATTTCTGCGACCCTAGAAATCAAGAGTTCTGGGAAAGGAAAGCATGAATCACATGTTTTTGAGTTATTGCTCATAGGTTAGGATAACCTACCCCACCCCCCCCCAAAAAAAAGAAAGAGCCTAGCAAAGTATCTTAACAATGTAACCTCAGTACAGATTTCCATTAGATGATGTATACAATCTCCTTTTATCTCAAATTCCAAACTCCAATTCCATCAGAGCAAAACCTCTTCAATGTGAAGTAATGCTTTTAGGATGGGAATAGAGAAAAGACAATGCCTGTATTTGACACAAGAGTATCAAACTGCCTAAGTTTGCTTATGGCCATACACCTTTAATAGCGATCATTTTTTTTAATTCAAGAATTAGTAAAGCAACTACTTTTATTCTCCCTTTGTAGATTCAGAAATACAAGGGGTTTCCTGATGAAAGACTTCTTCTGAAAACAAGCAAAAATGCAAAGTTTAAGTTTTTATCAACAGTGAGTAAAGTTGCCTAAAGTGAGAGAATTTTAAAAGCAAGCCATCTGCCTTTCTTGTATTTCTCCTTCCAGCAGACCCCCCTCTCAAGGTATCACCTCTCTGCCTCATGAGCAAAAATTCCACATGCCATACTTCAGTCTCTTCACAGAAATGTTTCACTGCCAAATGTTCTCTAGTACATCTTCCTAAAGGACTGTCACTTCTTAATACTGGCTGTAATTAACTGCTTCAGCTAAAGGTGCTTAGTCATGACTTTATTGATCCATGTCAAGCCCAGTTGAAATAGTCAGATCCCCTAAGCAAGCACTGGGAAATACCGGGCATAGACCAATCTTTCACTGCCTAGTGCTAGAGAATTCTTATGTAAGATAAGAGTTCATTTCCATATGTAATTTTTGCAATCCTGTGCTACCCCCCAAAACAGGAGGGACAAAGAAAGGGCTCTAGGGCTGATTAACTATCAAGATGTCCAGCATGTAGGGTGGAGATGCTCTGTGGCAATGTATACAACTTAGGGGAGTTTGTGCCCTAGAATTTAACTGAGCAGCTTATCTCTAAGCTAGAAGGTTATTCAGGGAGAAGAATATATTCTATATATACTAAAAGTATACTTTAGAAAAGCCAGACATATTTAAAAAAAAGTTTTCTTTCTTATTAAGATAGAATCAGGCTTTGAGTAACAACTCCTTTTTGCACTTAACCAAAAACAGGCCTTAATTTAGAAAAAGGAAGAAAATTTAGGCCTGAAAGTGGAGTTAGACAACACCATGATCTGCAGTCTCCTCTTTGCTCAAACTATCAAGGTAATTAAGCAGCAGTTGTCTTTTCCCAAAGGTAGGTTTCCTTCTATCAGCAGCAACTGTACAATGATCTAATGTATGTCTCACAAGCAGCCTATCTGGGGCTGTGCAAGGATCTAAGTCGTTTCTTGAACGCAGTTGAGAGAGATCTTGGTGTTGCTGCCTAAACCCTCCTCTCCTTTCTCTAAATCGCTTATCTCAAATGTTTCCAGCTGGAAAAAAAGCTGGCTTCGGGAGGGAGGACTGGCTGAATTGACTGGATTTGCAGTTATCTCCCCAGAGCCCCCTCAAATCCAAGAGCCTGTACACAAGGTGTGGATAAAAATAACCAGTAGTTAACTTTGGTTCAGTGTGGGGATCTGGAGACCAAATCCTATCAAGTGATCAATAAGCCTCATTCACAGCAGAAAGGACAGCTCAGCGACCACCACAAGATGGGATGCACTCATACAGGAGCCAGGAGGATATGAAGGATGATTTATAGGATAAAACGGGATTAACAGGAGACATGGCCACCTCTGCCGAGGAGGTGGTTTCCTTTTCCTTGGGCTCCCTATCTCCATCCCACCTGGCCGCTTCCCAGACAGTTTGGGTTTCACAGACACGGCATGGCATGTGAGTCACACAGCAGCGGGGCTGTGTAAAGTACCAAGGGCAGAGACCTCCACCTGAGAGCCGTGGGGGTTGCCAGAGCTACCCCTCCCTTTGGCACAACCAAATTGGGACCTATCCTTCCTAAAGGCAAGGGTGACAGTGACATATCTTAAACTGAGTTTATACCCGGGGAAACCAAGAGGCTCAGCTAAGGCTACGAACACCCTCAAGCTCTTCCTGAGGAGGTGCATACACTACTTACTCTAACCTGGGTTCGAGTCCCTCCTATTCCCTATAGCATTCACCATTGATGTTGTCCAGACATTAAAACAGGTTTGGAGGTGTGGAGGTAGTTTTCAATTTATATTTCATATAACATTTAGGGCACTAGGACATTCTCCTCACTAAAGCATAAACCTACTTCATTTAAAATGAAAATTCATCCTGTCTTCTTTCCCTTCTCTGCCCGAATTTCAAGAAGAAAGAGACAACCCCCCCCCATTCTCCATACCAAGTGACTTTCTAAAATATCCCTCACTTTAACATCCCCAAGCATCACAGCTTGGCTCAGCGATGCTTTGCGAACATGCTCGGTCCTCTGGGAAGAAGGCAAGGGGACAGATGCTAGAAATGTAGACAAATCAACAATCCCTTTGAACAGAATCAAAGCAACCACATCTCCTAGTCCTCGATGCCACCCAATGTAGAGATTTTACCTCTTGGGGCATAAAGAGGCTAGGAAAGCAGTGTGGAAGCTTGGGGAAAACCTCTCCTCTCCATTCCTTTTTTCCCCTTCTCTCTTTTCTCTTTGCACCCCTTCCACCCCCCACCCCCCGAGTTCGGGCTCTAGTCCCAGCCCTAAAGCACCTGTCGTCCCAGGTTGCTACTTCCTAAGAGGGAGAAGCCCATTCTCAACTGCTCAGGGACCTTGTGCACCCGACACCCTTTTATGGCCATGCCCCTGCAAACTCTGCCACTGAGACGGTCTGTCCCTTAAGCAATCACTTCTCTCTGCTTCTTCTCTTCTGCTCCTGGAACTCACCTGACTTGCACTCTGTAGTCCGTCGGCGTCCCGCTGATGTCCCTCTGCCAGGGCCATGGGGCACGGCACAACTCTGAAGAGAAGTGGACCGAGGAAGGGAGGCAGGCAGGGGCGAGATCTTCGCAAAACCCTCCGAGGCTAGAGGGTTGGGTCCGGGGATGCGTAGGTGGGGGTGCTGCGGTAGATGCTGGGGCTAGAGGAAGGTGGAGGGTGTCAGGGGAGAAGGGAAGGGGATGCACAGGGACAGAGGTAGAGGGAGACCAGAGGTTCGCCGCTTCTGCTGGCCCCAGAAGAGAGACGTAGGCAGAAGGGTTTGGAGCAGCAGCGGGTGTTCTTGCTATGGTGTGGGAGACCAAGTGCGGGAGGCTGGCAGCTCCTGGTCCCACGGGGAGGCGGAGGAGAAGGAGACGGAGGAGGAGGAGGTAGAGGAAGAGGAGGAGGAAGAGGATGAGAGTCCCAGAGGGAGGAGGAGCGCGAGCGCCCGCTGCTGCCGAGCCAGCTCAGGTGCGGCCGACCAACTGCATCCACTGCCCTAGCAGCACAGCCTAGCTGGAGTTCGCTCCGCAAACTATCCTCTCTTCTCCACTCTCCTCTGACCTCCTTCTCTCTTTCCCTCTCTCCCTCCCTCCCTAGTGCACGTCAATGGGCGAGCCCGCCCCGCCCACTGGAAGCGGCCGCTCTGATTTCAGCACCCCCACCCCCAACCTTCCCCAGACCTACTGGCAGGAAAAGAAAACCAGGGTTCCGTGTCTCCACCTCAGGGAAGGCAGAACTGGGACTCTGTCCCTGGCTTCGCGCGCCGCAGTCCGGTGGGGCATGGGAAAGGGAAGAAGAGAAAGATAGTCTTTGCCTCCCCTTCTCCAGCTTCCCTTCCGAAAGAAGAGCTTTGCAAGAGAGGCGCCGCTGCAAGTCAAGCTTTCTGGGGGACCGCACTCCTCCACCCGCGGACCTTGTGCCTGTGCCGGATCCCGGGCGCGCACGCTGGGAGCTTCCTGCTGGTGCTGACCCACCTAAAGGATCCAGGGCAAGATTCCGTCCAGCTCCTCCCCCATTCAGCCTCAGTACCCAGCACCTTTACTCTCTTCCCCCCTCCCCCTCACCACAACAGTCCTTCCAGGTAATTGCGGCCCTAAGTGATTCCTCCTTCCAAGATGTCCAAAGCACAGCCCAAGCCCGGACCTGCGGGAGAAAAGGGAAGGAAAAAGACTGCAAACGTCCTCTGCACGGAGCACTGGTCCAGTAGGCTAGCGGGCACCAGAGAGAGTTCCCTGCTTCTGCCCTGCTTGTCGCCATTTAAGAACTCCCTTCTGTCTTGCTTTATATGATTCAGGGTTTATTGGAGCCGGGATGCTTTCATGTGTGAATCCAAATCACGGCGTGTGTGTGTGTGTGTGTGTGTGTGTGTGTGTGTGTGTGTGTAAAACTCCTTTCCCACTGACGAACTTGTGCTAATCTGGTTCTGAGGGAATCCAGGCTTAAGTTGTTCAACTTAAGATTTAGTAAATCGCTGAGTTTGAGCCTTAGAAAAGATGTCTCCAAGGCACAGTCATTATCATCATCATCATCAGCAGCAGCAGCAGCAGCATTATTATCATTTTAGAGCCCACTCTCACAGGAAGAGTAGGAATAGTCCACCAGTGGAACAGTTCAATGTACATACATATATCTGTACGTGCAGGTGTATGCAATCATACATCTGTACATGCAGGTGTATGCAAATGTATCTTATACAAGAACAAATGGATACACATTTATATACATGTGGTTATGTGTATGCATATATGTAAATGTAGATTTAAATGCATATTTGTATTTTATGTGTGTTATACACATATATGTGTATATAACTAGACCTACACACATATTCTACGCAAATAATTAGATCTATCTGACTTTCAGATAAATAGCTATTAAGAGGCCTCCAACAAATTGGTGTAGGATGTACAGTACTAGACTTTGGGATCCAAAGATCTGGGTTCAAATTCTCCATTTGCTGATTATAGCTATCACGACTTGGGGTGAGTCACTTAAACTCTTTCTGCATAAATTTCCATATACCAGAAGAGATGACCACTGGGCCTGGGGCTCTTCATTTACTCATCTTGGGCAAACAATTTCACCTGGCTGGTCTGAGTTTCCTCACTTATAAAATGGGACTCATGGTCCCTTCCAACTGTAATTCCTATAATCTTCTAAAACTCATTTATTTGAAATTTTTCATTTGTCTTTTTTAGACAATATTAAAAACATTCCATTTGTCAAGATATTTCAAGGAGAAATTTACAGTTCAGATGACTACACAGGCATCTTCTTCCCAGGCCAATAAAAGGCCTTTCCCTGTTGCCAGATAAGGCTGAGAATGCGATACCTCTATAGCTGAAACTTCAGGATTTTGACATCATAAGCTATTAGGGATTTCCATGACCACAGCTAATTCTTTTCTCCAGGCTATATGTTGGCAGATGATTCTAAGTAGAAAATGCAAATTTAAAAATCACTTTAAAGTCCCATTTTGAAAACCTCTGGCTTTTCATTTCTATTGACTTTAAAAAGAAATTATACTCCCCCCATCATTATGAAGAGCTCAGAGTTCAGGCACATGGGGTTATGTGGGGCAAATTGTATAAAGCTAGAATATGATGGCAACTCACTTATGGGTATTTGGGCTCAGAACCACCCTGCAAGGTTGAACTGGTGTGCTTGATAAATTCAAGAAGAAATGAGCGCATAAATACTTTAGGCTTTTTGGAACTCTGTCCTAAAAAGCACAAAGTGCTTTCATGTATGTGTGCGATCTTGTCCTTACAACTTACATGTGAAATGTAGAAAGATAAATTTTGCCTCTCCCTTCATTGACAGGATTATAACAAAGCTAAGTGACTTGTACTGTCATACTAGTCAGGGCAGAGTCATATGTACTACCCCTAAGCATCTCCTCATCCCCACTCCTAATTCTCTGTTGTTCTGTTGAGGAAGCCGAGCACATTTCTTGAATAAAAGTAATAATATCATTAACTATACTTGTGTTACCCAAATTAATCAAGTGAGTGCTGAACTAGGAATCAAGAACTAGATTCAACCCTTTGGGTGCTCTGTCATTATCCTTGTGATCTAGGATAAGTTATTTGACCACTCTGGATCTTGATTTCCCCAGCTGTAAAATTAGAGAATTAGATGAAACCTGAAATGTCCATTTTCAGATTAAACATTCAGGAATCTTAAGTATTTCTTGTACAGTCCTGCAAGATATAAATTAGCACTGTAGACATATAAGGTTTGGTCCCTGCCCTCAATGAATCTATAATTGAATAAGAAGTTATAATAATAGCTCACATTTTGCACATCAGCTACCAAAATTCTATCATTAATAACTTAAAAGGTATGCAGATGAATTTGGATTGTTGAAGGCAGTGGTGCTAGGTGGAATATAAGCTTTGGAAGCCAGGTGTTGCCAGGTTTTATAGGCTATAAGTCCAAACCTTGTGATAAACTATGTGTTGTCTTCTGAGGACCAGCCTTGCTAAGTTCAAAGAGACTTAATATTCAAAAGGCTGCAGGGGGATGAAATGTTCAACTACAGTAACTCTCAAAGATCAGTTCTGACAGGGGTCTTTAATGTGTGTGTGATGGACCCCTTGAGATTGTTCATGGAGCCAATGAACTCTTCAGAATCATGTTTTCAAATGCCTAAAATGCACGATGACTATTATATTGAAATTCACAGACCCTGGCTTAAGGAACCCTGAATTATGGAGTCATAGAGTCATTGCCACTTATATTGGGGGTGAAAGTCCCTGCATTGGTACACTTAGTCATAGTCCATATATATTTTTTTGACAATTAAACATTTACAAACTTTTGTAACCATTTTGAGAGGTAGGCAGTACGTTTATTCTATTTTACAGATGGAAAAAGGGAAGTTTGGAAAACTAGATAGAATGTAGCCTCTTCGAAGGCAAGGACCATTTCACTTTTATCTTTCTGTCCACAGTGCCCAGCACAGTACCTGGATCATAACAGAAGCACAAAATACATATTGGTTTCTTTGGTTGATGTTCACATAGCTACTGAGTTCTAGAGAGAGCATTTCAAGCTGGGTTAAGGTAAACACATACCACAATGAGGGAACAATACAAGAAGTCATGATCAGGAGGTAAAGGGAAGAGGGCATCTTGTAAGTGGTTTAACAAATAAAGCAACTTGAGCCTTTGCACTGCCCATTTTCATGGATGAAATAAAACAAAAAATGGAGCAGTTTTACAGAAATTTGACCTATTTAAATAACCAAGCTGTTGATTCACATTCCAGTCAGAGGATCATGGAATTCAACTCCTGGAAGGAGCCTAGTCCAACCTCCTTGTTTTACATATGAGGAAGACTGAGTCCTAAAGAAGTGACCTGACTTTATCAATGTCACACAGTCAGCAGGAGAGTCAAGGTTAGAACTTAAGTCTTACTGCTTCTAATCTAGTGTAATTTTTATCACATGGTCCAGCTTTTCTCTCTATACCAGGGTTAGGCAGCTAGGTGGCACAATTGATAGAGTGTTGGACCTGGAATCAGGAAGACAGGAGATGTAATATGGTCTCAGGCACTAATTAACTGTATGACCCTGAGCGAGTCACTTAAATGCAATCTACCTCAGTTTCTCCATTTGTAAAATGGGAATAATAATAGCAACTACCTCCTAATTATTACTTTTGTCGCATCTTTTCTTTTTCTTTTTGAGGGCTGAGGTAGTAAAAAGATAAAGGCAAAGAAAAGTATGAACGGCATTCTCAGGAAGATTATTAAAGTACCCAGATTAACTTTACCTGTACCCTACTTCATGTAATTGAACATTCTATATCCCCACATTCAATAAGAAGATGTAGGTGTCCCATGTATATTAAGCAAGTGCACCCTATACTCTCATAATAGCCATTTCAATCTTTCAGGTTAATAATGTGAATATTAAGGAGTCCAATGGGATTCCTTATAAGCAGAGGAAATTGTGATCAGGTTAAAAATCCAATTTTAATAAAGTTTCCTAGCCCTGATTTACACAGCACACTAATAGCTCTTGCTGCTGAGTCACCTTAAACATCAAATGTATTTTTAAAAGGACCTCATTTTGTGTGAGGCTTTATGGGCCCCAAGTAATTGCAAACTTCCCATTCTTGCCTAGGTATAGAATCTCATTTATAAAGCAGATCACAGTAGATCTGCAGTGTTCAATCCCACTTGGAAAAATAACATACAACTATAGAATTTTAGAGCTCAAATGGGTCTTACAGACCACGCTTACCAGTTCTCACGTTTGACAGAACTGAGACAACAAGGCATAGTGGACACAGTACTGGCTTAGAAATAAAAAACAGTCTCTGATTAAATTACTCTAAACCAGTAAATTTCTTTATTTGTGACTCAGTTTCCCTCAAAGGTAAAATGAGAAAGCTATGTGACACGCTACCTAGAATGCCAAATTTCAAATCAGAGAGACTTGGGTTTGAATCCTGCCTCACACTTGTTTAATCGTATGATCTCAACTTAAGTTTTGTCATCTTTAAATGGCACTCCTCCCACCCCCTGACACAGGAATGTTGTTAGGGTCAAATGGGAAAACACGTAAACCACTTCACAGACTTTAAAGCACTATATAGAAATGTTAACAATTAGAAGGAGGTTGGAGGAAGGTACTTTCCAGCTCTGAATCTTGAGATCTATGAAGCTGATATTGAAACTCACATAGGGAAAGTGACTTGTCCATCATTATTTGTCATTTTTAAAAGTTTTCTATTAATACTACCAATCAAAGAGGATATGATTATGTTATAACAGTCACATTTTTATCTGCAAACAAATCTACTGATTTGATGGGGTTGAAGGTCAAGTATTGTTTTAATTCACTTATCTCTTCATTTTCTAATTAGCCGGGTAGCTTCATTGTTAGGGAGGAAATGCTTGACTTCTTCCCAACACCATGGACCACAGTACCTTTTTTGTCCAAAAAAATACATCTCTCCAACTCCATGCATATATATATATATACACACACACACACACATTGGAAAACAATGCACCTTTGCCCTTATGAATCTATTACTCATATTTCTCTGAACATTTCTAATATCTTCCGTGAAGCCCTGTCCTTTCTCCCTCCTCAAGTTCACCCCCAAATCTTGGGATTTAGAGCTAAAAGTAAACTTACAGATGATCCCACTAAACTACGTCATTATATAGGTAAGGAAATTGATTTCAGAATGATTAAGTGACTTGTTCAAAGTCACATCATCCTTTATTTTCCTTGCCTTTTTAGAAATATGGCTAATACAGAAATATGTTTTGCATAATTTCATATATATATAATTTATTTCTTTCATACATATATACATACATACACACATAAACATATATACACACATGCACATGTATATGTATATGTGTATGTATATGTATATGTGCATGTGTATGTGTATGTATATGTATATGTATATGTATATGTATATGTATATGTATATGTATATGTAAATTGATCAATGTGGATCCACTTTCATTTTCAGTCTTCCATAGCTGCTAATTAAATGCAGAAAGGGAATGAAAAAAACAAAAACAACAAAAACTATGCTTTCAGGCCTTGCTTTTTTTTTCTATTAATTGACTGTACTAAATTCAATTATAAAATTAATGTGGATGCCATGGATATTGGATTTGTATCACTTATGAACAT
>CM053601.1:132087661-132109979 GCA_028646575.1 Pseudocheirus occidentalis | reverse complement strand
GTTCTTCCAGTGTCTTGGAAGCATTTGGTGAGGGCATTCTGACTGAGTTGTCTTCCTCCTGCTCCATACTTTGGTCTCTTTTGTCCATAAAAAAGGATTCTAGAGTTTTACTGCTGTTCCTAGCTTGCTTCCTTTTTCTCATGTTGGCCAGTCTATTAATTGCTTGGTTTTTTTTAGCTCTGTGGAACTCTGCTTCCTGAAGGGGGAAAGCTCTGTCCCAAATCGCTGGGGCCCTCTCAGCTGCCGGAGCTCTTAGTGGGATGCTGCAGCTCCCCCCCCCAGCTTTGGCTTACTGAAAGCGCACCCCAGGACCACCAGTCAAGACCCCGATCCAGATCCAGGCCACACAACACAAGAGCCCTTGGCCTCAATGGATCGCGTCAGCCCCTCTGCTATCTGCAGGCCGAGGGCTCTGAAGCAACCCAGTGGAAGCTGCGGCTCTCAGCCGTTCCTGCTGCTACAGCCACCTCCTGCTGCTACAGCCACCTCCTGCTGCCTCCTTGCCCTGGGAGCAGTTTGGCCAGACCCACTCTTCTCCTCCCCAGTTAGCAAAATCCACTGACCTTTCTCTTAGCCTTTTTTTCTTCTGGCCTGATAAATCTGGTACTGTGGCTCCCCGCCAGATGCCCCAGGGCCTGAGCCGGCTGGGTTTCGGCCACAGCTCCCAGACTGCTGGGAAGAGCCCTGCCTGCTGCGCTGCCTGTAGCAACAGATGTGCTTTCTGTCTTGTGGAGAGTTTTGGAGCTTGAAAATCTGTTTAGCGTCCCATTTTATGAGTTTTTTAGTGTGTTTGTGTGGGAGCTGTGGTGCTTTGCTGCTTCTACGCTGCCATCTTGGCTCTGCCCACAGTGGGTTCTTAATGATTATTTATTCATTTTTGTTTAAATATGATGGGAGGAAATGTTTCTGATGTGTTCATGCTTTTTTCTAAAGACCTTTCACTGAATGGTTAGAACTATCCCTGGAATTCTTTCCATTACGATAGTTATCACTGGCAAAATACCCTCTATTATCACACTTAAATGAAATGAAAACAGGATTTTTTTTTTACAAGTTTTATCAGCGTCCTAAACTGTGCCCCTTCCTGATCTTATAACACATGGAAAATCCTTGAGGAGAGAAATAAATAAATAAATAAGAGACCTCTGCAAAGGGTATAACACCATTTCTTTCTCTTCTCTTATTAGTTTTAATGTATCTCAGGGGGAAAACCAGCTCTATTCACTAGGGACATCACTAAGAGGAAAGGCATTTAAGCCAGTGGAGCCTACATGTCAGTGATTCCACTTTCTCTGAATCTGTACCAAGAATACCCAGAATCTCATTAGTGTACTGATGTGTTTTCCTTCCTTTTAAGGAGGAGCCTTTCTCTGTCCTTGAATTATGTCGCAGGTCGAGCAGATATAACATTAATCACTTCCACCAACAAAACAAAAAGGAGGAAATGAAACCATCATAAAAGTTGTCCTGTTTTATCTATGAGTATTTACCATTTCGTTGTATCATTTGTGTGAGCATCATGGAAGAGAAACTTCTGTATTCCTTTGGGGTTTATATCGTGAAGCTTTTTTCTTTTTGTTTCCCCCCTTTTGAGCTTCTTTTCAGCAGTGGCAAAAATCAATACAGTCTGGGGAAAAGAGATCAGAGCATCTGTAACAAACTGTGCAAGTGGGCATGGCACAGATACCTACAGGGAAAACAAGGGCAGTTTGTTCTGAAACATTTACATGCTGTGACCCAGTCACCCAACGAAAAGTTAACATTGTGCTTAGTGATCAGCTAGTGATGTCCTTGCAAATGCTGATAGCACTGCTTTCAGTATTCAGTATCTGCTGGGTTAAAATAACATGGGGCCTAGTCCATTTCAAATATGGACAACAAAAGGAGGCCTTAATGAACATATCTTTAATTCTATGACTCTTCATTTTCTTCCTCCTTATCAGGTTGGCATAGGCTAAAATCTGTGCATGCTTAGAGATAATAATGTTTGCTTTCTTGTGTGAGGATAAGATGATTTTGTTGTGTCAAATTCATGACATCTGAAAATTCCTTTCAGTTTGAAATTTCAGGGGAACCCAACTTCCTACCAATATATCTTAAATGTACATTAGTTACCTCTATATTAATATCCTTCCCAATCAATACCATTTAATATACCATATATTGTACTTGGAGCTATGAATTGAGATGGCTGCATGGCTCTAATATTTAATTTCAAATCCATATTTCAATCAAGAAATATAAATCATCCACTATGTGGCAGATACTGGGCTAAAGCATTGGGGTTTAAAGCCAACAATAAAATATCCCATGTTGGAAAAAGTTTATATTCTACTTGTTTGTTCCATATGCTTAAAGATATCTTTGCTTGTGTATGTGGGGTGGGTGATTGGAGTATGGTGCAGAACAGTACAACACATGACCAAGGAAATAAGTGCATGTTATATACAGATGAATACAAAATAAATGGAGAGAGAGGTATATCATGAGTTATTTGTTGGGCTATTGGGTGTGCAGTGCTTTTGTACAGCATGTTCGTACTCTCCTTCTGGGTGTATTGTCAATAAATCTCCCAAAGGGAGAATGTCACAGAGCTAACAGGACTCATAGAAACATGTATTAGTTGATGTCCATCAAGACTACTGGATTTAGTTAAGCAGTTCTCTGTGTGAATTGGAAATGTTTCATTCAAAGAGAGGATTCTGGTAGAATAATGATGTTGAAAAGATGGGCCTCTGTTTCAGGTAGAATTTGGGGTCTTTTGAATAACTGTGATTTTCCAAAATCCTGTATAGATTGGGGAGTGAAGAATCAGGAGAAAAGGTGACACATATATTTTAGGGGATCATAGACTTTCAGCTTTAGATGGGTCTTGGCAGTCATTAAGTTCATGCTGTGCTGGAAGAGTCTTATCTATAATATCTCAGACAAACAGCAATCTGTGATGACTTCTAGTGAGAGAATGTACTAGCTCCCAAGGCAACTCTTTCCGAGTAAACGTAGAGATGTTTTTATGCTGGCAAATTTTGTCTGCAAATATCAGGATGATTTCTTCTCATATCTTTATCAAGGAGGTCTCCTAAACAATTTTATAGAACACTTATGAATACTTTATAAATATAGGGAAATAGACATAGAAGTTGAGAGTTATTAGTATTTTCAGCTCAACTACTCAAATTAGATACTCGATCTTTCAATGTGGTCATTCTCTAGCAATATAGATCACAACCAATAATACTTTGTGTGTCTTTCATTCTTTATCTTTTTTTTTGATGGGGGAAGGCAGGGCAATTGGAGTTATATGACTTGCCCAAGATCACGTACCTAGTAAGTGTGTGAAGTGTATGATGTTGGATTTGAACTCAGGTTCTTCTGACTCCAGAGCCAGTGCTCTATTTACTGTGCCACCTAGCTACCTTATCCTTTGTTTTTAAAGAGGGCCATGGCAGCAGGGAAATGATGAGATGACATGAGTGAGAGATGGCTGTGCAAGGTCACCAGGCTCACTTTTTTCTCCAGAGCTTTCTGAATCCAATGATCAGATATTCATCAGGATGACTAGAGATGAGCTAGGATGCAATGGGGGACCCTGGCCCTTTTAGGCTAATACTTCATGGGTACTCACTTAGAGTGAGGTAATGCCCATTCAGTGAATAGGCTTCTTTAAGAAGTGAATCAAGGGATGGTCCCTTTAATTAGAAAAAAGAAAAAAAAATCAAGCTGGGAGGTGAAGACCCTCAGCGTTGCAATTGTAAAGAGAAATAGTTAGCATTGACATTCATTCTAAGCCAGGAGGACCAGAAATACACCCATTAAGTGGAGCTTGGGCAGGGACCTATTCTGGTCCAGTCTATGAGCTCAGAGTGAACTGGATTTAAAGTTATGTGAAGGAAAGAAAGAAAGAAAGGAAGGAAGGAAAGAAGGAAGGAAAGAAGAAAGGAAGAAGGAAGGAAGAAGAAAGGAAGGAAGGAAGGAAGGAAGGAAGGAAGGAAGGAAGGAAGGAAGGAAGGAAGGAAGGAAAGAAGAGAGGTAGGGAGGAAGGGAGGAAGGAAGGGAGGAAGGAAGGAAGGAAAAAAGGAAGGAAGGAAGAGAGGTAGGGAGGAAGGGAGGAAAGAAGGAAGAAATTTATTCAGTAAGCCCAAGGTAAGTGGCAATTTCTGGCCATCAAAATTTACCTTTCCTGGGAGAGGGAGAGGACTAGATGAGTTGCCCAATACCATTCTATTATAACTCTTGCCTCTCATAATTTCAGAAGAGGAAACTACCTAACATTCTAAGGACTTTCCTTGATTTTCTCTCACATTGCAAAGATACCAGTGGAGCATACAGCCTATCCATAGGTCATTCCTTATTCTTCCCTTGTCATCATAACTTGCTCTTTTACAGATCATACATTTCATAGATGAAATCTTTTAGTCTTGCACTCCTTCATATGCCTTTGTTGGGAATGTGTTGCACCCTTCTTCCAAACACAGTGTCTCTACATCATACTTTGATACTTAAATGACCCCTAATCATGTGACACTCTAGTAGAATATTGCTGTAAAAAAGATGGATCTTTGTTTCAGTAGAATTCATCGTCATTAGAATAGCTTTGTGATTTTCCAAAAGTGATAGAGCTTGCTCTTCTCCTTCTTTTTAACTGAGGTAGGCTGCTCTACTGGGAAACTAAAAGACCTACATTCAGATTCTGCCCTTAATTCTTACTAGCTGGATAATTGAGCAAGACATTTAACCCTTCTAGTCCTCAGTTTCTTCACTTGCAAAATGAGGGGACTGCATATCATGATCCCTAGGATCCCTTCTAGCTCTAAGACTATGATCTTAGGATCTTAGGATCCTTTTGCATATTTGAGATATATAGATGGAGAGACAATGCAGCTGATGCCCCACTAGATAATAGTGCTAGATCTGGAGGCAGAAAGTCCTGATTTCATATCCAGCCTCAGAAACTTACTAGCCCTGTGATCCTGGGTAAGTCATTTAACATCTATTTGCCTCAGTTTCCTCAAGGTTGTTGTAAGTATCAAATGAGATATTTGTGAAAGTGCTTATCATGATGCCTGGTATATGAGTGAATGAATGAATGAATGAAGGAATGAATGAATGAAAAATAAATAAATAAGAGGAGTTTCATAAATGCTCATTCCATCACTTTACACCCTGATCTGTCCAAGGTACTGTGGACAAGCCCTGAAGGTAATCAAGTTATCATTTGGACAACTGACATTCTGTAATCACTTGAGTTTTCCTGTGTGGGTGGTCAAGCCAAACTCTTTTGAGTAGTTATAGGTATCATCAAGAAGGCTCTGAAATATTTTCTCAATTGATTTTTTCAGTAGTACTTGTAATCCACATTTTCCCTCAAGTGTTTATTCTTCTCCACCATTTCACATTCTCAAAAGTATATTAGGTTTGTATGCTTTTCTGAAAATCTTTTTTATCATAGTTATTCTTCCACCCATCATAAAAGTAGCCATCTGCTTACCAGTGGCAACTGGAAAAAAAAAGAGGTGTTTCTTTAACCTAATGTTCTGTCCTTTAAAACAGAGGATGGAGAGAGATGACTAAATTAAAAAAGAAGGAATGGAAGCAGAAGGCAGAGATTCTTGCTTTCCTCAACCAGGAAGATGAAGCAGTGAATTCCAGGCTAATGGTGTCTTGAATGGTGTCTCACATGCTACTTTAGGGCAACTGACATAACAAACTCCTAATTACAGTCGGTTTTGCTAAAGGCAGCATGTCACAGTGGAAAGAATATGGGATTCAGAATCAGGAAGCCCTCGGGATTGTGGAACCTTGTTTGATCTTATGCCACATTTCTCTTATTGCCATTTGAATCCTAAGGGTGCCTTCATTGCTAACTTGGATCAGTATAATCCGAATATACTTCCTGCCTCTGGCTCTTACTTACTTGGGACTCTGTAAAAACTGACCCTGCTACTTCAAGGAATCTACTACTTGCTTCTGGCCCTGAATAGTGTTACAGCTACACACATCTCCTATGCAAACCCATTTCCCTTGAGCACATCAAAGCTCTCTCCATGAAGGGGACTTAGAAGTAGTCATGTCATTGCGCCTCCTACTCTATTATTAGATAGGATCAGAGGAAAATATATTAAATTTTTAAAAAATGTGTTCAAATCAAAAGAATGGGAGCTAGAAGAACTAAGGTATAAATGAAATGCCTCTAGCCTCAAGGTGCTGACATTGTGCTAGAGGAAATGGGATTTACACAGAGAAGTAAATGCAAAGATAGGAGGAAAAGAGAGCACAAATAACTAGGCAAGTAGAAGTGGCAGCATAGTACCAAGTCCCCCCTCCCTTCCCCCCCCCCCACACCCCCTGCCACCATTACAATGGCAGATGTTCTCAATGGACCATCCATCCATGTTCCTGGAGGCTGATTTCAAACTCTAATACTTCAAGGTTTTTGATTTCACTGATGCAGTCATTTTGTCTATTTGCCCAAATAATTTATCACTTGGTTGGGGAAATTTCCTAGCAATTGGAGTCCTCTCTCAATTTTACTAAGCATGGCCACTTCTGTCCTAAAATTAGGTGTCAGAACAAATTAATTGGGATTATCTGAAGGGAACATGACCAAATCAAACCAACAGAGATGGTGATGGGATCTGGAACATAGTGTATCCAGATTGCCCCCCATAATGCCAGTTTGTTTTTCTTAAGGCACAGAAGCCAATGTTTATAAGTTGTTTGAGATGGTATATTTTGCTTAGGGCTTTCTTTCTTTCTTTCTTTCTTTCTTTCTTTCTTTCTTTCTTTCTTTCTTTCTTTCTTTCTTCCTTCCTTCCTTCCTTCCTTCCTTCCTTCCTTCCTTCCTTCCTTCCTTTCTTTCTTTCTTTCTTTCTTTCTTTCTTTCTTTCTTTCTTTCTTTCTTTCTTTCTTTCGGTCTGTCTGTCTGTCTTTCTTTCTTTCTGTCTTTCTTTCTTTCTCTTTTTCTTTCTTTCTTTCTTTCTTTCTTTCTTTCTTTCTTTCTTTCTTTCTTTCTTTCTTTCTTTCTTTCTTTCTTTTTTCTTTCTTTCTTTCTGCATTTTTGGGGAATTTTTAACCTGCTTTGTCACACTTGCATTATTTTTGCCATCATAATTTGTGTATTTAGCACCTAACAATTAACTATGAGAAATAGGTTTATTTTAATCTGTTTTCATTTCTGTTAATCTCCTTCTCTATGCTTTTTCAATAAAAAATGTTAATTAAGATCAGACTGAAAACTGACCTCATGCTTTTTTATCAGAAAGTCTACCCCCCCACACTGAACTGGGGTGGGGGTGGGGTCAGTGGACTGTATTTCATCCAAGTGACTGAATTTCATGCAAGGCATTTAGTATAAAAAACAAAATCAATCAGGACTTGGTAGTATAGGCCCAAGTGCATTACTGAATTCAAGTTCATATCATTGACTACAAATGTTTATTTTTAATTGTTTTATTTTTATTTTTCAACATTCATTTCCACAAAATTTTGTTACAATTTTTCCTCCCCATCTTTCTCCTATCTCCACCCCAAAATAGCAAGCCTACTTAATACTCCTTCCCCCAATCTGTTATCTCTTGTATCCTCCTCCTTCACTTTTCTTCTTTTTTTAAGTTCTCAATTCCAACTATTTTTTCCACTTTGTCAAGGATTTCAAGAGCTACTTAGGTTTGTCCTTCCCCTAAACTTGACCCTGATGTGCCTGATTTTTTTTCTTGCATAGAAAGGCATAGAATGTCATAGTCAGAAATAACTTTAGAAAGCAGAATTATCAGAGCCTTTAGACCATAGAATATAGAATTCTTGAGGTAGAAATTACTCTAGACAAGAGTATATAGAATGAGAGAGAGGAGACCTTCAAATATAAAAGCTCAAAGAAACATGAAAAGAGTATTTATTCTAAGTCCCTCATTTGCCATAAGAAACTCACTGCTAGTCTTAGTTTCCTTTCCAAGTTTTCCAGGAAATTGAGGTAAGGAGAATATAATTAAATTCAATAATACAATCTAGCCCATGGCAACTCCCCCAATCCCCCTCCCACCCCTACAAATACACATATAAGCCCTCAGCTCTATAGTAACAGGGACTTGATGCTACATCAGGAGCTGACCAAAAAATTGGTCAACGGTTTTACCTTTAGGATTATTCCAGGGGAATCTAAAGACTTAGTTAAGGAATAGATTTTGTTTGGGTTTCACAGATGCAGATAGGTGTCCCTGACCTTCCATGCCAGTACTCCAAATAAAAACATGCTTTTTGGATACAGGACAGTACTTATTTCAAGACAGAGAACATTTAGAGGACAGAGAACTCTAAGGCACCCATAAATAGAGGTTAACAGTGAATAAAATACACTAACCCATATACAGTTATCCCTTCCAATCATAGTTTCAGTATATTGAGAATCTGCATAAACAATAAAGTGGAAATTTGGGGAGGGGGGTTGCACAAGCTGCAGATGGCACAGAGCCTATGACCAAATACTTAACCCAGGCTTTACAATAAGGTAATGTAAATACCCTGTAAAAAAAAAATCTGACTTCTTTTGTATGGAGGGCCAACAATTTAAATGTGGATTTTCCATATCAATAAGGGCGCCTTACTTCTAAAACCCCACAAAACTAAGGGATAATTTCACTCTTCTTAGACTAGAATTGAATTAAGAGGAGGGAATTGGGAGAATCTTTGAGTTTTTAGTGCAAATTTGTGCTCCTGGAGAAGTTTTCATAGTCCCTTCTAGTCTTGTAGAATCATTCTGGTTTAAAATGCCTTTGGAAAGCAAACATTCATTAGGACTGGTAAATAGCAATCCCATTGCATCAAACTTACACTCTCTGAAGTAAAAGGGAGGACAGCAGAATGGTAAGATCCAGGTATCTGGTAATCCACTCCCCCCCCAACATAACTTTAACCATCTCAGATCCTTTGGTTGTAAGGCTATGTAGATATTATCTTCTTTAAGCATTACAGTATGTGGAATTAATGCTCCAGGCTAAAAGATTCAAGCTGTTGAATTTCTGGCTACTTTGGAAACAGCCTCCAAGGCTAGTATTGTCTAATGATAGGGAACACTATCATTGCCCTATGTGATGACTGTTTACATTATATATGTGTGTGTACATATATACACACACATACATATACACATACACACGTATATACACACAAACATATATATGTAAAACAACTCAACAACAACAGCAAAATAAAAATAATAGCTAGCATTTATATTGTACTTTATGGGTTACAAAGCACTTTCCAAATATCTCATTTGTCTTCACAGCCTTCTTTGGAGTTAGGTGTTACATTTTTTTCCTCGCCATTTTACAAATAAGGACATAAGCATATAGAGGTTAAGTGATTTACCCAGGATCATAGAGCTTGTAAATTTTAGAGGCCTTATTTGAACTCTAGTTTTTCTGACTTTATACCCACTCTTTTCCCATTGTTCTACCTAGCTGGCTCATAAGTAATTTCCTTGTATTTTGCCCCATGGCCATAAATTCCAGGGAGGGACAGAGGAAGGAGACCACATTAATAGACTCATTAATAGGCTACAAGTCTGCTTTGTTTAACTTGTTTCTGTCCTCTGACCAGGGGGGAAATTGAAAAAGAAAAAATGCAAACAATTTTATTAGCTCACCCTTATAGTCCAGCAGAGAATTATGGCAACAGTCTGTCTTCTCTAAAATTGTAGGCAATCATTTTTCTGTAATAAAATAATAGTAAGGTTGGAAGGAACTTTGGAGCTTAACTAGTGTCAATTTATGGATGAGGAAATTAAACTTCAGTGAGATTAAGTGACTTATTCATTGTCACATAGGCAGTAAGTGTCAAAGAAAGGATTTGAACTCAGGTCCTGTGACACTCTCCCCTTCTCCTCCATAAATTCCATGTTCTTTCCCTGTATTATAATACTTTGCTGAATCCTAATTAGGAGTCAATCCCTAACCTTTCAGTAAGGGGACACTGCATATGTCCCTACTCTATACACAGAAAGGCACATTCATCAAATCAAATATAAGGAGTTTCCCTTATCATTTCTTTCATGTCAATAAATATTTATCAAGGAAATAAAAGTTAAGAGTATAATATAATATTTGGAAGTAGAAGGCACTGAAGAAATATCCCAACAGCTTAAACAACTCACTGAGGAGATATGGCTAACAAATAGAAACTGATGTCTTTTGCAAAGTGCATACCCTAAGAAATGAATGATGATTAGTGCATAATCATTTTGCACAATGCAGTACCCAGACTAATTCCTATGAAACCTATATTTCTTAAACAAACCTGTTTTGTGGATGTTTTGTTGTTGTTATTTAGTTGTATCTGACTCTTTGTGACCTCATTTGGGCTTTTCTTGGCAAAGATACTGGAGTGGTTTGCCATTTCCTTCTCCAGCTCATATTACAGATGAGGAAACTGAGGCAAACAAGGTTTAAGTGACTTGCTCAGGGTCAGAGACAGTAAGTGTCTGAGGCCAGATTGAACTCAGGAAGGCTTCCTGACTCAAAACCTAGTGCTTTGTCCACTGCAACACCTAGCAACAGGCAGTAGAATATAGAAAAAACTAAACCAGATGGTCTAATTCTCTGCAGTTTTGGGGAGGGAAAAAGGAATACTGAAAAAACAAATAGGAATGAGAGTAGTAGGGTAGGGAAGGAGATACCAGTGTTACTTACTTTTTGGGGAAAGTGCATAAATATTAAAAAGTAAAGACTTTTGCTAGTATAAGATTTGATGTCCCTTCAAGGCCTTTTCCATGTATTGTAAGTTCACTCCTATAAACGATAGAAACAAATATTTTTGAGTGTATAAAATAAATATATATACATTAACATGTATATATTTACACATGCACATATATTATGCCCTTTGACTATATATGTGTATCTATATGTATCTATATAGTCAAAGGTATAAATTACTTCCTCTGTTAAGTATTAACATGCTGATACCTAAAAGTTTGCTTTAATTTTTAAATACCTGCTAATATATATTAATAATTAACTTTAAGATAAGGTTTGAGCTATTTTGGATACAAAATTAATTTATATGTCAAACTGTATAAAATATTTATCCTGTTAAAATTAATATCTTACTACATAAAAGGAATTAAAAAAAACATTGCTCAAATAAGACCCTGCTAATATATGTGTTTGAATACTTAAAATAATATTTGAGTTGTTTTGGACACAAAATTAGCTTTCATGTAAACCTAAAGACTCACAATCCCTTTAAAAATGTATAATCATACTTCACTTGTGTAAGAAGAGTTTGGTATATTATTTAATACATCTTTATTTATTTATACATCTACTTATTATACATTTGACACTTATTATACATTTATTTATACATCTACTTGTGCATCACCTGTAATGTATACATCTACAAAATTTATTTATACATCTACTTAATCATTGTATATTTATATTGAATTGTTATATGATATGTTCTATTATAATATTTTATTGATTGAAATATACATATATGTGCATGAAAATAATATAGAATTACACATGTCCTTTATACAAATTATGCACATATATACATATGCATATATACATATATGTATGCGTGTGTATGCACACAGACAAGGCTGTGTATTTACTAAATAGAATAAAACTGAACAAATATGTAAATATTTGAAGACTACCATATGATTTTTTAAAAGGACTATTGATTTTAGAGGAAAATTTGGGGAAATTTGACTCTAGTAAGGTGAAAGGTGAGTCACCAGGAATAAGAAGCCTGTCATTTATGCCAGTGAAGGTATAGGAACCTAGGAGAAGAGGCAGCAATAAGAGCCATAAGAGAAGACTAGGGAGAGTGATGGGCTGAAAAGTTGCTGTACTGGAGGTATGCCATTTAAATGCAGTCAGCTGACCGAGCATCTATGCCAAGTAATTCCTGATTGGTGGAAGAGGAAATTGACCTAATTATCCAAGAGTTGAAGTGTCAGTTACTGCCCTTCAGCACCATCTAGTGTTGCCTTGTAGTAGTGCCTGAAAGACACCTGCTCTCCAGATGCTATTTCATACCTGTTGAAGACTTTGTGGAAGAGGACAAGCTCCTGAACTCACTGGATGAGTAGGTTTGGGGTAGGAGTAATGGGAGATTTCAGAAGGCATGAATAGGAGAATTGTCTTGGTATAGTGCAAAGAACATTTGGTTTCAAATCAGTAGACTGGTATTTGAGTCCTCACTCTGCTTCTTATTATGTGATGTTCAATAAGTTTCACTGAGTTTTTTTTACATCTACTAAATGAGCATAATGCTAAAAGTCACATGTAAATCATAGATTTATTGTGAGATTTAAATGTGACTAATGAATATTTAATGTATATAAAGTTATTATAATAGAATAAATTGAAGAGGTGAACTTTTTTAAAGCATTTCAATTTAAGTTTTGAGTTCCAAATTCTATCCCTTTTCCCTCCCCTCACTCCTTCATCAGATGGCAAGCAATCAGATGACACACATGTAATTATGTAAAACATTTCCATATTAGTAATTTTATACAAGAAGACCTAAATAAAACAAAAAAATGACAAGAAAATAAAGCAAAAAATAGCACACTTCAGTTTGTATTCAATCAATATATATTCTTTCTTTAGAAGCAGAGTATGCCTCACCATTAGTCCTTTGGGATTGCCTTGGATTATTGTATTACTAAGAATAGCTAAGTCATTCACAATAGTTCAAAGAATAATATTGCCGTTCCTGTGTACAACGTTCCCCTGATTCTTTCCACTTCACTATGCATCAGTTCATGTAAGTCTTTCCAGAGTTTTCAGAAATCATCTTGCTTGTCATTTCTTTCAAGTCAATAATGTTCCGTTATAATTATATGCCACAGATTGTTTAGCCATTTCTGAATTAATGGGCATCGATTTGAATTCTGATTCTTAGCCACCATAAAAAGAGTTGCGATATATATTTTTTGCACAAATAGGTCCTTCCCCCACACCTTTTTTATGGATGTCTCTGGGATATAGACCTAGCAGTGGTATTACTGAATCAAATGTTATACAGAGTTTTATAGTCCTTTAGGCATGGTTCCAAATTGCTTTCCAGAATGGTTGGATTATTTCACAGTTCTATCAATAGTGCATTAATCTCCAAATTTTCTTGTATCATTAACCAACATCCAACATTTTTCTTTTTTGTCTTATTAGCCACTCTGATAGTTGTGAGTTTTTACCTCAAAGTTATCTTAATTTAAATTTCAATAGTGATTTAGATTTCAAAACTCATCTATCATGATTTAGAGCATTTTTGTAGGATTATACATAATTTTGATTTCTTTGTCTGAAAACTGCCTGGTCATATCCTTTGAGCATGTATCGATTAGAGAATAACTTGTATTTTTATAAATTTGGCTTAATTCTCTATATATTTATGAAATGAGACCTTTACCAGAGATACTTGTTGCAATTTTTGTCCAATTTTCTGCTTTCCTTATAATTTTGATTGCGTTGATGTTATTTGTACAAAAACCTTTTTAAAAAAATTTATATAATCAGAATGGCCATTTTACATTTTCTAATGCTCTCTGTTTCTTCTTTAGTTCCATGTTCTTCCCCATCCATAAATTTGACATAATGAATCCATTTTATAAAGGTAGAAACTAAGGCATGGAGAAGGAATGTTACTTGCTTAAGATTTCACAAGTAATGGTCAAGTCAGGGCTCACTTCAAGTTGAACTCCAACTCCAGCTCACTTCCTACTACAAAAAAGAACTTCTCTGTAGATGCCTCTTTATGTTCACATGAGGTCAAATAATTAATTCTGGAAGAAGAAATAATAGTATTCACACACACGTATGGATATGTATATTTGCATGTATATATGAATATGTATGCAGACATTTATATACACATATCTGTATGGATACATGTACATGTGTATATGTATATATATGTATATATACGTATTTTTTTTTCTTAATTTTGTTCTCACATTAATTAAATAGTTATGGGTGAGCCAAAAGCATACTTATTTTTATAAAGTTAGGTACTTGTTTAAGGTTGAGATTTCACATTTGTAGAGGAATAAAACTTTATGATGTAATTGAATATGAGTGGGGAAAAGTGTCAGCAAATTCAAGAAAAAAATTACCTTTGGTAATGGATCAAGTGGAGGAAGAATTTTTTTTAAGGCAGCTATGATACCATTTAAAATAACTGGGAAAAAGACCTCAGGATTTCACTAGACTTGAAAACCAATATTAGTCAACAATATGACAGTTTTTTTTAAAAGGCTAATGCAATTTTCAATGGCAGGAATCTCTCAGTTGAATCATGTTTGGGTACTGTGTTTATATTGTCATGACACATTCAAAAGGAGACATTCCCTACCTAGTTTTATCTGGAATTAATTGACCAGGATAGTGATGAATCTGGAAGTTAGGTAATAGAGAGAGTAAACTCATGAACTGGGGATGCATAGCACCCAAAAGAAAAGCCTTAAAGGAAGGGGCATAAGCAGCTGACTTAAAATACAACAAATTAAGAACAAGGGGTTGATCCAACATGTTGGGGTCCTTTCTCTAGTTCTGGTATTGAGAGGAATTTGATGGAATATATAGGTTATCCAATAGTTATCCCTCTCTAGCTTCATATTACTCCCTTCCCAACCTCACCCCTAGAGTTGACCACTTCAACTTACTATATTGACTTTTGCTTTTGAACCCCTTACTCTACTGGCATTCACACCTTCACCAATATATCCCTGGATTGCCCCTATAATACATCTCCTCTATCCCTACACATTTGTTGTGAAATGGAGGTCGAAAAAAACCAAAGCAACCAAGCTGACTAAATCTACTACAAATCTGTTATTTTATCCAAACTCTGCCCTCATTGCCGTCAATCATCCTTTTTATCATCTGTCATTCTCTCCATTCTCTATAAAGAATATCCCAAAACTTCTATCAGCTAAGGACCTTGGTTCATACTTTGCTGAGGAAATAAAAAGAATCTTCTAAGACCAACATCGTGTCTCTTTTTTATTGTCTGTTGCATTTGGTCACAGAATAAAACCAAATTTGGTTATTTGCTTTTCCAATGAGAACCTTTGAGCCACTCTTCTATTTAACTATGGTTTTCACTTTATCTTTTGATTTAATTTATAGTACAGAGATCCAGACTGATGCAATTTTGTTCCTCCAGTAATAGACCTGCTTTTTTTGGTTGTTGGGAAAGTATCTCACATTCAGAGTACCAACAGCTAAGTGAATACTTAGTGATGGTCTAAAACTGGTGACATTCTTAGAATCTTCTGCCCCACTCCCTACCTTCTACTACTTTGCTGAACCCATGGTATAGCATATTTACAAAATGCTAAAAGTCATTTTGTATTTTGCATTTTTTTGGTTCATGGGTTATTGTGATTTAGTAATTATTCAGCTACAATGGACTGGACATGCTGTTTCATTGCCATATATATGCTTTTTTATGTATGCTATTGATTATGTATGCTATTTATAATATTTATGCCATTTTATGGAGAACTCACACAGGGCAAGTGCTCTGTGGTAATCAGAAGAAGTGAAACAAAGATCCTCTTAAGATAATTCTTAAGAACTTTGGAGCTGATTGTGTGACGTGGGAGACACTGGCACAGGACCACCCAGCATGGTATACCCTCATCAGAGATGGTATTGAACTCTAGGAGGAAAGTAGTAAAGAATTGAAGAAGCTCAAAAGAAACATGAGATGCACAAATTTAGAGAATCCACCTCTCATGTTCACATGGATTATTCATACCAGACCTGTGGCAGAACATTCCAAGCTTATACTGGTCTGATCAGCCACAGTTGGAAGCATTGTAACTTGACTCTAATGTGGTGATGTCATCTTGATCCTCTTCAAGAACAAAGGAAAACAGTCACCTAATTATTTCCCAAGTGCCCAGGCTACTTATGATAAACTTATCCACATTTTGTCAGGCTGGGGCTCTGAAAATAGACCTGGTCTATGGCAAGAACAATACTTGAAGGCCTCCTAGACTACTTAGAGCTTATGTTCCACTGGCATTGGTGGTGGTCTTGTTTAGTCACATCTGACTCTTCATGACCCCATTTTAGATTTTCTTGGCAATCAACTGGAATAGTTTGCTGCATCATTCTCCAGCTCATTTTATTGATGAGAAACTGAGACAAACAGCATTAAGTGGCTTGCCCAGGATCACACAGCTAGTAAGTGCCTGAGAATGGATTTGGACTTATGAAAGTAAGTCTTTCTGACTCCAGAACTGCTACTCTATCTACTGGGCCAGCTAGCTGCCAAAGCCTCTGACAACCCAGAGTAGTCATCCACGCACTATGATGAACCATCAAAGTAGGAATTTATGGGATTCCTTACAAAATTCCCTGAATTTCCCTTTTATTCAGTTTCATCCTTTGTAAGATGGGGGTGTTGAACTAGATTGCCTACAATGGTTCTAGTTCTATGAGCCTATTTTTGGTTCTAGACGTATAAGCCTATTGTCACAAACTGAAAAGGATAGTTAGGCATCTGGGAGAAAAAGGGTCTGGATTTATTTTGCAAACAACCAACAAAGAATTCACATTTTGTTGTTTCTATTCCTTTGCTGTTTTCAACATGTCATGTGGGTGGATTTTTGGCAAATTTATCCATTGCCAGATCAGCTGTTTGAAGGGAAAAGATTCTATAGGCTGCACAGTGCCACCACTCCATTATTTCAGTCTTTTGCTTTGAAATATCTCCTTAGTCAGGAAGCATTGATGGAGCAATGCAGGAGACAGTGGTTAAGGAAACCAGTTGCAAACTCTTTCTAGGTTTGTTGAGATGTTTTCTGAGAGTGGCAGTTAAGAAAGGTGGATGGTAGAATTTAAATTTGCCACATGATCTTTTTTTCCCTTAAAAGTTGAATAATAACTATGGAAAAGGTGATGCCACATACATACCACAAGGATAATAGACTAGAAAGGAGATATTTAATGGAGAATATTAGTCCATGAAGTGACCTCATTATAATTAATATGGAATGTTAGAATTTGAAGGTACCAAGGAAGAGAGAAGAGAATATATGAAATATCCTTCTCACTTTAAGAGTAAATTGAGTAGATGACTGCCTGGGAGGATTTATGGGTCTTCTAGTTCAACTGCTTTTCCTTTTAGATATAAAGAAACTGAATCCCAGATAGATTAATGAATTGGCTTGTGTTAAATTATACAATTATTTAGTGAGATAGCATAGCCTAGAATGAAATTTCCTGATTCCTAGGGCAATGGACATCATATACTATATTTGCATTAGAATTTAGATAAACATCAACATTTTCAGTTTTGGACAATGTGGGAATTTTTAAAACTGTAGTAAGATAGGAAGGCAATAATGAGATATAGTGTGGTAGCTAGGTGGCACAGTGAATAGGTCACTGTACCTGGAGCCATGAGGACCTGAGTTAAAATCCAGAATTAAACACTTAACACTTACTAGCTAAGTGACCTTGGGCAAATCACTTAACCTCAATTGCCCTACCATCCCCCCTCCAAAAAGCAAAAAAAAAAAACCAACAAACAAACTAATAAATAAAGAGATAATAGTATCTCAATTATCTACAGAATTATTTTAACTGTTGATTCACTAAATGTGCATTCCATGCCCAATGGTCTGTGAACTGATACATTATTGAAGGAACTGAATTGTGTTAGTATTGACCTCCTTCTGATTGAAGCCAGAAGAAATAAAGCAATTGTACATAAATGGAGAGTTGCCACAGTTGCCACATGGATTTCCATTGTAATAAAGAAGTTAGTTTAATTAGGAACAAAGAGGCAACAAGTTACCTTGTTTCATGGAATAATCTAGACATTTTTCCTTGCAGGGCTCATAATTATTATAAGCAAGATAACTTATGTGAAGATAATGTTATACATCAGCTCTATAGTATAGAGGTATTTTTAATTTAAAAAGAAAGAATCTGAAAATAGCCACTAAACAAAATTGCTATATTACTTTGATCATTGCCTTTATTTCAAAAAATGAGCACAGCAGAAGATGGAAAAAATAGATTTGGAATTAGCAATGATATGATTATAGGCTGTAGAATTATTGACGTAGATCTGTAAAAGACTTCAGGTGGTCTAATTAAACCTTCTTAGGGGCAGAATCAAGATTGCAGTGTAGAATCAGGAAAATTCTGCAGCTCCCCCAATAACCACCTCAAATACCTATAAAATATGACTCTAAACAAAATTTAGAGTTCCAGAACTCATAAAATAACAAATAAAGAAGGCTCCCACTGGAGGCAGCCTGGCAGATGGATGGAAAGGGCTCATTGCAACATTCTGGGAGCCCAGACCAGAAGTGAATGATCCCATGGCTTTAGCCCCAGGCTGTCCAGGAGAAGCTCTGGTTGAAGCTTTTAGAAGAGTGGATCACTGGAAGCTGTGGCAATTTCCAGAATTACCAACCCATAAGAGCCAAGGACAAAGGGAAAAGATCAATGGAACTTGGCTAAATTTGGGGGAGATGGTCCAGTTGATTGCTCCAGAGGTAGAAGTGGCTGAAGTGGCGGCCTTACAGTTGCCTCCATGTGGCTGCTTCAGAGATCACAGCCTTCAGATTGCAGGGGGGGTGCAAGAGGTCATTCAGAGGCTAACTACTTTTGCCTTAAGCTGCCTGCATCAGGATCACGGTCTTGGGTGGTGGTCCTGAGGTGTGTTTTCAGTGAGCCAAAGCTGGTGGGGGCTGCAGACACGGATGCCTCCTAATCCTCCAGGAGCTGCAAATACCCCAGTGATTTGGGACAGAGCCCTCCCCTCTAAGAGCATTGTTCTGCTGTGGCTCAAAAGTCAAGTTAAATAATTGGCAACATGACTGAGCAAAGGAAACAAAGAAAGCTCATAAATCCAACTTAGGTTCCTTTTTTGGGCACAAAAAGATCAAAGCATGGAATGGGAGGAAGACAAAAGTCAGAACTCCCACACCAAAAGCTTCCAAGAAAATGATGAGTTGTTACAAGCCATAGAGGAACTTAAGAAGAAATTTGAAAACCAAATAAGAGAAGTGGAGTAAAAATTAGGGAGAGAAATGAGAATGATGCAAGAAAATCATGAAAAGAGAATCAACAACATGACTGAAAGAAAATGCACCTTAAAAATAGATTAACTCAAATGGCAAAAGAGGCCCAAAAAGCCAATGAGGAGAAGAATGTCTTAACAAGTTGAATTTTCCAGATGGAAAGAGAATCTCAAAAGCTTACTGGAGAGAATAATTCCTTCAGAATTAGAGTGGAGCAAATGGAAGCAAATGACTTTATGAGAAATCAAGATACTATTAAACAGATCCAAACAAATGAAAAAATAGAAGGCAATGTGAAATATCTCCTTAGAAAAGCCACTGACCTGGAAAATAGATCCATCATTGACAATTTAAAAATTACTGGACTACCTGAAAGCCATGATCAAAAATATAACCTAGAAATTATCCATGAAGAAATTCTCAAGGAATATTGCATAGATATTTTAGAACCAGAAGGCAAAATGGAATTTGCAAGCATTCAGCGATTACCTCTTGAAAAAGATCCCAAAAAGAAAACTCCTAGGAATGTTATAGCCAGGTTCTGGCACTCCCAGATCAAGGAATAATACAAGCTGCCAAGAAGAAACAATTTGAATACTATAGAAACACAATCAGGACAACCCAGGATCTAGCAGCTTCTACATCAATAGATTGATGGGCCTGGAATATGATATTCTGGAGATCAAGGGAGCTCGGATTCAAAGCAAGAATAACCTACCTGGCAAAATTGAGTATAATGATGAGAGGGGTGATGATGGAGAGGAGGGCAGCTTGGGAGCAGAAGGGTTGTTAGAAGCACACACTTCTGTTAAGGAACAAGGGCAAAGTAGAGACCAGAACAAGGAGATAGTGGGATAGAAAGGAGGGAAATATCATCACTGTTACACAATATGTCCATTGTGGAGGTGATCTGTATGTATACACATACACATGTATGGCCTGCATTGAATTGCTTGTCTTTCCAGTGGGGTTGGGTGAAAAGGAAGGAAGGGAAAGAATCTAGAATTTAAAGTTCTAAAATCATATGTTGAAATATATATATATATATGTGTGTGTGTGTGTGTGTGTGTGTATGTATATATATATATGCATTTATATGTATGTTGTTATTATTATTATTATTATTTACAGGCAACTAGAAAATAAGATATACTGGCACTGGGATAGGGTGATCTATCTTGTTCTACCAGAAAGTCAGAGGGGTGATGGGGGAAGGAGTATACAGTGGTATTGTCTTTTGCAGGGGCTTGGGTAGGGGAAAGACAGGGAGAAAATTTTTAACTAAAAATCTTGTGGAAATCAAAGATGTAAATTAAAAATAAACAAAAGTTAATTAAAAAAAAACCTTCTCATGATACTTTTCATTGATTTGATAAAGGTTCCTTAAAAGTAGGATTGAACCCCTGGGTAGATCTAGTATTCTTTCTATTGACAAAGGCTTATACTTACTTAGAAGGTTCTCTCCTCCATAATGAATATTTTCAGTGATGAAATCACAGGTCTAACAAATGGCCAAAATACAATTACATCCTTTAATAACACCATCAAATACTGTGAGGGAGTAGGGCCCAGTCAATACCTTGATTTCAAATTTTTTACCTGTCAACTCTTTGTTGAAAGATGAAGGAAAAGATACTGATAAATTGTTTTGTTCTCAGGGGGGAGGGAGTAGTGGGCAATGTAAAATTAGGATAATAATCCTTCTAAAGGAATTTGACAGATGATGAATCATATGGGAACAGGCTGTTTCCAAACCTAGGAAGGCACTGATCTAATCATTGAAACAACTGTGTTTGAACTTAAGTGGCACCAAAATCATCTCTGACAAGTTGAGTGGGAAGTGAAGGGTTATATCAGGAGAGAAGACTCACAGCAATAAAATAAGATATGATTTTTTTTGTTTATTCTAAAGTACCTTGTAAGGCAAAGCAAAGGCAACTTCTAAGGTTCAGATTACCAGCACAGCAAATCCCATTTATTCAGCAAACATTCACAGAAAGAAAAAGTCAAAATACAGTATAACTTATTCATTTAGCAAGTAAATTCTCAACTCAATCCGGGTAGTACTCCACTCCTAGACAGTACATTCATTTAGTCAGTCAAAATCTCTTCTCAAATGGAGATCAGTTCCAATCATAAACAAAGTGCATTCATTTGGTGAATCACAGAGCACAAAAAGGCTAAAGATTTCCCACCCGTGGACACAAAGTAATTACAATACCATCCATTAACATCAAGCACTTTCTCAAAAGGGGCAGGAGAACACAAAAGGCCATCTACCTTTAAGCTATGACAAGGTCAAGATATCATTTCAGCATTGAAAACCCAAGGAAAGGGCGGAGCCAAGATGGCAGCGTAGAAGCAGCAAGGTCCCGCAGCTCCCACACCGCCACCCTAAACACCCATAAAATATAAGCCCAGACAAAGTCTAGGAAAGTCTAGGACTCTCAGACTCACAAAAATACAGAGAACACACCTCTTGCTGAAGGCAGCTTGGCAGCAGGGGCTCAGCGCAGCCGCCAGGAATGAAGGCTAGAATAGCCAGAAGCCGAGACCTTGGCCAGGCCTGGGGTGGTGGGAAGGAGCCGGGCTAGGTTCTACAGCCTCCAGCACCTCCACATCTGCCAAGGCTTGAGGAACGGGATGGCAAAGGGGCAGCTCGCACCAGAGCAGAGACAGTGGAGCCCAAAACCGCAGCCTCGGCCAGGCCAGCAGGCCAAGCCCCAGGGCAGCCACAGGGGTGGAGCCTCCCAAGCCAGCTTGAGTCTACTTGAAAGAAAATCTAAAGCACCTGCATGAGGGGAGCTTCAGGTCAGAGACGGTTAGTGAAAGTGAAACTTTGAAAATTAATTTGGGGGTGGTAAAGCAGTTTGGCCAATCTGCCCCGGGGCAAGGAAGCAGTGGGGGAAGGGAACTGCTGTAACCCTCGGCTGCCCCGACTGGGCTGCTTCAGAGCCCCTGGCCTGTGGACCCGCTGGGGGGCTAAGTCAATTTATCAGGGCCAAGTGCTCTTGCTTTGAGTGGCCTGGATCTGGATCGTGGTCTTGGCTGGTGGTCCTAGGGAGCACTTTCAGTAATCTAAAGCTGGGGGGAGTTGCAACACCCCCCAATAGCCCCAGCAGCTGGGAAAACCCCAGTGATTTGGAACAGAGCTTTCCCCCCCTGGAAGCAGAGTTTCACAAAGCTAAAAAAACCAACCAATTAATTGACTGGCCAACATGAGGAAAAGGAAGCAAAATAAGAACAGCAATAAAACTC
>CM053601.1:132053538-132087161 GCA_028646575.1 Pseudocheirus occidentalis | reverse complement strand
TCAATTTGAGAAATGCAAATAAGAACAACTTTGAGATAACACATCTCACCAGTCCGATTGGCTAAGATGACAATACAGGAAAATGACAAGTGCTGGAGAGGATGTGGAAAAATTGGAACTCTAATGCATTGTTGGTGGAGCTGTAAACTGATACAACCATTCTGGAGGGCAATCTGGAACTATGCCCAAAGGGCTATAAATAATTGCACACCGTTTGACCCAGTAATACCACTTTTGGGGTTGTATCCCAAAGAGATCATAGAAGTAGGAAAGGGTCCCATACATACAAAAGTATTTATTACAGCTCTCTTTGTGGTGGCAAAAAACTGGAAATTTAAGGAATGCCCATCAATTGGGGAATGGCTGAACAAGTTATGGTATATGAATGTGATGGAATATTATTGTACTATAAGAAATGGTTAAGAGATTGATTTCATAATTATCTGGAGAGGCTTTTACAAATTGATGCTGAGTGAGAAGAGCAGAACCAAGAAAAATTTCTACACAGTCACATATACATCATATTTGTGACGACCAATTTTGAAAAACTGGATGCTTCTTAGCATATCACAGTTAAAAGACAACTCTACAAGTCTCAGGATGGAAGGCGATGTCTACATTCAGAGAAAGATCCAGAAAGATCAGAGTTTAAAAGGAGACCAAAGCAATGCATGCTATCATTCTTTTCTATGTTTGGCTTTTGTTTCTCTTTTCTCATTGTTCACTCCATTGGCTATAACACCTATACAACCAGACTATTGTACAATGTGAAAGAGTTTGCAGATCCTATACATGGTTATATCCCCTAAGGTTCAGTGGTCAGAAATCTTGGTTTTTCATGCTGGATATGACTCCAGGCACAGCATTCTATTCACTAAACCACTAACTGCCTCACCAAGCATTATTTGGGTTATTATTTGGAAGAGGGTCTACAGTAAGTTTACTTTGTCCCAGAGGGTAGAGCTAAGATAAATAGGTAGAAGAGGCAAAGCAAAAAAATGTAGGCTTTAAATTACTACCCAAAATGGTAATCCTCTTTAGAGATCATCAAGAAAAAGCTGAAGGACAACTAGATAAAAGCATTTTAGAGTGCAAAATTTGATGAATGTGGGTTGGAATAGAAGGTCACTGAGCTCAGTTCCAGTTCTGAAATTCTTTGATTCTCTAATTCAGTGACAGTGAGAAAGTTGCAGTGGTTCTATCATGGTGAAAGAAGGGAGTCAGGAAGACCTGAGTTTAAATCCAATCAGGTACTTTCTAGCTGTGTGATGGCATATGATAGGACTGAATTTATTTCAATTCATTACAAACACTGACTTGTTTTGGGGAGACAACGTAAAAGATGTCATCTTGTAAATATACAATAAAAAAGATGGACCTGAAACTTGGCAAGACTAGGGAACAATTTGAATATTCTGCCGGTAGCCTCTAGATTCCAAAATAATATGAGAAAGAACTACAAAAAAGTCACTCAAGGATGAGTAGGCATCTCTGGACTTTAATCATTGTCAATGTAGGAAATGTCCACATTAAAGAAATTATTGGTGAACCTAAATGTCTTCATCTGTACAATGGAGATAATATTTAACATGCACTGCCAATTTTACAGAGTCATTCTGAGGAAAGAAATTTATAAATCTTCAAGAGTCATATAGAAAGGGAAAACCAATTTTACTATATAGAAAGAAATAATGCCCTTGCCTTCAAGGACTCTACAATGTCATAGGATTAAAAAATAAAGATTTCTACAAATTAAATATTATACAGTTTACCTAGAGCATAATATGTATACAAATCAGAGTATGCAGAGTTACGAGGGTAGATATGGGGTAGAAATCACTTCCAGTTTGGGGAAGCTATCAAAGAACTGACATTGTTGATCATCAAGGTAAGTGGATTTTACTATAATCTAATTCTATGAAAATTGTAAATGAGAAAATAATATAAATGCTAATTCCATTAACCAGAATGCTCAATTAACCAGAACATTCTCTTCCCCAACCCCATTAAATAAGTGAACTTATAAGAATTTAAAAGAATAAAACAAGGTAGATCATGGCACATTTTAAAGATATGAAAGAAAGAAAATCTTTCTTAACTCCTTACAGTAGATTATCTTTTCAAATGTTCATCTTTATTCTAATAATAAACTTTCTGATTAGAGCCTTTTAATTTTTCAAAAACATAATTATACTATTAAAGCGCCTAAGGTTTAGTGGTCAGAAATCTTGGTTTTTCATGCTATCCACATACACATATCACAACAAAAGAGGGCAAAATATTCATTCTTCTAGACTCAACACTGCCTTTGGTGTTTCAATACAATGGAGATTTAATAAATCTGGAAGAAAAGGGACACATAGAAGTTGTTACTGTTAATGAGCTTCCTTCACCCTCCTTTACCACAATAACCAAAGGGAGGGAAAGAAAATTCATCATGTGTAAAGTGTATCACTTGTTTTCAATTAATCAATGACTCATCTATGGATTCCTGGCCTATAAGAAAGCAGGTACTTCTTTTAAAAAATAAATAAGTAAATTGCAATAGTATTTTGGTTTTAGTTGTTACTGATATTTTCTTGTTCATTAAGCATTCATGAGGATTTCTCTAAAGGTACATTGAATTATTCATAGATAAATAAATGTTTAAGGACTATGTAACTGTGTGTGAACATTTAGTAGGGTCTGATCATGAATTATGTCCTGACAGGTCAGAAATTAAAGTTTGTGAAATTTCTTAAAGTATTAGTCTTGATTAAAACAAAGAAACAAAAACTCCTAGCAAAAGGAGGATTGAAAAATTATTTCTGTGTCTCCACGTTAGCTATAGCAGGGTGGTTGGGGGGGGGAGTAAAAATCTATCATTCTGTTCATAGATATGTATTAAATATGCATGAACAGTTTTATGAATTTTAATGACAGTTTAATGAAACTGGTCAGCTAATAGCATACGAGAACCTTCCATAAACAATTTACCTGCATATCCAGAATGACATTTGTACCAGCCTTTATGAATTTACTGGAAAGATAGTCGGATTCAACATCTATTTAAAACCTATTTATTTTATGTCTATTACATGCTAAGACCCTGAAGGATACAAAGATAAAGGAGACAAGGTCCTTGCCCTTTTGAACATTCCATTTAGTGTGGAGCAGTAATATATAATTACATATACATTAAGGATCTGCATCAGTCAAAGTATGTATATACTCCACCCATTCAGATCATAGTCTATTTCCATTTTTGAGAGTTACTGTAGCAGAAAAAAAATGCTACCTTACATGTGAAATGATTATGAGCTTCTCTGAACTCAGCCTAGAATGGTCCTTATCCTAGATGGATCCTCAGAGAGACATACCGTCTATCACCAGCCCATACATGAATCATTTTCAGAATGGTAGGATCTGCTAGCATTTATGCTCCACTGATATTAGTCTTCTAGAAACTAAGATCACTTCTCCACAGAGGCAAAATATTAAAGTAAAAAGCTAGCTATTGAAATAAATTCATTCCTCTAATATTCATTCGAATATAATACTCTTAGATTCAGCAATTCCCTTTGAAACGCCAGTTAAAATCAATTCATGCCTGCATATCCAGTGTGACTTTCATCCATGGCTTTCTATAAGTTGGTCTGGGATGCCTAATCAAACCATTGGAAATCTTCCTTGTTTTGTTCCTGACACCAAAAGAGTAGAAGTAGAATGTTCTACACACTTGACATCTTTTGCCATCCTCATATGAGCAGCCCCTCTTTTCTTCCTATCAAACAATTCACTGATGACATCTTTTATTCCTATTTTCTTCCAAATTTCTCATTAGTTACATATTATACCCTACTCATACCCATAGACTTGCCATGTTTCTCTAAGGGATCCTTTTTGATGTCCATTTTTATTTCTTCAAATACATTTTTTTATTCTATACTTTTCTTTCAAATGTAGAAAAACAATATAATAAGAGCATTCTGCTGTTGGAGAGTATTCTATCAGTGTTGAGTACAGATGATTTTTTAATGGTGTGAAAAGCAGAAGAGTCGAGAGTCCTATGGGATAAAACAAACAAATTCAAATCTAGGTTGAGCCTGGGAGCCAGGGACTGATTATGTAATCACAAGAACATAAATTTAGAAAAAGAACACAATTTAGATGTCATCAAATACAACCTCCTCTTTTTGCAGATGAGAAGATGGAAGTCCAAAGAATTTAAGTGACTATACAAGGTCAAACAGCTAGGAAACATCTGAGGCAAAATTCAAACTAGCTCAGGACTTTCCAACTCCAAGTCCAATACTATATTCACTCTACTAAACTGTGGATAAGGACGTTTCTATGATGGGAAGGGTATATTCTACACTATGTCCAGAGCTAACCCTTTGGACTTTAGAGTCAGACACTTCTATTGTTCCTTTATTGTCACCATGATATATACCATTTTCTGAGTAGGCTTAATGTGGATGGATAGCTCCTAGGAGGAAAAAAACAGAAGAATATGTGGTACAACACCTTTGGAACTGTAAACATGATACACCGAATGAAAGGCTACAATGAAGAGATGATCATCCATAATATGGAAGCCTTCATGAACTCTCTGCCATGGAAACCCCTTTCTCCTTTATGCGTAATTTGTTTATATATCTTTGAAGTTGTCAAACCATGTTATATACATAATTTTGAGCTTCATGACAACTCTGGGAGGTAGATAACACCATTATTGCCGTCCTCCTTTTGAATATAAGGAAAAGGAGGTGAAGTTATTTGCCTGTCATCATCCAGAGAGTAAGCATCAGTCAGAGGATTTGATGCCAGGACATTCTCAGGCCATGTCCAGAGCTTTACCCACAGTAACATAATACATTAAATCATCTCGGATGATAATGAATCCTCCCTCGAGGAGTTATCCAACACTAGAATTTCTTCTCATTCTTTTCAGAACCTAAGAGCATGAATGCAGCTCTTGGTCTGTCTATCTGCTATCTCACAGACCTGTACCATTGCATTTTCTTGTCTACTCATTCTTCCTCTCTCCCATGCCACTTCATAAACATAAGCTGTTGTTGGTAACATGTGAATACCAGCTTACACCCACCATCTATCTTTCCTTTGCCTTTTGCGTTATTCATAATTCTATTTTTTAAATTGTTATTTTAAAATTCACAGTTAAAGTTTCACCCAGAAAATATGTAATAGGATTTAATTTTAATTTTAATGCAGGTACCTTTGATACGTGATCTCTGTTAAAAGGCAAAATAATTGAGAGACTATTGGAAAAAAATGAGACATCAGCATATTGACAGCATTTTCGAGAATGGGGCAAAAACCATCTGCTATAACTGCATGTTTGCTAAAATTCAACTGCTCCCTTTGTGGGCCAAGGCAGTTATTTAACAACTGCAATTAAACCTTCGGTGAATTTTAATTGAGAGCATTCATAGCAGGCCTTTTCCTAAAGGAACAATATCTAGTAGCAGGCACATTTGGGTTGGTCTCTTTGACTTTCTGCAACAATAGAGGAAGTTCAATGATGGGCACTCACTAGAAGAGGAAGCATATTACCAGAAGCAGGCAACTTGGTTTTTGAATCCAATTATTTTGTAATTACATTTTGGGGAGAAAACATATATTCTCAGGAACAATGACATGTTAGGAAACTAATTACAGAGTCTCATTCTTTCAGAATAATTTAAGCTGTGCATTTTAGTTATAAAACTTTTTCTATAAAGGAGTACCACTGGATACATAGCAATGCATTTTTTATTAATAAATATAAAATATCAAATTCATGCCAAGCCTGGTAACACCTTTCGATATACAGATCTTATGTCATGGGATATCAGAAATGAAAGGAATATTATAGACGAGCCCCATTCTAGACAAACCCCCTCATTTTGCAAATGTAGAAACTGAGGCCCAAAGAGGACAAACAACTTACAAAAAGCCATAAAGTCAATGGCACAGCTGAGAACTGGACATAAAATTAGAGATATGAAGTACCTTTGAGATCATCTCATCCTAGCACCACTTTCTGGAAACACTTTATTGTATAGGCAAAGACCCGGAAATATATTGGGGAAGAAATATGTTGCAGGGGAACACTAGACTTGGCTTCAGAATATAGGTTCAGGTTGTACTTCTAGCATTTGCTATGTGACCATAAGCAAATCACTTTATAATATTAGGCCTCAATTTCCTCATGTGCAAAAATGAGAAGGTTGGTAAAGACAATTGCCAAGGTCACTTCTAGTTCTATTATTCTGAGATTCTAGAGGCAGGGCCTAGAATAGAAGCCCAATCTCCCAATTCCTCCAATGATTTTTCCATTATCCCATGTTGCCTCTATAAAATCTATTTCTCCTACAGTGTAGTATCTGTATTCAGCAGCCACATGATATTAACATAAGATATTTAAGAAGCAGAAAGGGGAAGAAACATCGATGTAGTCTTTTGAGGAATTTGACACAATATATTCAGTAAAACTTGGTCTATCCTTTGAAGAATTACAGACTTTTTGAAAAGTCCTGTTTTTGCTCTCTAGGACCAAGCAAAACAGGCTTTCTCCTTTATCCACAGGATGTCCTTTCAGTACCTTAAGATATTTAAGATATTCCCCTCCCTCTAGCTTCCTCTTCTGCCTGTTAATAATAGCCAGCTTCTTTAGCTGATCTTTAGCTACCATGATCTTGAGGTTGTCTGAAGGCTGGCTGCCCTCCTTGCTCTGTGAGTTCTCTACCTTGTCAATTTCCTACTTGGAATGTGATCCCGAAAACTGAACACAATACCCCTGTTGTGGTTCATCCAGGACTGGACACAATTCTCCCACTCTTGTAGAAAGATGAAATATATCCCCATCAACCATGAGATCTTCAAGTACATCTAGTTGTTTGTCAGGATTTTCAATCAGTAAACTTCATGCTTAAGCCAGTACATTCCTTAGGGAAGATGCCTCTCATCAATCCCCTGGTAGGAAAGACAAAACATGAATCAGGCTCCTTCCTCCAATCCATCCTAAAAATTCAGCTTGTCAAACCATGCTATGCCTTTCTTTAATGAGACATATTTCCATAAACTGTGCCATCTTCCTCGATGACAGATTTTGTCTTCCATGATAAGCACAGTTGGAAGAGAAGGATTTTGTCTGACATGGCTAACAATAAGCATTAATAAATATAGGAGCAAAGTAATAATATATTCCTTTACATTCTAGTGAAGGATGCCTCATTTAAAGTAGTCTGCAGAGAATCCTAAATGGGTTGAACACCCCCCCCCACACACACACCCCTTCCATGTATTAAATAGAAACATCATTTGAGGAAGCCTCTAGATCAATTTGGAGTGCCCTACCAAAAGGCAAGGGAATATAATGGAAGAAGAGCATTAGAATGGTTTTCGAGTACTCAATTTTAATTTGGAGGGGGAAAAACTAGTAATATATTATTTGATGATAGGTAAATCATCTAACTTGTTTTAGCCTTGGTTTCTCCATCATACTATAATAATAACAGTAATAAGAATTGACATTATATAATACTTGAAGTTTTGCAAAGTACTTTACATTATTGTTAAATTATAAAAAGTAGCTCTTATTAATATCTCTGTTTTATTGATGAGGAAATAGAGGTGGACTGGGGAAAATCAAAGTGCTCAGAGTTGTACAGATAGTGTCTGAGGCTGGATTTGAACTCAGGTCTTCCTGATTCCAGGCCCAGCTTTGTAATCACTACATCACCTAAACTTCCTCTAATAATGGCATCCATGAAGTGGTGATAACAATCCCTGCCCTGCCTCTCTCTAACCCCAAGAGTTTTTATGAGGATTAAATAAGTGAAATGAGATATTTGAATTGATTATCCTAAAGAACTCTTTCAGTGGAATAATCCCCAAAGGAATACGTTGTTCAATATTAACATCCACATGGAAGGGAAACATTTGTAATTGGATCTTTAGCCACATTATTAAGGGATGTCAGGTACTTTAGAGAGTATCTAGTTCAAGTTTCTCACTATACAAATAAGAAAACCAAGGCTCAGGGGGGGCTTTTGACTTACCAAGGTGTTTATACATACACGTGTGTGTATGTGTGTGTGTGTGTGTAAAAGGAGGGGAGAGAAAAAGAGAGAGAGAGAGAGAGAGAGAGAGAGACAGAAAGGGAGAGGGAGGGAGAGAGAGAGAGGAAGAGAGAGAAAAAGAGAGAGAAAGAGAGAGAGAGAGAGAGAGAGAGAGAGAGAGAGAGAGAGCAGCAGCAGAGTACAGATCTGAACCTTTGATATTAGATCAAGTGATCTTTCTGCTCTGCCACGTCTATCAAAAAATCTGTTCCTGACTTGGTGTTTCATGTTCACTCCAGGAGTCTCTAGCTCACACACTGAGGTTTCCTAGGAACTCTTTTGCCTAAGAACAGATAAAATTATCCATTCACTTGTACATTGCAAGGTATCAGTATGTCAGGCCTCAATATGTATGCGTGTGATTATGTGTATGTATATACATACATATATGTGTGTGCATGTGTGTATGTATGCATGTGTGCATATGCGTATATGTATATATGTGTATGTATACAAACATATATAATAAAGCCTGTACACATACATATATATGTATGTGTGAATATATGTATATGTACGTGTGTATATGTGTGTGTATATTTGTTTTTTTTAAAGAAGAGAGGATGTTAGCAAAGAAGACATCCTGAATTAATGAATCATAAATATGGACAAATCTGGACAATGTTTCTCAAGTACAGCACACAGCTTAGCTCTTCCATTTTACGTTGGTGGTTACCTAGGCACGGTATATGCTCCTGTCTCATCCTACCTCTTAGAACGCCTAATTCCTTCAGGACTCAGCTCAAAGGCCATCACTGATACAAAATCTTTCCTGGTCATTCAAATGCGTCTTCCCATTAAAAAAAAAACAACATATTTATTTTAGGTATATTTCATATTCATTTACATGTTATCTTCTTTGATAGAATGTAAAACTCCTTGAAAGAAACCATTTTTCTTCCTCCTCCTTCATCTTTTTCTTCTTCTTCTTCTTTCTCCTTTTCCTTCTTCTCCCTCCTTTTTCTTCTTCTTTTTCCTCCTCCTCCTCCTTCTCATATCTACTGGCCAGCTCAATCTTGGGACAATAGAACAATGTTTGTTGCTTGCTTGTGAGCATTACCTAGTTTATACTTCTGGCTGTCATTACCTAGTTGTATAATGCCGAAAAAGTTACTTCCTTTCTCTGGGCTGTTTTTTAATATGCGGAATGATGAGGTTTGATTAGATTTCTAGTACTCCTTCCAGATTTAACATTCTATGATGTTATTAATTCCTTAAGGTCAGGGAATCAAGTCATATTTATCATACTCTTCACTGCAGCTAGACATGTGTTGGGTACAGATAAGACAGTCAAAACTGTAAAAGTGAATTGGGAAGTGGGGTGGAGAAATTTGTTCAAAACCATTGGTTAGGGTTACTTTGTATAACCTCTGACTTCTCTGATTTCCTGTAGAGATATTAAATAATAATGATTGGATCAAGACTAATAAAAACAGGTTTTAATTACAATAGCGAGCAATATTGGCCACAACTAAAGATAATATATTTTCTTGTTGCCTCTCAGTATTTTGGCTTCTATTTCACCTACTGGCAGTATTTCCCCTTTGTGATGAAAGTTGTCTTTGTTTTCAACAACAACCTCAACAATAATAATCCCATCCCGTGATGATGTCAAATTAGGTCCCAAACTTGTAAGTGGATAATAAAATGGTCCACAGTCTGGTGGGTTACATGAGAACCTCATTTTATGGAAGAAACTGAAGCACAAAGAAATCAAATGCCTTGCCCAGGTTCAGATAACTAGCTAGATGTCGATGGAGGAATGACAACTGCTGTTTGGTTTCTTTTGTTTTATTTTTTTCCCAATTATAAGTCCTGTACTCTTTCTCACTGAACACTCTCACTCCTCTATATGATGGGTCTACAAAGATCATCCTCTCTGGGAGTTAGAAGATTTGAGTTCAAGTCCAATTTTTGATACTTTTTAAATTATGTGGTCTTATTCAAGTCAGGAGATTTCTTAAGAGATTCAATTTGCTCATCTGGGAAATGAGAACAATAATACTTTTCTTATCTACTTTACAGATGTGTTGTAAAGAACAGATGAGATGTGTGTAAAGTAGCCAATAAATACAAGGTATCGTCATTATTATACATTGCACCTTTAATATCTATATATTTTCCTACCACCATACCTTTGCTCACATCATTGACCTCTACTCTTCACAGAATACCATTATTCTCTGTCCCATTTACCCATTTTCCAAGAATGAGATCAATTCTTACTTTTTTCATGAAGTGCTCTTCACCCATGTTATTAGCTTGGGTCAATGTTCTGTATTGTTCCATCCTCAATTCACTACCAGCTTCTGATGGTTTTGGAGGTGAGTTCATGGCAAAAAAACAAAACAAAACAAAACAAAACAAACTCTCACATGGCAAAAACCCTACCACATAAGCATAATGCACCATTCCCACTATCCTGGACTTAGTCCCATAGACTTTCCTAATCCCACTGGAGATGAGGCCCAGTCCCTTCTCTCCTTGACATGCTTAAACAAAAGAAATCTCAAGACTAGATAATAGACCAGCTTAGTAACTGAGATACCTTGCCTGTTTGCTTTGTAACTGCAAACAAATGATGCAATATTAGCATGACCTAGTATTCCAGAACATAAGCAAAAGTATCAAAACACCAGTAGCCAGGTGAAGAAAGATAATTTTTTTCTACTAGGTAACTGCATTTTAACTAACCTGTTTTATTTGCTTAATAAACCTTACCACCATCCCTTACACCTCCCAAAATAGACAGAGAGAGAGCTTTTCATGCAGGGATGTGGGAAGAATTAAATGAAGATCAATAGCAGAGTAAAACAGCATCAAAGTAGGGAATTTCATTGGCTACTGGCCCATGACTTAAAATAAAGAAATGATAGAGCCCTGGACAGTGATGTGGAACACCTAACAAGGCTTGGCACAACATCTGTGCCTGAAGTCTTGCAAATCGAATCAAGAGGGATTTAAATTGAAAGGGCAAGAGAGAAGGAAAAAGTTTCCAAGATAGATTTGAAAAGCATTGTACCACAGAGACAAAGTACAAAGCAGAAAGTCTAATAGCAGAACAAAAGAACAGTATTTGATGGGCGACAATATCAAATAACTGAGCCAGAAATCTAAAAAAAAAAATACCATGTCCTCTGATTTCCATAAATACATGCACAATTCAAAGAGACAAATTTGAGCCTGACTCTTAGTGAGATTTGATGGAATGGAACTAATAGCTTAAATATGCCGGTGGAAGAGCATATGCTATCAAAAGCAAAAGAATAATTGTATGGAATGGTGTATGTGTATGGTATGCTAAGAAGCAATAATTATGTGATGAAATCCCAAAATCCAAAGTAGAATATGTAGATTACTTAGATAGGAACAAATAATGTCAGGGGAGGGGGGAAGAAGGGCTATTGCTGTGAAGTATAGTACAGTATTTGAAAAACAAATCATAAATCTGGTAACTGGATATCCGCTAAAATTTCAAAAATTAGAGCAGCTAGTCTGTGACTTTCCTGAATGTTAGTCTTGCTTCAAGAAGTAGAAGTAACAAAGGGAACTGATATGTCCCACCTAATTCTGACCAATAAGCAGGAACTTTTTGCTGAAGTATAAATAATAGAAAATTTAGTGGCAACTTTTCATTATATAATTCATAATTGAGAAACTCTAAGATAAATTGACATCCACCCTTAGGTTTTTGGATAACAAATTTGAAGGGATTTTGAGAAAAGAGATGTAGAATCCAATTGTTTACTAGGCAACAGGGAAAGTCAGACCAAAATGATTGACATACTTATTCAAATGAAATTCTGAAGACACAAATAGAAATTCTTCCTTGGAGAAACATGGTTAGCACCTTAAAGAGATAGATGTGGATGCACAGAAACTCACTGGTCAACTCAGATTTTTAAGAGACATGAATTGCAACATAGAAATTAAAGTGAATTGTGAAATGGGCACTAAAACATGTAATCAGCTAAGCTTGACTATGAATAATAAGATTTTGTTTTATTTTGATTGGGGGGGAGTGGGTAGGTAGGAAATGAGTTTTGTTTGTGAGAAAGGTATAGATTACAGATAAAATAGGATAATTAGTTACATTGTTGGAGTGAATGTTATGCATATTTAATGATAAAAAGGCTAAAATAATCCAACATATAGCTCTTGTTTTATTTCCTTTTGTCATCTTTTCCACGGAAAATAATCTTTTTACTCTGAGAGACCAGTACCCCAAAAAAATTCTCAGTAAAGAATATAAATCCAAGAGAAGCAGAAAGATAATATAATAGGAAAACATCAAAGAATTTAAGTGGTTATATCAAAAACACAGAGAAAACAAAACAAAACAAAAATTCCTTCATTCTAAATCACACAAAGAAGTAGTAGATGTGATGTCTAAGTTACCAATAGTGTTTGCAGAGCCTGTAGAAATAATGAAATGATGAAACCTGAGTCTGTAAAAATGACAATAAGGAGCACTTCACACCTTGAAGTAGAAATGTGATGTAGATTGATGTATGAATTTGTTCTCCTTGACTATAGATATTTGTTAGAAAGGAGAGCTTTCATCTTATAGGGTGGTTGTTGCTGGGTTTTTTTTTTGAGATGAAGTGAGTGAGAGTGTTGCCAAATGTCAAAAAAAAATTTTTTTAAATGAATGGAGAGGAAAGATTAGAAGAGAATGTCAATGAAACATTTTTACAATATACAGACGAGGACAGAAAAAAAATTGAGAAGAGGACACAAAGGAAAAGGGAAATGTTGGTACCACTGTCTTCTGAATTTTAATCTGTATTTCAAAAATAATAGGGATTCATGCTTTCATATACAAATGTAAAACAATTGATGTTTGTCAATTTCATTATAAAAAGAACCTTTAAAAAACCTGAATCAATGTCCTACAGAACTGAAGAAGGGCGAAATTTGCTTTTTTAAAGAATTTTGAATTTAATATATAAATATGCTTGATGGTGAATTCCTGGAAAACTTCTAGAACACATTAGCTTGTAAGCTCTCAGGGAAGCAGTGATGACTAAAAGCAGCATGTTTTCAACAGGAAAAGAACATGTCAAATAAAGGTCATTGTGTTTTTTAATAATTAAAAAAAATATTACTGCTGATCTTTTGGAAGATATCAAGATTTTGAAATAGTATTTGTCAGTGTCTTGAAGGTTATCTTTTGAAAAAGAAGGAGCAACATGGGGTCTGATGATGGTCCACTAAGGTAAATTTTGGAATGATTGAATGATCAAATTGAAAGAATAGGCATTAATAGGTCACATTAATTCCAGGGGAGGTGTCTAGTACAGTGTCCCAGGGATCTACTCCTAACCCTTTTTTTGTCCAACAGTTTTCTTTTTATCTTGAAGCATAAACGACATACTTGCTGAATCTACTAATCACACAGAGCCAGAAGGCATAGTTAAGCTGGTGTTTAAAAGTTAGGAAACAAACATTTCTTAATAGGCTGGAATGGTGAGCCAAAGCAAATAAGAGAAAATGTACATTTTTGCATGTAAGTTAAAAACCGCAAAGAACTATACACTTTGTGGAAGAAGTGATTCAGAAAATGGGTCCTGTGAAAAAGATGTGTTAGGGTTTTTTTTTCATTTTGTTTTATTATTGTTTTGTTTTGTTTTTAATGAACTACACACACATACATTCATCAATAATAAGGTAATTGTTCTAGCTTAACCTAGTTCTATCTGGAGTACTGTGTTCATTTCAGAGCATTTTACTAGCTTTGTATCTATCTATACAAATAGAATTATTTGTATACAAATGTGTGTGTGCATGCATGTGTGCATGTGTGGGTGTGTGGGTGTGTCTGGAGATGGAGACACCAAAAGAGACAGGGAAAGACACAGAGACAGAAAAACAAAGACAGAGATAGAGATCTATATTAGTACATTTCGCTGTGAGAGAACTGGAGACCATAGTAGAATCACAGGGAAAAAAAGATATGTATAGCCTATATATGAAACAACCTAGAAGGTATATATTAAATATCTATGAGTAGTTAAAGGACTCTCATTTGGAAGAGTCATTAGACTTGTTTAGCTTGGCCCTACAATACAGAAATAGGAGAAAGAGGTAGAAGTTAAAAAGAAAAGGCTTGAGGTTTCACATAATCAAAATTTTCCTAAAAATTTAAGTTATCCAAAAATGGAATATTCTGGAAGCAGATTCAGTTTCTGTACTGCCTAGAATCTCTGAGCATCAGGTCTAATAGATCATGATCTGAGGTCAATTTCATTATGTATACTTTCCACAATTTTAATGTTATTAATAGGCATAAACAATAAATGTGCAGTTACTGAGATATATGTGTTGTATCTATGAGAAGCATATTTTTAGTGGAAAGAACAATCAACTTGGCATCAAAGGACTTGGGCTCAAATCTTGGCATTGTTATCCTCTTTAATTTTTTGGCAACTTACAATTTCTCTGATGTTTGGTTTCCTTATCTGTAAAATAAGGGGTTGGACCAGATGTTCTCTAAGGTTCATTCCAACTTGAGATTCTTTGACCTTTCTTTTTGATGGGAGATCACAGGGTCATTATGCAAACATAAAGTGCAATAAATTTATGTTATTAGTGTTGTTCTTCTGTCCATACTTTTCATTCTTACTGACCTCTGAGAATTGAGATGCTCTATTCCATTTGCTAAGGAGATCCAGTTGTTGGGAAATGTTTCTCCTGCTAAATTAAAATCTTCTCTCTAACTTTCATATATTGTTCTTCTGTATTCTAACCCTAAGAACAATATATCTCCTCCCCTCCTCCCCATGACATATTGGAAGTCTTGATATCATGTCCTTCTGGTGTTTCCTCTTCTTTAAGATAACTATTCCTACTACCTTCAACTAATACCTGTGTGGTAAGGTTTTATGTCCCTTCAACTTCATTAAATACTGCACTTCTATTTATGTATTTCCACATTGCATAAAGCTTGTAATACAACAAAATTGCAATTTTTAAAAATGAATCTCTTTCTATAAAAATCTATCATGTTTTGATGCTACAGTTGATTGTTTAAAAATAAGTAGAGAACATTATTTTCATCATTAAATTTTCAAACCACCAGATCATACTTCTGAGATATTTTTAATAGCTTGATTCTTTTATCTATTATGGCACCTATCTTACACAGCAGTGTTTCATCCCCAAAAAGATTAAGCACACCATCCTCCCACCCTATTGATGTCAAGGCTATAATCAAGATTTTATTTTTTTGAATCATATTGTTGTTGTTCTGGATAGGTCTTTATAAATGCATTCTCCTTAGAAACAATACAATATTTAGAAATTAAAATGCTTGTAAAATATCAGTGGTATAAAGGAACATATGGGTCATATATTACAGCCTCATTTTATAAGTGAAAATATAGACTTCATAAAATGGAAGTGATCTACACATGCTGACAGTGGAAATTACTTTTGTAATCAGAACTAGAACTCAGAATTTTGGATACTTTATGTTGTGCATTTTCTTCCTCATCGGGTTATCGATTTAACACGTGTGCATTTGTTTGGGGTTATATATGCAATATATTTTTCATTAATTAATTGGTTGTTTAATCACATTTTCAAAGAGTGGAGATCTGAATGATGCATACTTAACTAATTATGTGATTTTTTCAGCTGAAATTTCAAACAGAGAAATTTCCATACTGAGAAAAGTAAATGTTCTGAATTACACTTATCTAGTAAATGTGATTAAGAAATCATCTAAAAGTTGTAGTGTAGTGTGATGGAAAGAGTGGCAGTTTGAGTCAGAGAAGATGGTTGTATAATGTTGAACAAGTCATTCCCTTGGGTCAGTATCCTTATCTGTAAAATGGGGATGATAATAATACTTAAATTGTACCTATATAACAGAGTTGTTGCAGGGAAAGTACTTTGTCAGTGTTTAAAAGCTATGTAAATATGACTCATTACTCATTTGAAAATCATATACCAGTTTCCTCCTTAAAGGGAAGAAAGGACCATTACTGTGGTAGTAAACCCAAAGGAAAACATGTTTAATAGATTAATGTCAAAAGAAGACTAGAGAAGTTCTTTCATTAAAACATAGCTTCTATGAGTTCTGAGCTGCAAACTCATGGGATATAATCAAATCAATGAATGAACAGACTAAAAATGCTCAGAAATTCAAATTATATAACTAATAGAGAATCTTGGTCTGTGTTAGAATTTTCTTTACTTTTCCTTTATTTTTTTTGTCTCCAGTAGCTTACTTGCATAAATAGTCTTGTATTTGACTGACAAATATCCTTAGAAAAGGGGTTTATATCAGAATCATAGAATTTTAGAGTTGAAAGAGACCATAGAGATCATCTACCTAAATCCTCTAAATCTTCTATAGCTCAGGTAAGACAGCTAGTTACTTAGGTTCTGTATGAATACTTACAATAATGAGGATCTCATAACTTTAGAGGCCATATAAGTCTGTTGTTAGAGAAATTAGGTTTTATTTCTGACTTTGATACTTACAAATTCTGTGACTTTGACCAAGTACCATTAACCTTTGTGGTTGTCCTTGCTGGTCGATTTGAGTAAGGTGACCTCTAAACCTGGGTCCACTTTTAAATCTATAAACTGTTCTTAATCTAGACATTTAAGGGCCCCTACTAAGCTCTCTCCAATTAGTTTCAGGCCATCTTTCATCCAGTTAAGAAATTTTAAGTTCCTGATTTGTCATCCATCATGTTATATTTTCATTGATTACTTTTTTGTTAACTCAATGATTTTGTTGTTGGGCATCTCATTCTCTAAGGAAACTTCTCCCTATGGCTAGCCCAAAATCTAGGCCCAAAAAACCCAAAATTTCCACCCACTGGGACTAATTCTTCTTTTGGAAGACATACAGAACCATTCTCCAGCTATTTTATGACAGTTATAGTATTTCCTCAAGTTTCATCTTCTTTAGGCCACATGTTCTCACATTATTCAAATGCTTCTCACTTGTCAAGGCTTCAGATCTCTTCAGTAGCTTAGGATCCCTGCACTAGATATGATCAAGCTTCTCCAATCTTCATCCCTTCCCTTCTCCCCTCCCTGCCCCAATAAAAACCATAGTTGCCAAAATCAAAGATATGACTCAAGATGTGGTCACATCACATGCCAAAAAGACAATAAGATCAACTGTGTTAACTATTGTCTGTCAGATCACATCATTGATGCACATTGAGTTTGCATTCAGTAAAACCTCCTAAATCTATTTCACATAAAATTCATTTTTTTAAAAAGTTTGTATCCATCTTTTTTAGAAGTTTATTTTTTTAACCTAAGTATAGAGATTCAAATTTATCCCTATTAAATTCTCTCCAATTAGTTTGGGGACACCTTTCACCCACTTAAGAAATTTTAAGTTCCTGACTTTATCAATTGTCATATTTTTATCAATTATTTTTGTTAACACAACAATCACATAAACTATACAGTAGGTACCACAACAAAAAAATGCAAAAAAATTACTATCATTTCACAATAATATTTTGCTAAAAGAAGTCTGCTTACTTTAAATTCAATCTACCTGTAACAGATATGGGTTACTTAACCCTTAGGAATTCCTTATCCTCCCAATGGGGAAGATAGTTGGTTAGAGCACAGGGCTTAGAGTCAGGAAGATATGAATCTAAATCTAGTCTAAACACTTACTAGTTGTGTGACCTGGGACAAGTCACTTAACCCTCTTCACCTTAGTTTTCTTATCTTTAAAATAAGATAGAGAAGAGAATGGCCAACCATTCCATTATCTTTGCCAAGAAAAGTCCAAATGAGGTCACAAGTTGGACAAGACTGAAATGACTAATCAACAATATTAACAATAACAACAACCACAACAACTAACCTCTCAATGGTCCCAGGAAATACCCTAAGGTTATATTTTATAGATCTCTTGCTATTCTGCATTAGGTGCAGGGTGGGGTTCTCACTAGGAAGTTCTCATACTAATGAAATCATAGATTTCAACACCCTCAAAATAGTAGTAGACAACAATACCACTCAGTTTTTAACCTGCCTTTTTTGTGTGTTTATATAGTTGTAAACAATGAATAGAAGCTTTTGGCTCTGCTTTTTTCTGCATTACTTCATTTATCTTTCCTTATGTCTTTGACCATTAAATTGGTTTTCTATCTCAGTTTCGTTTCATCTGTAAATTTCATCTGCATACTATATTTGCCTTCATCCAAGTCATTGATAATTTTAAACTGCGTAGAGCCTAGCTCATAGTCCTAAGACATAGTAGTATAAATATCCATAAAGTTTGACATCAACACATTTATCAACAGTCTTTGTGGTCACCCAGCAAGCTAAAAATGCAGCAAACTCTGTGTATTATTAGCCAGACCCCATTCTTCCATTTTGTATGTAAGATGTTACATATATCTTGTACCAATCACCAGAGATGCTCAAATACCAGGCTGAAACCACAATATGCTATATGTATAGTATTCCCTTCATCTACTTATGCAGAAACACTATTGAAAAAAATAATTTAGTTGTTAGACCTAGCTTAGTTTCAATAAATCTATCCTGTCTCCTGGGGATGACTATCTCCATTTCTAAATGTTTATAAGCCATCTATTTAATAAACTTTTCTAGAGTTTTGCCCAAGAGTAACATTAAAATTCATTGGTCTGTTTTCAGAATCTACTTTTAAAAATTAGGCCATACCTATCTCTAGTCTTCTTCCATCTTCTTATCCCCTGCAGTTCTTCAGTGATTACCAACATCAGTTCCCTGAGATAAAATTAATTGTAGCTTGGAAACTTAAAATTATTTAAATATCATAGTACTCTTTTACTCTTCCCTTAACTATCTTGTACATCAGTTCTTCCTCAACCATTTTTTCTACTCTCTGAAGAAGGCAAATTATGCTCTTATTAAAGGAGACATGAAGAAAATAATTGAGCAGTTTTATTATCTTTTGCCAATTAATATTATACTATCCATATCAAGATGTAAGTAATTTCTTCCTTATACTTCTCATTTATTTTGCTCTCACATAGCTTTAAAGATTACCCTTTATATTATACTCATAATTTTGTACAGGACCAGTTCATTCTGAGATTTAAACCTATGCTATTCTTGTAGGATCACATTACTATTTTGCATTTATCACAAGTTATGTTCCTGGTTCTCTTCCTCTTAAAATTATGTCTTTTAATCTGAATTTATAAATCAACTCCATCTGTATATTTTACATATATGTGTGTATACATACATTTCTTCAGATCACAGTTTGTAGGATTTCCAAATGGAAAAGACTTTAGATGTCATCTATTCTGATTTCTTTACAAATAAGGAAACTGAAAGAAAGAGAAGTTCAGTGACTAACCCAAAGTCATACATATATTAAGTAGCGAAAAAGGTTTAAAACCCATGTCTTCTGATCAAAATTCTATGTTCTTTCCAAAATACTTAGATCGCTGTTTTTGGCCTCATCAGAATCATTCGTCATTACATTAATAGAACTTTACTCTTGAGTGCCTCTTATGTCTCTTGAATGTTTTTTGGGAGTGATTCTCAGGCTGATCCTTTTCACTGAACTCTCAGATATATTCTCTCCTAAAATTAAAACAGATATCCTCTTGTATAGAAGAGTCCCTCTTACCTAGAATGTACTCCCAACCGGCTCCTACATCTTAGAAATCCAAATTTCCTTCAGAGGTCAACGCAAGGACTTCTATTTCTAGGAAATCCTTTCTCTTCCTCCAAACTTTTACTATCCTCTCCTAAAAACAATATGAATATGAAATATTCAAAAACAATATGAATAGGAAAAATTAAAATTAAACACTTTGCACTTACTATTATTATGTACATTATATATATATGGATATGGACATATCAAAACATAGAACATAAACATATACTCAATATATGTATGTATACACATGTACATATATGCATATATATACATACACTCAAGCATATTTAAGTATGGAGATAGATAGAGACAGAGATAGAGATAGAGACAGAGACAGAGACAGAGACAGAGACAGAGACAGAGACAGAGACAGAGATAGATGTTGTTTTCTGCTAATAGGAATAAGGTCTTTGAGGACAGAGACTTTCATTTTTTTCTTTGTACCTTCCTCCACTAGAAAAGAGCTTGAAAACAGAGGAGAGGCTTAATTTATGCTTGTCAATCATCTAACAGTCTAGCGTGTTCCTTCTTAACTACTATCACCCACTATAAGATGAAATTGTGACTTTCTCCTAAAGATTTCTGAGTCATAATCTACTTAATAAAAAAAAGAGTTGATTATGTACTGGGATGCCCTGACTTTTTTTCTTTAATTTCCCTTTCAATACTAGGAACAAATCTCATAATTTCAGGGAATTCACTTCCACCTATATAAAAATACATGAACAGAGAAGTTGCTGAATTTTCCTTTCTCTTCCAGGAACAAGGAATTCACCTACTAGTTTTCAGCCCCTGTGATATTTCTAGTTAATAGACATGAGGCGGGGAAAGGTTCTTAGGATGATGCAGAATAAATTACAAGAAAAAAAGTATAAAATAAAGGTTTTTTTCTATTTTTTCTTTCAGATTAAAAGAAGATAAAATAGAATTAATATATAACTCTATATAAGAAAAATAAATTAACAAACCACACATGAGACCCCTGAGAAAGAATCCTCTGCACCAAATAGATTTACAAATGAATTCCACTATACATTTAAGGAACAATTAATCCCCATACTATATAAACTATTAGGAAAAAAATAGGTAAAGGAGTACTACCAAATTCCTTTTGTGACACAAATATGCTTTTGACTCCTAACCCAGGGATAGCAAAAACAGAGAAAGAAACGTATTGATCAATTTCCATAAAGAATATCAGGAAAAATAAACAAATAACATACTAGTAAGGAGATTACATCAATGTATCACAAAGAGCAACCACCATAACCAAGTAGGATTTATATCTGGAATACATGGTTCATTCAATATTAGGAAAACTATCAGCATAATTGACTATCTAAAAAACAAAAATGACAAAAACCATGATTGTCTCAATAGATGAAGGAAAAGCTTTCAATGCATAAATAAACTATCATTCCTTGCAGATAACATGATGGTACACTCAAGTGTAGAGTATCAAGTAAAAATCAGTTTGAAAAATTAACAACCTTACTAAAGTTGCAGGATATAAAATAAACCTACATAAATTATCACCATTGGTATATATAGCCAATAACATCCAGCATCAAGAGACAGAGAGAGAAATTTCATGTAAAATAAATGAAGACAATATAAAATAATTCTGAGTCTACCTGCCAAGAAAAAACTAACAACTACATGGACATAACTACAAAACACTTTTCACAAAGAGTCAGATCTAAATAACTGGAGAAATATTAACTGTTCATAAATAGGTTGAGCCAATATAATAATAGTAGAAAAAGACCATTCTACCTAGGTTAATTTACTTTTTCAGTGCCTTGTCAATAAAACTATCAAATAAATATTTTATAGAACAAGAAATAAATAGTAAAATTCATCTAGAAGAACAAAAAGTCAATAATATCAAAGGAATTAATGAAAAAATATAGAGGGGAATATAGCAGTAATATATTTCAAAATATATTATAAAGCAGTAAAAATCAAACAATAATCAAATACAGGAACAGCAATATTGTTCGATTACTGACTGTGAACGACTTAGCTTTTCTCAGAAGTACAATTATCCCAGAAAATTCCAAAGGACTCATGATAAAAAATGCTATGTGTGTCCAGAGAAAGAACTGATGAAGTCTGAATGCAGATTGAAGCATACTTTTCTTTCCTTATTATTCTTGGTGAGTGTGTGTGTGTATGTATGTGTGTGTGTCTGCATATGTGTGCACGTGTGTTTTCTTTTCCAACATGTCCAATGCGCGTGTAAATATATATATATATATATATATATATATATATATATATATATTACATCACTTGACACTTAAAATCCATAGCATATTGCCTGCTGATGCAAGGGGCTGGGGAAGAGTGGAGGGAAAAGAGAGAGTTAGAAACTCAAATTAAAAAAAAAAGAATGTAGAAATGTTTTACACATAATTGGGAAATATTTAACTAAATAAATGAAAGCATGTTTGTTTCATCCCTCTGCTCTTACCATTTCCTGCCTATCCCATTTACCAAAGAGTATTTCTTTCTACCAAGCATCTGTCCTATAGGCATTCTACTAAGAAGTGGCTCTAACTCCTAATATATCACTTTCTTTAGTCAGATTTAAGACAGGACCATGCTCCTGACTGGGGACCAGTAGGAATAACACTGAGCTATCTTGAAATGAAGAGATATGGGCTCAAATTCTGCTTGATATGGGCTATCAGAGAGGATCTGAAAAAAAATTGTTATATGCTTTCTTGATCTGGCTATATCCAGAGTAACAGGTTTAAGTTTTAGCCATAATATTTTAGAGAATGGGGCAGCTAGGTGGTACAGTGAATAGAGCACTGGCCCTGGAGTCAAGAGGATCTGCGTTCAAATCTGGCCTCAGACACTTGGCACACTTACTAGCTGTGTGACTTTGGTCAAGTGACAACCCCAATTGCCCTCCAAAAAATAAAAATAAAATAAAATCTTGTATTAAAACATATTTTAGAGAATGGGGTGGTAGGGAATGTAAAAGTTTGCACTTCTCCTAAGGAGGAAGCCCAAGATAAGAAAGGAACCTGAAATCAGATTAAGTAGGAACATTTATGTGAACTAAGGAATACAGTATAAAATGGAAGCAGATCAGGGAAATATTGTAACAGACAAAATTGCTTGCAGGGTAATTGAGTATCTTCAAAGAGAACAATTAGTTCTAAAGACTGGGAGTTATAGAAAAGGAAATTTTGGTTCAATATAGGAATACAATTTCTATCAGGTGGGAAATAATATGACTCTGGCTGTGTATAGCATTTTAAATCTTTTATCTATTTTTTTTTATTTTTCACAGTTTTTGTGGTCTGAAACTGTTGAGAAGGGAAAGAAGCTACAGGTATCAAAAATACAGTTTGTATAGGATTTTTTAGCTTTACAAAGAACCTTTGTCCTAACAGCAACATGAGGTACATCATGTGATTATTGACATCCTCATTTTATAGATTATACACTGAGGATCAGAATGGATAAGGAAAATGGGGCTCAAGGAATAAGTGGCTTACAAAGTTCGTAAGTATAAGGGGCAGACTTTAAACACAGATGACTCCAAAACCAGTATTCCCTTTTACTGTGCCATGCTATTGGTTCAAGGAAAACAGGAAAAAAGGAAGGAAGGAAGGAAGGAAGGAAGGAAGGAAGGAAGGAAGGAAGGAAGGAAGGAAGGAAGGAAGGAAGGAAGGAAGGAAAGAAGAAAGGGAAAATGAGGGAGAAGAAATATTAGGAAGAGAAAGAAAAAGGCGGCGCTGTAGGGGATGGCTTTCTACATTTCTTATACTTCTAAACATCTGGTACTATCCTATGGCCTCATAGTTAGTTCTAGGACTTAAAAACCCAGGTCTTCAAATATCAAGGCCACTTGACTTAGGAAGTATGTAAAGAAAATCTGCTAACAAATTCTTCCAGAGCATGAAGAGGAATGAAAGAGTGGGTATGATTTAGCATGAGGCTACTAAAAGCCTTCTTTTTCAGACCTGCCTATGAATCATCCATGAATTACACATAAATAAAAAGCCTGGATAATTACTTATTTGACCTTCAGCATAAGATGAAATGGTTAAATGAATGCTCCAAAGGAAGAAAAAATTCAAATCATTATCAATGTGATGAATATATAAGCATAGAAACCAATGATATTTTCTTTGTAAAGCATACAGTCCGATACTGAAAAGGACAGTTGTTACATAAAAGTGTTGGCAGGAGATATATAAGCAAACATTCGATGAAGGGAAGGAAGAGTATTCATGAACAAATTCAAACTCAGATTCAAAGAACATTTATTGTTAAACACCTGCTATATACAAATGATCAGAACTGCAACCAGCATTTTTTGTGCCTAGGGAGTTTCACAAGACACATCTGAGATAAGCAGCTTGAGAAGTACTATCAAATCAACTTTTAATGATGAATATAGTAATCATAACAGAAACACTGGGAAAAAGTGATATTAGGGGTGAATGGAGACCCTGGGAGAGGACCATTATTTTAGTAAAGCATTGACTGGCATAGTCAATGGAAGTCTCATCTTATGATGGTTCCCTATTTTAACTAATTTTTCTTGCTAATGTTGTACAAGGCTCATTTGCTTCTATGTTGCTAGAGTTGAAGTACTATAAGTGTTTTCTAAATATTTTCACCTTAATTTTAAAATCTGGTCTCCATGTCTTAACCACTGCTCTGCAGCCTAATGTGCTAGATGCTAGGTAGGTAGGGTTGTACAGAAAGAAAGAAAAAAAAATCAGAGTAGAGGCTAAAAACTGGGTTTTAGTCCCAGATCTGCCACCGTCTTGCTGTGTGATTTTGGTCAAAGCACTTTCCTTCTGGAAGCTTTGCTTCTCTTGTCTATTATATGGGAAAATTAGATTGCAGTCTTCATTATATTCTGACATTGAAATACTATGATTATGAAACACAAAGATAAATACACCATGGTGCCCACATTCATTGGATGAAATTGATGTGGCTAGGGACCTCAGCAGTCATACCACTCAGCCTCCTCATTTGTACAGAGGAGGAAAATAGGGCTCAAGAAATAAGTGGCTTACAAAGGCAGTAAGCATAGGGGGCAGGCTTTAACCACAGATGACTCCAAAGCCAGTATTCCCTTTTACTGTGCCATGCAACTATTGGAATCAAACAACCTTGCACTGTTAGTTCAAGTGTTACCTCTCTATAAAAAGCCCTCAGTATTTAGGGGACAAACCCTAGCATGTAGGCAGTATGCTTTACCTTCAAGCTTCCTAGAGAAAAAGATACAAAATTTCAGAAGATCTGTAAGTATAATAGCTGGGTTTCTACCATGTGTCTGCTACTTAATAGCTACATACCTCTGGGAAGACCACAGAACCTCTCTAGAGTTCATTTTCCTTGTCTATACCATGGGAATAACAATATTTGCTCTACCTGACCCCACAGAGAGATCTGGAGTAAAGTGCTATATTAACATGAAAGAATAGAATAGCAGGGAGGTTGTAGTAATACTACCACCACCACCTCAGCTAACTCACTTAACCTGTCTGCATCTTCTTCTCTTCAACTGTAATATGGGATTTTTGAAAAGATGATCTCAAAGGTTTCTTTCATCTCAAAATCCTATTAGTAAATAATGCAGGCCAATCACAGGTTCCTTTAGTTCAAGGAAAAGAGAAGTTTGGTTTTTTTCTAGTGGAATCTTGCTAAGGAATGAAGGGGAAAACAAAATAAAAGCAAATCCCAAAGCATACGGAGTTGGCAGATTTACAGAACACAGAAATCTAAGTTACTAAGGTAACACCACTCTGCCCACAGATTGACTTGGCTGCCTTAGCTATAAAGGGAAATTAGTCATGGCTCCAGCTTCTCGTCTCAAGCATGGCTGAGGAGTGTTGGTTAAAGATGGCCCCTCTCTATTTGATGTGGAACATTTCCCAGTTAAGTCTTTAAATATTTCCTTGGTAGAAATCTTTAGGTCTATTTTCTGGTGGTTTCTATGGCTCTTGTCCCTGGAAAACCTAGTTGACCTTCTTCAGCATTGGCACATTTACTAACCTGCTAAAGTCTGACTCTGCTAAGAAAAGGTATTTGTTATCACTAATAAAACAATAATAAGTGGCATTTGTCTGGTAAGTGATGCTTTACACGCCTCATTTCACTTGAACCTTAAAACAACCCCATGAAGAATGACATATAGGTCAAATATAGGTTAATAAAATGCAGAGTATAGATTTGAACTCCGGTCTTTTGATTTCACAAAACAGATCTTTTTCTACTATGTCAAAAAGCGGAAAAAAGTTGACTTGTTTGCCTTGTATTCTAAATAACATCTGGTCCCAGATTTGTCATGAGCAATAAAATGACTATGAAGAGAATGAGTGAACTCATTTTGAGAATGACTTCCTGATTCCAGCATCTAGAAACCATTGTCCTACTTTTCTCACTTTAAAACCTGAATCTCCTCTGGGACCTTTTACACTATGCATATTCTGGTCTCAGTTTCTCTTGCACAAAGGCAGAACTGAGTTGAAGGACACTTTCTTAGTGCCGTGAATGTTCATAATTTTCCCAGCTCAAATGATTGATTCCTCATTCTTCCCCAGCTTATCTTAATGAGTCATCTTCAGATATCCCTGGGGGAGTGTTCTTTCAGAATTCCATCTCACAGTTTTATAGGATCAAAAGTAATTTAAACATATGGTTATAAAACAGTGATTTCTTCCTAAGACCTCAAATAGAACTTTTGCTTTCAATCCTACTAACACATTTACCATGTAATTTCTAAATCACTGTTAAAGTTATCTATATGTGTTTCTCACTCTCCTGCTAGACTGCATGAAGATAAGAGCCATGTCTTATGGAAACTTGTTATTGAAACCAGTGTTTATCATAATCACCTACACATAGAAAATGAATAACAGGTATTTGAATAACGGACTAATGAATGGCATCTAGACTCAAAATAAAATCATATGCCTCTACTATATAAGTGAACAGATTAGGACAGAATGCAACAAACCAAAGTAAATTCCCATTATATTTTCCATGATCTCCCCTGGCCATTGGGCACACATACAGGGTTTTTACATTAACCTAAAATGTATTTGAATTTACCACTGATGCTCTGGTAATGGTGAGCAGGCTGAATTTGAAATATGGATTAAGCCTTTCCTCAATAGTATTTATGAACCATGCTGTCATTGGTCCAGTGGCCCAAGTTTAAACTATGGAATCATTCTTGATTCTTTTCTCTCACTCATGCCCTATATCTCCAAAGTGGCCAAGTATTCTTGGTACTTCCTCTACAATATCTCACTTCCATCACCAAATTTGTATTCCCACAACCATCACATCAGTTTGCCTCTCCTAATGGTCTCATCAGCAGGAAAGTCCCAATGTTCAGTGAGCATTTCTTTTTTTCTTTTGTGTCACATGATTTACTATTCTACCTCCAGATCCAGATGAAAATCTGATTCTTTTCTTCACATCCTTTATCATCTTTGTTTCCTCCTTGCATTACTTTTTTCACCATTCCTTCAAGGAACATGTCTTCTTCCTCCATTACTTGGATCAATATCTTCCACTTGAATACAAACACATTTTATAAAGGCATAGGCCTTACTTCATACTGGGAAAAATACAAAAATACAAAAATTCCTTGAAAATCAATGCAAATTCTCTCTCTCTCTCTCTCTCTCTCTCTCTCTCTCTCTCTCTCTCTCTCTCTCTCTCTCTCTCTCTCTCTCTCTCTCTCTCCCTCTCTCTTTCTCTGTCTCTCTCTTTCTTTCTCTGTCTCTCTCACTCACACACACACACACACACACACACACTTCTCTGTCTTGAATAATACATGTGGTTAACTTCTCTGTAAAACTGTCTTTTTGAAAGGTAGAGATAGGGTCAGCATTTAATTATATGAATTTAAAGAGAGCAATCCTCTTCATTTTATCTTGCTACTGATAACCACATATTTCCTTCTATTTTCCCTGAACACTAGGCTTTCTGTCCCTACTTAAGGGGCAAGAAATAATTTCTTAGCAAACATGGGAAGACAAGACACAAGTACATGAGATAGAGAAAGTTAAGACAGAATCATGTTTCTTATTCACTTGCAATACTTCTCTCTATGACTTTAGACTTTAGGATACATATCTCTATCTCTGTATCTATCTATCTATCTGTCTATCTGTCTGTCTGTCTGTCTGTCTATCTATCATCTATCTGTCTTATCTTTATCTATATATTTAGATATATTCACAATATAAACACATATGCACATGCATATATAAAAACATGTGTGTACATATATGTTTATATGTATGTATATATATATTCCACCCCCTATGTAATGCTATCGTGTGTATGCACACACACACACACACACACACACACACACACACACACACACAGCCAACCACTCTCTCTCCTGAGCTCAGTACTAGATTTTCACCTGTCTGATACATATTTCCAAACTTGGTCAATGAAAAATTCATCTTCTGTCTCCCTAACCTTCCCTTCCTCCTAATGTCCTCATTTCTCTCACAGGTGCCACTATTATTCTAGTCACCCAAGTTATCAACCTAGAAATAATTCTCATTTCATCATTCTTTCTCAGTCCTCAACTATAATCAAGTCTTAATTTGCTCATTTTCCCTTTTCAATATCTCTTATATCTGCTCTCTTCTTTCTACTTATTTTACAATCACCCCATTTCCATGCCCTGTACTAGTGTTATTATCTCCTCATTGTTTTCCTTGAAATTTAACATCTGTCAGGCTTGGTTTCCCCCACTATAAAATGAGAATAATAATAGCTTCCATGTCCCAGGGTTATTGTGAGGCTCAAAAGAGATAATATTTGTAAAGCACCAAGCACAGAGCCTGACACACAGTAGGCACTTCATAAACCCTTGTTTCTTTCCTTTTTCCTTTCTATATGACTTCTTTTATCCATGTTTGTTCCCCAAGGCTCTGTCCTGTGTCTTCTTTTTTCTTCCTACACTAACACCCTTGGAAACCTCATCAGTTCCCATTGACTTAGTTCTCATTTCTATACAGAAGGGAGAGACCTGAGACAGAAAGACCAACCTATGGGCTATGGATGAGACTAGATGGTTACTGAGGCTCTTTTCAGCTCTAAAATTATGTGATTCTGCAACACTCTCTATTCAGTTTGTATATACCTGCTTATGTGTTGGTTTGTCCATAATTCTCAAAAAGGACCATGACATCAGGAAGATGATGCAGTGACTTCCAAGTGAGTTGGGTTTAAGTGAGGAACGGCTGTTCAAAGTCACCAGCCTAACTTTTTCTTCCAGAACCATATGGATCCAAAGGCCAGATATCAATCAGGACAATTAGAGATGGCCCAGGATGCAGTAGGCGACTTGCCATTTTTAAGCTAAGGTCTTTTAAGCTAAGGTCTTTTCAAGTCTTCACTTTTATTGAGGCTATACTTTTTAAGAAGTGAGTTAAGGCATGGTCCCTTTAATCAAGCGGGAAAACAAAGGGGAGGAGAATTGCTCTCCTAAAGAGAAACAGTTACTATTTGCATCCACTCTGAGCCTGGAAGGCCCCCAAAATAATCATGTATCTGTGTATTAAGTGTTATCTGCCTCAATAGTATATAAGCTCCTTAAGGGCAGGTACTGCTTTGGAGTCTTTATCTATTCTTGTCTTCTCAGCACTTAGGAAACAGTCTGGCTCATACTAAACATTTAGCAAATGTGTGAAGATTGCTTTACATTGATTGATAAATGCTGTATCCTCTCTGTAAAACATTAGCTCCCTGAGGAAGAGCAAAATTTATTTTTATTTTTGTTATTGTATTGGCAGATCTTAACACACTTCCTTACACATAGCAGTTGCTTAATACATGTCACTCTCTGGTTTATTAAGATGATGCATTATCTGGAGCCTCTCAGATTTCCTGAAGCCATGAAAATCTTTATAAATGTACGAGTGTTGCTCTCTTCATACTTGCTATCCTATAAGAGGGCCACTGGTGACCACATAGAAAATACACAATATGATATAGTAGAAAAATCCTCAGATTAGGAAGCAAAAGGTTTATTTTAAATCCCAGTTGCACTTGAGGTCAGTCACTTGGAAAAATAATGTGACTTCTTTGGGTCACACTTTTCCTAACCCATCAAATGAAGGGATTGGGATAGTTGATCTATAAGACCCCTTTCATTCTAAAGTTCTTTGATTTGAGGTGAAAGAGGCTTGGTCAATGGGATAAAGGGATTTTTTAAAGTCATAGACTAGAAGAATAGTTGTGTATCTAAGGGAAGTTAGGGAAGTCAGGAGGAGGGTCTGATCTAAGGAGGAAGATGATGAGTCTCATTTTTATATTGTTACCAACTCTCAATATTAACACCATTTTTTTATTAAAACAACAACAAAAGTTAATTTCAACATGAAGAAGTGTCCTAACATTCAATAAATTAAGAAGTGTATTAAAGGCAGATAATTTTTCCTCCCCAAACAGAAGCAACCCCTCTTCAGTGAAAGAAAAGGTACCCAGCCACTCTTACACAGTGTAGCCCTAGCAAATTAGGTAGAGAATGAAAAAAAAATCTCACAAAAAGCAAAACATTAGGAAAGTTAATCATATTTTGAGTGTCACCAATATTTGTTACTATTGAAATTAAAAATGGATTTCCTTAATCCTGAGCAAAGCTTAGTTATACATTACAAGATACAAAAGAAGTCAAAAGGTATACAAACTTATACCTGAACCAATCATTTTGAAGGTATAATTTTTCTTCTCAATTGAATCTACTAGACATTTGTCGGTTATCTATTAATCAGCATTGTGCTAGACTTATCATGTATACAGCATAATTCACTTTTAGAAAGCTTACAATTCCACAGACTTTAAGGCTGTAAGAGACCTTATAAGTAATCTAGTCAAACCTTATTATACAGATGAGGAAACCATAGTTGAGAGATGGGAAATTTAGATCCCCCTAAAGAAATTCTGTTGTTAACATCTGACTCTGTGTGACCCCATTGGGATTTTCTTGGCAAAGATACTGGAGTAGTTTGTCATTTCCTTCTCCAATTCATTTTACAGTATAAGAAACTAAAACAAACAGGGTTAAGCGACTTGTCCAGGGTCACACAGCTAGTAAGTAAATGTCTGAGGCTTGATTTGAACTATGGAAGACGAGTCTTCCTGACTCCAGGCCCAGCTGTTCTAGAACAGACCTGAGCGGACCCCTAGCTAAGTCCACTTGCCTTGTTTTATGGAGGAGGATACTAAGGCCCAGAGAAGTGAGTTAGCTTAAGCTCATTCAGGTAGTAAATGCAAAAAGGGAAAACAATCTACTGCCCTTTGGCCCTACATTCTTGTATAAATTATATATTTAATTCCCTACTTATATTTTCCCCTCCCAATAGAGAATACCTTCCTGGAGCAAAGTGACTGCATTTTTTTTTGGTCTCTATGTTTTATCTAGAGGTATATAGGTGGCTCAGTGGACAGAGCACCAGTCCCAGAGTCAGGAAGATCTGAGTTCAAATCCAGCCTCACACACTTACTAGCTATAAAATTCCAGGCAGATCACTTCACTTGTTTGTCTTAATTGACTAGAGAAGGAAATGGAAGACCACTCCAGTATCTTTGCCAAAAAAAAAAAACCTCACGGACAGCAATGGTGTGCTATGGTCTATAACTTAGATATAACTGAAAGACACAACAACAAATTTTTTGACTGGCAGTATGTTGTGCCCTATGACTTCATTGTAATCTTCTTTAATAAAATGAGTGATATTAATATGATTTTTAAATCAATAAGTCATAGCTCAATACATTGAATCAACATATGTCCTCCTACATGAAATGTCAATGGTTAAATATATTAAAATTATTTTCAAAATTATTTGTAAATGCATTAAAAAATGTTAACATAATCAGGGTATTTATCCCAGCAATTAAATATTTGATAAAGTTGGAGAGAGAACTAAAGAATTTTTTTAATCAAAACTTTGATTCTTTGCATGATGTAGGATCTGAAAAGCACGATCAAAATGCTTGATCAGAAAAAGGAGGTAGACTAGCCATGTAGGGAGAATAAGGGATAACAGAAGAATAGTCTCAGTGCTGCATTGATATCTACAGAGTGTAAAAAAGACTCAGAGGAAATAAGTCTCTAGGATACTGGTATATCCTTTATGGAAGACTTATGGGTAGGCAGATATGGACAAAATCAAAAAGGACAAAAAGGTTTAGATGGAGTATGATCTATATCAGTGAAAGAAATGATTGCATCAATTATATCACAGATTTGTTTAAATACAAATATTTGAATTATAATATACATTAAAAACTGGAAAAATTCTTTGCAAAAATTCAAGAAACAATTCTGAGTGTTCACTTCCTTTGCTCTCATGTAAGAGATAGTCAAACAAAATGTTATGCGCTATTAAGTGGGATAGTGGTGGCAATCAACTTTGAGGAAGATGAAAGATTTCCTTAGAGGTGGTGGTTATTAGTTGGGTTAGAAAGGGTGGATAGAAATTAAACAGGTCCTAACTATACTCTTTTTTAGTAATAAATTTTATTTGTTTTCTTGTTTACATCATTCATTTTCATGAGATTTTTTACTTTTTACTTACAAATTTTCTCCCCGTCTTTCCCCTACCCCAACCCCAAAACAGCGGTCCCACTGTAGAGCCCCTCCCCTGGTCTGCTCTCTAACTTTCTGGTAGGGCAGGGAGGGTCTCCCTACCCCAGCGGATGTATATCTTAATTCCTAGTTGCAGGTATTGCAGAGCTTTAAATTCTAGATTCTTTCGATTCCTCCCTTGTCACCCACCCCCAATGGAAGGACAACCAATTCAATACAGGCTCTGGATGTGTGATTATACAGGACATCTTCATAGTGAACCTATTTTGACAGTGATCATATATCCCTCCTTCCTATCCCTACTCCCTTGTTCTGTTCTCTACCGTGTCCTTGTCCCTTTATTGAAGTTTGTGCTTCCAGTATCCCTCCCCCAGATCGTGCCCTCCTCTCCATCATCCCTCCTCTCATCCTCATGCCTCCTACTTTCTTGTGTGGCACGATGCCCAGTTTAGAGTTTATGCCATTTCTTCCCTAAAACAGATTCAATGAGAGTAAATGAAAGTAAAGTTGTAACAGTTATCCCTTCCCTCTTCCACACGGGATGATTAACCCCATTTTGTCTCTCCCTGTCTCCTCTCAATCTAGTCCTCTCCCACCTCAGAATTTCACCTTGTAAAGTATCATCACTTCATATTCAATTGATCCTATGCCTTCTATATACCCACATATACACATGCTCAGATATGTATTCATATTCATATATATAGCCTCCTATATAGACATATGTGTAAGCATACATATATATCAATTGGTATTCCCTTTACCTATTCTCATACTAAAAAAAGTTTCATAAGTTACTAATATCATTTTTCCATATTGGCATTTAAATAATTCAAATATGATAAGTTCCTTATGATTTCTTTCCCATGTTTACCTTCTCATGCTTCTTGTGTTTGATTGTCAAATTTTCTGTTCAGTTCTGGTTTTTTCAGCAAGAATGCTTGAAAGTCCTCCACCCCATTGAATGACCATATTTTCCTGTGGAATAATATGTTCAGTTTTGCTGGGTAGTTGATTCTTGGTTTTAATCCCATCTCCCTTAATCTTCAAAATATCATATTTCAGGCCCTTCGATCCCTCGGTGTAGAAACTGCTAGATCCTGGGTTATCCTGATAGTGCTTCCTCAGTATTCAAATGGTTTTCTCTTAGAAGCCTGTAATATTTTCTCCTTTAACTGGGTATTCTGGAACCTGGCAATAACATTTCTAGGAGTTTTCTTTTGGGGATCTTTTTGAAGAGGGGATCAGT
>CM053601.1:132034311-132053038 GCA_028646575.1 Pseudocheirus occidentalis | reverse complement strand
TGTTCTGGGCTGGGGGGTAGGGGCAAAAAGGGGAGAAAATCTGTAACTCAAAACCTTGTGGAAATGAATGATGTAACCAAGAAAATAAATTAAAATTTAAAAAATATATGCAATGTAATAGCAAATCACATTATCAAAACTTAATTGTTCTCTGCATTTACTTCCTATATAAAATGAGGAGGCCAGCAATATACAATACTCAGTATAAATTATAATTAAAATGAAAGTATTAATAATGCTACTTGAATAAATGATCAGAAATTTCTTTTTTTGTAAGCAACCGATTATTTTTCAGGTAATCTATTTGATATAATCTGTTGTATATAATAAATTTGAGAGATTTGCTTGTTTGTTTTTGTGGTGGTGTAGACTGGAGTATTGTTGGGAAGTATCTGTTGATTCAAAGAAAAGTGTAATAATAATTGATCAAGTGTTGTTGTTTGGTTAGGGTTCTTTTCTTTTTTTCATTTTATTTATTTAACTTTAGTTTTCAAAATTAATTTCCACAAGATTTTGAGTTACAAATTTTCTCCCCATCTTTCCCCTACTTGCACCACAAGATAGAGAGCCTACCGAATACCCCTTGCCCCAATCTGTTCTCTCCCATTACCCCCCTAATTTTCGAGTAGGGCAAGATGCATTTCTATACCCCAGTGCCTATATATCTTATTTCCAAGTTGCATGTAAAAAACATTTTTTTAAACATTGGTGTTTCAAACTTTGATTTCCAGATTCTTTGTGTATATATATATGTGTGTGTGTGTGTGTGTGTGTGTGTGTGTGTGTGTGTGTGTGTGTGCGTGTGTGTGTGTGCGTCTATTTTGGAGGGTACATGTGCTTAAGGATACATGTGTATGTATTTATGTGTACAGGTATACATAAACGAGGGCATAGGATCAATTGAATAGGAAGGGATATTTTTTCTTTTTTCTTTTTTCTTTTTCTTTTCTTTTTTTTTCTTTTTGGAGGGCAATTGGGGTTAAGTGACTTGCCCAAAGTCACATGGCTAGTAAGTGTGTCAGGTGTCTGAGGCCAGATTTGAACTCATGTCCTCTTGACTCCAGGACCAGTGCTCTACTCACTGTGCCATCTAGCCACCCCAAGGAAGAGATATTTTTAAAATAAAATTAAGAGGTGAGACAGGAATATAATGAGAGGAGAAGGGAGAGATTGAATGGGGTAAATTATCTCATATAAAAGAGGCAAGGGGAAACTGTTACAGTGGAGGGGAAGAACAGGAAGGCAAAAGGGAATGGGTTAACCTTACTCCCATTGAATTTGGCTTAAGGAAGAAATAACATGCCCACTAAATTGGATATCTTACCCTATGGGAAAGTAGGGGGAAAAGAAACAATGAGGGGATGTTAGAAGAATGGGCATATTTGGGTAGATTGTTGGTCAGAAGCACACACCTTTGAAAAGGGACAGGATCAAAGTAGAAATTAGGACAAGGCAGGGTAGGATAGGATGGAGGGAGATATAGTCAGTCTTTCACAATATATCCACTCTGGAAATGTTTTGTGTAACTACACATTTGCAACCTGTGCTGAATTGCTTATCTTTGTAGTAAGTAACAGGATGACTTGAAAGGGAGGAAGGGAAAGAAACTGGAATTCAAAGTTATAAAATCAAATGTTTTTTTTTTTTAAATTATAGTTACTAGTATTTTAGATACATCTGGGAAATAAGATATACAGGCACTGGGATAGGGAGATCCATCTTGCCCTACTTGAAACTCAGAGACAAGGATTTTTCTTAGAAGCTTTTGATGCAGGAGTTTTGACTTTGTTGTCTTCTTCTGGTTTCATTATTTGATCTTTTTGTCCCCCCCAAAAAGGATTCTACAATCTGATTGCACCTCCTCAGTTTCCTTGCCAGCCAATTATGTGACTTTTGAGGTCTTTGTCATGCAGCAGCAGCTGCACCAACCATGCTGCCTCCACCTCTCAACCTAGGGCCACGGGCTGGATTAAGTTCTTCTCTCCTCCAGTTCAAACAGAGTTCCCTACTGACCTTTTATTTTCTCTTTTATGTTTATGGGTTTATAAGTCTGGAAACCACCACAGATGAAAGTGATTCACTCGCCTGAAATCTGCTCTGGCTCATCTGGACCACGAGTCCTGGCTGGCACGACTCACATGGGACTGTGCTCCTCTCACAGGCAAAGTGATAGATTCTTCCTGTCAGCCTGCCAGGCTGCCTTCAGCAAGAGATTTCTTTTTCTCTGTCATTTTGTGGGTTCTGTAGCTCCAAAGTTTGTTTAGGGTAATTTTTTTACAGGTACCATAGGAAGTTGGAACAGTAGCATCAAGCAAGTTCCTGCTTTTACTCCACCATCTTGACTCTGCCCCCAGTTGTTTTCTTTTCTATCAAATGAGAGGACTATATTAGATTGTCTAATAGAGAACTACCAGTCAAATAATTATTCATATGGGTTCAGACTGGACAACTCAACACATTTTTTTTTCACTTTCCCTTTTATAGCTGACTCATTTAGAGTCTCAGTTCAGAGCATGCTGAGAAGAAGAGGATGTAACATGAAAGGGACCATACTTCTTGGATCCTGTTTCAATCTGTTTGGCCAACACTATGGAGGGTGCCATAATAGTTCACAAGATTGCTTTCCTTTGCTTAGACCTCCAGTGGTTTCTAGAAATCCTAGTCAATCAATAATGCCTTCCATTGAAGTGCAACAAATATGCCAAATTATACCTTTGAGAAATATCAGAATTTCAAGATGAATTTCTCCTTTTACAACCTTCTTTTTATGTGTCTAAAATAATCACACCTTTACCCTCAATGCGAGAAAACAGTTTCTTGGCACAATAATGAGAATCATTAAGAAATGTTAAAAAAAAAAACTGTATTAAAAATGCCCTAGAAATGACCAATGATAGTTAAGGAACACAATTAGAAAACTTTCATTTGACATTTATGTTTTTAAAAAGATGCTATTCATGAAAAGCAATGGACCACATTTTCTCCAGTCCTTTAATGAATGTTCCTGTCAACTCAATGATCCTAGGTCTTTTACTACAGAAGCAAAAAGTACAACTCATTAAAATTAAAAGAACCAGAATGCCCAGTTTCTAATGAAGCAATACCATCTGAGGGTCTTGCCATTGCTAATTTCTTCATTTATTTTACATCACAAAAGATTCTAGAATGTGTCTACACATTCACAAAGTGGAATGGAGCATGGAATTGATTATTTAGACTCTTTATGGGAAAAGAAACATGGCAACTGTATATTTTGTACATTTCGTGGGAATCAGATGGTGTGGCTGGTGCTAGATTTCTTAAAGGGCACAGAGGCTGGATTTTTTTTTTCAATAATGCATTCTTCATAAAATTCTAAGTCTCACATAAAGGCTGATATCTTTGTAGACTTCAGTTATTCAATAAATTTCAGGGTATAAAGAAAATTGATTTGCAGTATAAACACCTAACTTCAAATCCTGATGCTATTATTGACTGTGTGAACCTGTCCAGAGACTCTAGTTTCTTCCACTGCAAAATAAAGGGGTGAGATAAGGTAACCTCTTAGGTTTCTTGCTTCTTTATAAAACACTGCACCCCTCAAAAACACCACAATACAGATGTTAAATGTAGAATTAGAAGTTAATATAGTCTGTTGAAATGAAAATGGAGAAATGAGAGATTCAAATAAGATCCAATATTTGCTACAATTGACTTTTCTATTCATGAAATATTCCATGAGCATTATTTCAGAAATTAGCATGGTACTATAAAAGTCAACTCTATTAGGATTCTGATCTCTTTTGAAGGACATCCATGGACTCATAGACTGTTAAAATTAAAGGGGATGTTGGACAATATTCATTCTAACTTTCTTTTTAGGTAAGGAAATATCATCTCCAAGAGATGAAGCGAAACTAGTTACACATTTGAGGCCAGGGGACCATGATCTTGGAAGAGTCTTGTGTTTCCACAGCTTCAGGTCCATGGATAGGATTTTCTGAACTTTTGGAGACTAGGAAGTAAACAGACATAGAAGGATATGGTCTCCAGACTGGGAGAAATCAAGTGAGTACTAATTTTCTCTGGTGAAATCATGTTCCCTCCCAGAACAATAGCTTTCAGTATCCATTGTCTTCCTATTCTCTAGTAGCATAAGTGTTCAGGGTCTGCCATCTACCATCTATCATTGAGGAATTCTCTCCTTGGATTTGCTTCCTCCCAACATACTCCAATTGGGGGGGAGGAGGACCAGGATGTTTGGAGGATAGGTCATCTCCCTTTCCAACACAAATGTCCCCTATAGGTGGATGGTACTCTATATACTGTTTCTCACCACATCATTCTCTAATCACCTGCCTATATCTGAGTTTACCCTGGAACAAGAATTCATCATTACAGCTCTGGCTGGAAGATACTTTAGAAACATTTAGTACACTCTGCCCCATTACACATATAGAATATCTATGGTCCAAATATATTAAGTAACTAGCCTGAGATTACACAAGGAATAAGCAGAGGTCTTGTACACAGGTCTTCTAATGAAAATTTCACTGTTCTTTATTCTGTGCCATGGTGGTTTAAATATGTCAACTAAGTTACCTTGGTTTTCTCGCTTATAAAATGGAAATTTTAGACTAGATGATTTCAAAGGCCCCTTTTGTCTTAGAAGACAAAACTCTGGTAACTGACTTGCCCAAACTCATTCAACAAGTTAGCAATAGGGTATTCATCAGGAGTAGAGAGACCATAGGTCCATGACCTTATATCCCAACCTCTCTTCCTAATACCTAACTTCAGGGTTTGTTTATTTTTCTTGTTTTGTTTTGTTGTTTAATACTTTATGCCTAAAAATGGAGATGGAACAAGTGGCTGAGTTCTTATAGTATGGCTCAGGGCACAACCAGGAGGAGAAAATTGAGGCTTAACTCTGGTGCACCAAATTTATAAGGCTGTCTTTCTCCCAGAAATTACCTAATAGCTATTGGTATCAGAGCTTTAAAAAGTAGCCAAACTGTGTTATCTTTTTTCCCTAAGCCACTTGTTTAATGTAGGCTTGGCTTTCTTCTGCTCCATCTTGAGCTTTACTGTTTCTCTGAATGATCACTCTCTCATTACACAGAATCAAATAATATAAGAATTGAAAGTTGTATAGTGAGACCAGAGAAAGAAATATAGTGGTAAGGCACAACTCTTTGTCACCTACTGAGGTAAGAAACTTTCAATCTTCAAAAGGTCTATCAAGATAGAATTTTCTCTGTTAACCCTCAAATATTTCTAACTACGAATATGAGTTTAAGAGGAAAACTGCTCCCTAATTGTTCTCAAAAAAAAGAGGCCTTAGTTTATATGAGTCAGTTTAGCTATATCCCATCAAATGCTAAAAACTACCATGGAGAGCAAAATGCATGTAAATCCATTTATCCAAAAAAAATAGCAAAAGGGAATTTGAGGAGTGGCATAATTTTATCTTGAACCAAAGTCACAACCCCCAGCTCACACCTGCCTCTGCAGTGCTGTCTCTCCCCACCCTTCCCAGATGGTAATGGGTATTGGATTAGTTTAGGTAGAAAGGGTAGCTCTGGGTTTCTCTTTCAGAACAAATTTGCTTTCTACTTAGTTTCTATCTTGAAAATGGCTCTATCTAGTTTGCAGGAAGTCAAATAAGAATAAGTTGTTTATTCATATTTAATCTTAAAAATCACCTTGCAAGTGTTAATAATTTCGAATTGTGATCTTGGATACTTTCTATTCTTCTCCCTAGAGGTTGCTGATATAATGCAAAGATCATCACATTATTCTACTCAGCTGGTTTGTTTACTTATTGGCCATATAACCTGTGGCAAAAGGACGTCAACTCTCCTGGTCCCTTTATCTCATTTGTAAAGAAGCGCTAATAGTAGTTTTACTATCTGACCTGGAGAGTTGTTTGAAGGTTAAATGGGATAATGTATAATTATGTAATATAACTTCCTATGATGTAAAGTATTGTTAATATCATAAGGTATGAAGGCTAGATATATTCCTGACACTGTCAGAATTTCTTTTTAGTCCTTTCTAGTCTTAAAATAGAATAATAAAGACCAAAAAGCTTTGGTTCTCCTCAGTCTTGAACTAGTATAATAAATTCTGAGCTGAATTAAAATTACATTTCACTGAAATAGTTCTTTTCAATTTGCTTTGAAGTCATACAGATACTTTAGAAAGCAGATGCCCAAGAAGATCACACACACACACACACACACACACACACACACACACACACCATTAAAAAGGTACTAATGAAATTGGTGCTCTTCAAACATAAAGGATGAACAAAAGAGTTCAAAACAATTATCTTATTGGGTCTTAGACTTCTGGCCCAAATTTTAAAATTTTCTTTATATTTTTTCACTGTTTTTAAAGAGAATCACTCCTCTGTATTGTTAAACAAATTCAAGAAAGAGTTTCTCCAAAATAACAATTGCCTACAACTTTGTAGTCTTGAAATTTTCATTAACTCTACAAAATAAAATGAAGGTAAAATAATAATAGCAATAAATATCATATATAGCACTTTATATATGTTATCCCATTTAAATCTCAGGTTATTCCTATTAGCAAAACAAGAAAATTAGGGCCCAGAGAAGTTAAGAGATTTACTGGTAATCACATTGGAAGTATCAGAGATGCCTTTGAATTAAATTCTTCCTGACTCCAAGTCCAACACTATTAACCATACCACATCAGGCTTTTCTATTAAAAAAAATCACCCTATAGATTATTAAATGTTGATTGAGAATTCAGGAACTAGAGGCTTCATGATCAAAGAAAGAGGAAGAAATAAAAGAGTTAAAGACATAATCTTCTGCTGGTAAATACAACTGGTATTTTTATTCATTTGGGATTCCTATGATTTAGGAATTAATTTAATTTCTTATTAATTTAATTAATTTCTCATACTACTGTCAGATCTTGGTGGTTTATCTCTTCTATTTTTTCTATGAGATCTTTCTTCTCTTGCTGCAAAATCATGGAATCATGGAATCATGTAAGAGCTGGAAAGGTTTTTAAAGGAGATAGTTGCATTATTGAAACAATTTTAGTTTATACACTTTAGGAATTGAAATATAAGTATAAAAATACATAAATGGTATTTTTAGGGGGAAGGAGATCAGAAATACGAAAGTCACTGAGATAAAGGAAGAAAGAGGAATTATTTTAAAGGGGGGTAAGTATATTTTCATATTGAATAATTGTCAGATATAAGAATTTTCTATACTTAATTTATATTTAAAATTTTAGAAGGAAAATATAATTAGTGCTGACATTTTTCTCAGAGGATTAATAATTCACATTGTATTCAATATTCCACTTAACAGTATAGAAAATAGTAATCTACTCAACAGAGCAGTAGGTAGGTAGGTCCTGAAAAGTGCAAAATAATTAAGCCCTTGACATATTCTCATTATTTGGATTTGCACTGAATTTGTACAGCATAGTGAATTTCTACTGTGCTATAACCAGCTATGATATTTTACATAATTATAAATTTGAATAGAATGAATTTAAATATGTGTTCATTTCAGGGGATTCATTATTCACAATAATGGGGACCTAGCTCTGATGAAAAAGACATTGGGCTCAGAAGGCCTGAGTTCAAATCCTAGCGTGAACTTTGACAAAAGTCATTTAAGTTTTCTGGGGCTCACTTTTCTACTTTATTTAAAATGAAGGCATTTGCACAGATATTTTCTAAAGTCTCTATGCTTAATCTTATTTTAGAAACAAGTAAAATAGTCTCAAAGAAATGAAATTACTTTCCCGAGGTTCTAAGAGAAATTAGTGCTAGGGACAGAGCCCAGATTTCCTCCCATTCCAGTACTCTCTACTATGCTGTCTCTTTGGAGGGCTTGTCTTCTCCTGTTTTAGGCCTAAACAAAGGGTGGAGGAAAGAGCCATTCGGTAGCACCTGCTCACTCAAAAGAGAAATGATGGGAATTCCAAGAATCATCATGCAGCTATGTCAGTTGCAGTCAAGACCTGATCCTTGTCTTTGGAATCCTCATTCAGATTTTTCTCCCTTTGCCTGCATTTTTGTCTGGCTTCTCTTGGAAGGGTCTCCATTTTCTTAGTGTCTTGCTCAACTATGAGCATAAATGGAAACGTGCTAGCTGTTCATTACAGATAATGTGTAAATGTTACCAAGAGGGAGAAGGAAATATCTGTAGAACATTTAATTGTTTGAGTTATAAATCAAGGAAACAATTCACCTTTTTTTGCTACTGGCATCTGCCATGGATAATATTGGAAGGGACCTTAGAGATGATGTAATCCCATTCACTCATTTTGCAGAGGGGATACTTCAGAGTTCAATCTGTTAAGGGACTTCCCCTAGGCAATATAAATGGTATCAGAATGAAAATTCAAACCCAGGTGTATTAATTCAAAATTCAGTGCTCTTCTGACTATATTATATTGTCTTTTGGTTTATCTGCTGATCTCTTTCTAACTCTATATTATTTACAATCTGTCCTGAAGGATGTTTTAGCTCATTCTCTCAGATGCAGATCTTCTTAACCTCTGAATTGCATTACTGGCCTATCTTAAATTTTTGACAGTTTCAGCTGACAGCTGGTGGCAATGGTCCCTACTTAAGGGGATGGGCTGTCTAGATGCTTTTAATGTCAGCTCAGGAGTGTACTGCCTTCCAATGACCTTCAAGATGCTTGCTTTAAATTCACAATGCCAGATAACATTCGGGTCCCAGTTTCCTTGAATCTCCTCCTTTGTGCTACCTAGAATGAATGTGATCAATCAAATTTCCTGAAATGCCTCATGTTTTATTATTATTTATAGTAGACATTTATATACAGTGGTGCCTTTGCTCCCAAGAATCTTTAACATGTAATTTATAACTTAAAATTGAAAGTATGGGGCAAGGGAATAAACAGAAGAGTGAAAGCAGATGTAGAGGAGGACTTAGAAGGTGAAAGGGACAAGGCAGATAAAGTAGGTAATGGTAAATGAATAGATGTATAAGGGGAATAAAGATGTAAGTGTTCTCCCTTAGCAATGCCCCATCCCTACCCACTACAATCCCAATATATTGAACCGGGGCATTTCCCCTAGAGTTGAGCATATACTTTGGCCCTCTGGATTTTTCTTGAAAATGTGCTCCTTGATGACGAACATACAAAATTAGATATTTCGGGTTGATTGTCCCCCACCAAACACCTCCCACCACTCCATCCTGCCTCTGTCCTGTATGTCCTTGAAGAGGAATAACCACAAAACAGGGTAAGATTTTCACTCTTTAGACTTCAAAGGGAGACATCACTTCTGTTCTCACTCTTCTTAGCTCTTCATCATGTGTGGCTTGCACTGGGAAAGCTCTCATTGAGCATCCCATGAGGAGGAGAGGGTGTTTCTTCTTTCCCTTCCCCTCTACTCTGACCCATAAGGTGGCGATAAGGACAAATGCTCGTCTAGGTGAGCATGAGATTGACATCTATACTAATGACATCTAAGACCTCAACAACCTCTTCTGCTTTGTGTTTCTTTCCCTGAGCACAGGTGGGTATGCTCACAGAGAAATCCTGAGAGAAGCACTTTTCAAGCCTAGTCACTACCTCAGGAACTCCTGGGCAGCTTCAATCCTCCTGAAGAGCTTTTCCATGAAATTACTATAAGGCTTTTAGAAGAGAAGAGTTAAGTGACAAGAGAATGAGGTATGTATGTCTGGCCAGCAAGAAGATAAGAACCTTGAGTGAGTTGTTTAGACAGCAAATCTGAAGGGAAAATGAAATGCTTATTTATACCTGAACTATTATTGTTATATTTTAAGTATTTGTCATATGTGCTTTTGAATCTTTTTTTTTGCTAAAAGCATGTCTTTTGTGGCATAGGAAATGAATAGTTACCCTGTACACAAAGTCTCTGAATATTTATTATCTCTCTCAAAGGGACTCTACTGATGTCCTTTGGGGAAAATCTAAGACATGAGCCAAATGTAAGCAATAACAGTAAAAAATTAAACAATTGTAAATGCTATTTTTTCTCTCTATCATTTTTCTTAACGTTTATTGGTTATATATGGAAAACATTCATAAGTTTCATGGGATTCCTTTCTATCCAGTTATTTTGCTGAAAATATTATTTTGGACTAACAATTTTGTTAATTCTATTGGGTTTTCTTAATAAACCACGATATCATCCACAAACTTTAGTTTGACCTCCTCTTCATGTATACTAATTCCATTTTTTTTCCCAAAATGACAATACCTGACATTATTATTGTGCTTTAATATTTTAGAGGGCTTTGGATATTGATGCATTCGATCCTCATAATAAGACTGTGGGTACTAGAAATATTATTAGTATTTGACTGATGAAAAAAATAAAACTCAAAGAAGTTAGATGGTTTGCCCATGGTTAGGTATAACTCAAATCCATGTCTCTCCAAGGTAAAATAATAATGGTGAAAATAAACATTTATCTTTATACTTAGTGAGATAAATTTTAACATGTTATCAATTACAAAAAATCCTAGTTAATGAATTTCAAAAATACTTTAATAATCAGTTTGATTACACCTTTATATTTTGTTTTTTTAACACAAATGTTTAATCAAAGGCTTATCTCATCAGTTGAACAATCACTGATCAATCTGGTATTTGTAATCATTTTACCTCTTCTGAAATTGGTTAGGGGAAAAAGGAAAATGAGATGATATCCCACCCTTCTTAGATTGAGTATATTATATTTTTTGTAATATATTACAAAATACTATATTTTTGTAATATATTACAAAATACTATATTTTTGTAATACATTATGTATATTTGCATCCCCATCCTTGATATTGCTTCTTGAGGAAAGCATTTTTGTTTTGTTTTGTTTTCCTCAACTGTCCATTCATAGTATACTTCATAGTACAAAGTAAGCATTTATTAAATGTTGGTTAGTAGAGTCAAGGTGGAAGAGAGAGTTAAGTAGAAAGTAATACAAGTGGTCAGTAATGACCAGAATCCAAGTTCTCAGAAACTCCTATTTATCTTTACTTTTTTTGGAGTGGTTGGTGGGTCAGAAGTAGGGATAAGAGGACAGAGCAGGGGGGCCAATGTGGAGACTGGAAGAGGATGTAACTCCATGTGGTGGAGAGCAGACTAGTGGAGTCAGGAATGATTAATCAACAAACATTTATTAAGTGCTAACTCTATGTCAGGCACAGTTCTAGGATCTAGAGATATATAGATAAATATGAAGCTGTCTTTGCCTTCAAGAAGCTTACACCTGATGCTTATTAACATGTATGACTTGGGCAAGTCACCCCCTCACCTATGAAATGAATATAAAAATGTTAACATCTACTGTACCTGTTGTTTCAAATGAGATAATTGTGCAATATTAGTCAGCTGCTATATAAATTCAATGATGATGATGATGAAAAAACACTCCCAGCTCAATCAAGCCCTTAGCAGTAACAGCTACTATACCACATCCTCTTGTTTGCCCCAATTTTTAGGGACAAACAAAGTAGGTTAAAAAGCACAAAATCACTCAACAATGATATCACTGAGAAACAGTAATAGGATGACTTAAACATTAAGCACAGGAAAGAGAGACAAAAATGGTCAGGTGAATACAGTTAAGGAGAGCTCTTGGCATTTCCTGGAATATATTCTGCATTAAAGGAAAAGTTAAGAATAATAATTATGGCTGAACCAGGTCATGCAGTTGGGAAAATGTCAGACTATCCTAATCCAAAGAAGGTCAGATGAAAGATGAGTAATTCTAATTGTTTAGTCTGATATCTACATATCTATCTATCTCTCTTTCTATTTATGTGTGTGCATATATATGTATATATGTATGCTTGTGTTCTATGTGTATCTATATAAATATATATATATGCTTCTGATTTAAAATGTATATACATATACATTATATATAAATCAATCTCCATCTACTTATAAAGCTATCTATTTCTGCATTTTATATCAATATTCCACCCTTAGAAGAGAGACAACAGGCTATGAACAGAAGATTGTCTATTGAATAGAACTATATCCTCTATAAATAAAAATTTAATAAAAACAAGCAGAGGAATTATTCAAAAACAAAGACATTAATACCTCATGTTATTTGGGGGTAGTTATTATGCTTCCCTATGCCTTAGTTTCTTCAGTCTGAAAATTAGGAATTTGGACTTAATGGTCTATATGGTATTTTCATGTTCTAAATCCCAGCCTCCTATTGTGAAGGTTAAGAAATACAGGTTGCAGGTGGTTATGATGAGGCAAGGGGAGAGTTGAGGCCCTGGAAAAGTCTGGGTCACGTGGAGTTCAGGCATGCTGGATTCTTCAGGTCTCCCAGGGGACATGGGGAGCAGTGGTGCTTGGAGTTCTCCTGCATGTAGAAACCCGGTTTTCTAGATGACGTCTCCTTACCCTGGGGCCAAGTGAAATCCTTGTAACCACAACTTCCCGCCCCCAGATTTGGCTATATCCTACTCCTTGCAGTCAGACTTTTTTTTTGTTTTGTTTTGTTTTGTTTTTTGTCATGTGTAGTACGTTCATCTGGATGATATATAAGACTCAGGTTTTGGGGCAGGAAGAGAGAGGGGTTTTTTGAGATCTGGCTGTAAAGTTTCACCCTGGAAAGGGCTCAATAAAATTTTGCTGTTTGCACCTTTGAGCCACAACTCTTACTGTACTTGAGAAGGGTCTGGTGCCTTCTCGAATGAGGTAAGTAACCAGCTGCCCCTGCAATCAGGGAAAGTGACTCTGACATCCTTTGATTCAATAACTGAAACAAAATCCACAAACAGGGTTGTGCTTATGTTGTGTATTATAGGGCCAGGTGTAAGGATGGAGAGACGTCACAAAAATGTCCTTCCCTCCCTCTCTGCTTCACCCTCACTCACACAAATTTTTACCTCTTGGTATGAGAAAAATAATCAAATAAATACTACCACTGCTACTGGAAAGGACTTATGATTCCTCCAACTAAAACCCCACCCTTCAGCCACTACTCCCTTCACTATATTGCCTCCCTCTATTAGAATGGAAAATCTTTGAGTTTTACATTTCTGAAGTTGTCACATAATAAAATCTTTTTTACTTGTTCATTTATCCCTACCCAAATTAACCTGTCAAGGAATCATAGATATGAAAAAAAACCCTCAAAATAAGGGGTTTTTTGAAGTTATTTCCTCGTAACCATTCAGTAATTGTTTGATCATCTCAAGTGAAGCACAATTCACATGTTTTAGAGCCTATCAGTCTAATTTGGGATAACTCTAATTATCAATTTTCCCTTGTTTTTACTGCACTAGGGAATCTCCTTTGCAAATTGTTCACATTGTTCATCATTGGGCCCTCTGTAACCCATAAGAATGTGTCAAATTTCTCTTCCATGTAAGAACCCTTCACATCACCAATAAATACAGCTAACTTATATAAGTTTCCCTGCTTTCAGGCAACCATCACATGTTCATTTATCTTCTCGTATGACTTGGTTCTGAAGCATCCCAATCACCTAAATATTCTTTTCAGGATACACTCCAGCATATTCATGACTCTCTTAAAATAAGGTGCCATAAACTGAATTCAAAATTCTGCATGTGGTTTGATAAGGGGAAAGTACAATGAGATTCAATTCCTTTGATATAGACCCAGTACCATATTTCTGTCAGCATAGCCTTTGGAAATACAAAGTAGAATGGAGCAGCAAGTGAAGGTCAAACATTATGTTCATGATGAAATTGAAGGGAAATATAGTTTGAGGAGTGATGAATAAATAAGCGGAAAATATTTTTAAGTGACAATTTTGTGCCAGGCAGTGTGCTAGATATTGGGTCTTCAATTTCATCATGAACATAATGCCCAACATTCACTTGCTGCTACATTCTGACTTTGCATTTCCAATTCTCAAAATAGGGTGATGGACTCTTAGGCTGCATTGACAGAAATATGGTAGAGGATCTGCATCAGACAATAGCATTAAAGAGTAATTTGTGACCTTTCAGAGATATCCTTGGGCCTTTAAAGGGAAATAGAGAACAAATAGCTAAGGAGTGGGCATGAGGGAAAAGCTTCTCAATTCTATATGGAATATACATATCTGTTTCCGCTTTGTCCATCTACATTGATGGTATTCTCCTTTAGGGTAGAGACTGTGTTTAGTGTTTTGTGAGGGGGGTTTATGTCAGTCCATAGTGCTTATCATGGTGCTTTCCACATAGTAAGTACTTGTTTAATTAATACATTTATCAAAAAACTTGACCTGCAATCTAGATATATTTTCTTTTACTTCCTGGGAGCCTGAATTACAATAAATTTAAACCTTTCACCTGACCCTGTACATTTAATTACATGGCACTCATGATTATCTTTCTTAATGAATTTCTAGGAGAGCCAGACACTTTACTAAGCTTGTATGTGAGCTCATTCCTTTTACACATCTCTTATAGAAAGAGACAAGTATTCTCATCAGTGCTTAGCTTACTTCTATTAGCTTTCAAACACTGATATCTGAACACAAAGACCCTACATATGGTATTTTATGCTCCTTTATTCTTTGATTTAAAATTACCTTTATAATTTGTTTAATCTAAGGCACTGACCTGTAGGATTATCTAAGCTGATTTGTCATTTTGATTCAATTAAATTCATTTCAATGTAAAATGCATTTATTAAACCCTACGATAGGCCAGAAACTATATAATATATGGTGACACAAAGATAATGTATAAAGACTATATTTCAAAAATATAACAATTTTATATAGAGATTAAGACTTCCTACAGAAAGCTTATCCTGATCCACTAAATTGCTAGTACCCCACTCAAATTATTTTGTATCTACTAATTTTGTATTTTATGTCTAGTTTCTTTGAACATGTGAGTCTTCCTCAATGAATGTAAATTCTTTGAGGCAAGAGATTGTTTTTTTCTTTGCATTCCTCAAGTCTGGCAAATTGTACATGATTAATAAATATTTGTTGAATCAATCAATCAAAAATAAATGAACATAAATTAATGGCATGTACAGTCAAATGTGAAAGGAAATGTTGTGATAAAAAAACTGAATAGGAAGAGAGTGAAAAGATGCACAAGTAACTGGTGGATACTAGAGAGAGATAATAAAAAGACAAGAGGGGAAGAGAACAGATATTTCTTAAGTAACCACTGTGCTAAGGACTTTACAATTGTCATTTCATCTAAGAAAAAGAAGAGAATGTCTATACCAGTGACACACAGTGATTTTTTTTCATCGCCTCCTGAATTTTGCTCCCAGGAGATAGATGGTTTAGCAAGATGGCAAACAAGCTGAAGTCTAGAAATTCTTCCCTATCCTTGTCAGAGTGACTATAGGGATGAGAGAGACATGCTGCTGAGCTGGAGAAAGGAATAGCAAATGGCTAGAAATAGGCCTGCATTTGGTCAGATCTTATAGCAAAATCCATCAGCAGGAAGGTAAGGGGATAAGCTTTTCAATGCTAACTTTGTGCCAGAAACTGTGCTAAGTACCTGTAATATTTAACATTTTATTTATTGTAATATTTGGTGATTTATTAATATTTAGATGGTACTAAGTGTTTACAAATATTATCTTATAAAATACAACAACCCTGGGAGGTAAGTGACATGATTACCTCCCAGAAAGAGAGATTGAGTAACTTGTCCAGGATTGCACAGCTAATGTTTGAGATCACATGTGAATGTGGGTCTTCTTGACTCCAAGCCCATCAGTCTATTCCCTGAAGCATACAGCTGCCAGGAGACCCAGCATTTTCCCCACCATTTAGCACTGTGCCCGTCACCTGTTGATTGATTGGTTGACTTCAGATTCCTGAGTTCAAAGGGGTTTTCCAAGATACTCTAATCCTCTAGGATAAATCCATGAATCAGGTAAAATAAATTCAAAATAACTTGAAAAAAATTTTTGCTTAAAAAAGAACACTGGTCTGAGTTCTAGTCACAAATCTAACTATTACTAGTTGTGAGACTGGACAAATTCCTCTACTGTCCATTGTAGGCCTCAGTTTTCTGGGAAATGAACAGGGATTCATGGTTTGTATTTTGCCTTTCAATTCTAATATCTATGACGGTTATGTCTGGATTAAGAATTTACAATGGTAACACTTAGGTGTGAATTTACATGCAAAAATTTGTAAAAACAAACAAATTAAAAATGAAACAGTGACATTAGCTGCTTAAGGATGCCCTTAGGATACAGCCTCAGGAACTCCTTTGGCTAAAGGAGAGGGGAGAGTCAAAGTAGAAGAGGAACAAGACCAGAATGAAGTGCCCTCATTCCCATTTCCCTGGACATACATACACTCTACTTCTGAGTGGAGTTACTGGGAATGCTCTTTATTCCTTACCTAACCTGAAGCTAACTTGAAGCTTTTATTAATGTCCTTAAGGCACTAACAAAATCCTTCAGTAATTTTGGAATAAACTTCCTGTTTGGTACCATTACATTTGAACCTATGGTTTTCAAACACTTTTCACACTTAATCCAAAGTCTACCACTGAGAATGGCTGATTGATTAAGCATCTTATAATTTATTTTAAGTGGAGTAGAATGATTTGAAGGAATAAATACCAATTAACAGAACCGTGACATATTTAATAATTATGTAATCTTGTAGGAATCTCCAACATTATTTCCTTATTTAAATTATAATGGTACTTTGAATAAAATGACAGCATAACCTCAGTTCAAAACACCATAAAAGCAACAAGAACTTTTTTAAAAGAATTTTTGAGCAATTGTGGTAAATTATAATTTCGTATCAGAATTAAATGTTCTTATTAACAATATTAAATATTAAATTCTGACTGTGAGGAATAATTTATAGTGAAGTTTCCCCATTCTGAAAAATCAAATCTGGAATGGTTTTAGTATTCACTAGGCCTGGGTTTAGAGGTCCCCTGACATTGCAGGAATATGGGGCTTAGAGCAATGGAGACCCTGCCCAGTGCCACCTCAGCACAAGATATGCCAAATAAGGAACCCTGGCCTTTCATTGGATACTCACATGTTTCTGGGTCCTTTGTCTCAGAGATAGATTCCTGTGCTTAGGTTGTAGGCCAGCCTCCTTACCAGTAAGAGTGAAGGCCAGTTGGGGGAGGAGGGGTTGGGTTTCTGCATTAGAAGATTATATAACCATGGGCTTGCTTCTACCTGTTGCTCTCTCCCTGCAGATGCCATGTGAGAGACAGGGGCAGAGTCCTTTCTCATAAGAAAGAATAAAGACCTTTTCTAACCTCAGATTCAGACTCCAAACTTTTTCATCTCACATGTGACCATACAAAGAGGTATGTTTTTTTAGTGTTCCTAAGAAGAATATTTTAAGATGATCTACTTGTGTCATGTACACAGATAATTGTTTAAACATTTTAAAATTTAACATGATTCAGTTTTTATACTTTTTGTCACACAGAGTAAAAAAACAAAACAAAACAAAAAAACCTTGGGAGATCCCCACTGTATGGATCATCATATCAGCCTAGTGCTTGAAAGGACATCATGTCACCTAGTAAAAATCAAGTTTTTTTTAATGAGGAACATGATGCTCAAACATGGTTAGTGACTTGCCCTATCATATAGTCAATAAGTGTCAAAGCTAAGATTTGAATTCAGGTCAACAGCCTCTAACTTTACACCATCTAGTTTAAGAGATAGCCGTGGTGGCTGAGTCACAGTCTTTCCTATATATCTACATTGAAATTGTCTCCATGGCAAAGAAATACAACTTTTACTAATATTTTTATCTTTCTTTTTTAACATACACAGCTCTTATGAGATGATTTCTTGTGCAACAGTAAAGTTGTGGGCCCAAATTGGATTTTTTAAAATAGTAATTTGTCACACATGTAGTACATGAAGGCTAAGGATTGATGTGAATGCTCAAAAATTATTCTAACATGTCTAAGGGACAAATGGATTAATGTGAATTATGATTTGTGGTTGGGGATATGGTATGACTCTGCATTAACCCTGCTAAATTGAAAACTTACTTAAAGGGAAACTACATCATACCTGACTCCTGCTTATATAAAAAGTTGTTGTAGGTGTAGTTCAGAACAGCCAAAGTCCTTCTGCTATGCTCAAATTCAAACCATTACATCTTTTTCTTGCAATTAATACACATATTAATTTAATGTGTATTTCATTACATTTTAAAAGAATATGACATTAAATGTTCCCATACACACTGAAAAAAAAGATATGTCCCCAATTTAATGTATGTGTTCAATATCTTAAAAGGGCACTTCAGGCAAGAGAAGAAAAATGAAATCATTCCTATTATTTCAAATGTTTTCATTTCAAAGACCTGTTCAGTATTTGATGCTGCTGATAAGTGAAATTACATTATGCAATGGTGGTGGATGGCAGGACACCAAGGATTACCTGGCAGGGAATAGTACAGGAAGAAAGATCTTGCAGTAGTTAATATTACATATCAGTAAACAAAGGGTTAATAATTTGGGGGTCACTAGAAGAAAGGAGTATAGTGGAGATCAGCAATCTAGGGTGCACTCATCTGGACTTCTCTATCATGCCCCAGAAACCTTTTCATCCTGGAACTTAAAACCTGGAAATACCCTTTGCCCTTGTACCCCACTCCTTTTGACTGGAGGATCTTCCCAGAACCTCCATCTAAGAAGGGGAACCAGATTAATAATCTCTCTCTCTCTCTTTCTCTCTGTCTCTCTGTCTCTGTCTCTGTCTCTGTCTCTGTCTCTGTCTCT
>CM053601.1:132011975-132033811 GCA_028646575.1 Pseudocheirus occidentalis | reverse complement strand
CCTGAAATAACCTACTCCTGCTTTTTAGCTTGTATTTGTATTCCCAATGCATACTGCAATACCTGATACATAGTAAGAACTTTATAAATGCTGGTTGACTGATGACTGACTGACTGATGCTTCAATAATTAGCAGTATAGACAGGAAAGTAGTTCTTTTATATCATTTTCAAGAAACTCAAAATATTCCAAATTTTTCTAAATGCAACATTTCCAGGATTTCTTAAGCTAAAAGTCAAGATCTCTAGGGAAAAGGCCAAAATCTATTCAATCATCTATTTATTCAACAAATTTTCATTAATGAAGCTTCTAGAAATTCTAGAAAATAAACTGAGTAGCATGATGGCCATTGACAAAAGCTCACATTTAAAGAGCACTATATATTTTATGGACTGCTTTACTAATATTGTATTAGTTATTATTCACAATAACCCTGTGAGTGTAGTTGTCCAAATACATTTATTCCCATTTTTACAGCTTTACCTGAGATTGAGAATCATTTGATTCACTTCTTGGTACAAGGTAGTTTCAAGACCCACAGTTATGTCTTCTATTATTCTAAATATTTAAATATTTTAAGTATTATTCTAAATCTATTGTACTTTAGAAACACTATTGTACTTTAGAAACACTATGCTTTCTCCCATTACTTTATGAGGGAACAAGCCTATTTATCTATTTTAAAGGATCTTTGGAAATGATAAGATTTTAAATAATAACAAAATATTCAAATCATTTTATATCAAAGACATCATAGGATTCTTCTTGAATATAACCTTATAACCCTCTTGTGCATACTTTTACCTAAACTCTGCCTCATTTTCTTTATCTTAAAAAGAGAAATTAAAAATAGCACCTATTGAGGTATCCAGTTGGCACAGTGAATAGAGCATCAGCCTGGAGTCAGAAGGACTTGAGTTCAGATCTAGCCTGAGGCACTTAATACTTATTAGACATGTGACCATGGGCAAGTCATTTAAACCAAATTGCCCTGCCTTACCCCCTTCAAAAAGCAAGAGAAAAAGAGACCTATCTCACAACAGTTGTTGTGAGAATAAAAGGAAGTATTTGTAAAGAATTTTTTAAACCTTAAAGAGTTGAATAAATGCTATTATTAACAGTAGTAACAGTAGTAGTAGTCATAGTAGGAGTGGTGATCATAGTACTAATAATGTCAGTAGCAATAGTAGAGATGAGAGAAGAGGAAGATTGTAGTAGTAGTTAGAGAAGGAGGAGGAAGAGGAGTATTTGTGGTCATCATCAAAGTAACAGCAGTGGTAAAGTGGTAGTAGTAGCAGCAATAGTTGTAGTGATAGTCATAGCATTAGTAATGCTAGTAGTAGTAGTAGTAGTACTAGTACTAGTAGTAGTAGTAGTACTAGTACTAGTAGTAGTAGTCATGGAGTAGCAGTAATAGTAGTAATAATATTCATGGTAGTGGTAGTAATCACAGAACTTATAATAGTATTCATAGTAGTAGTCAGGATGGTACCCATAGTAACAACAGAAGTAGCAGCAGCAGCAGTGGTAGGCATAGAAATAGTAGCATTTGAAGTAAGTGCAGTAGTAGGATTAGGTAGAGGAGGAAGAGGAAGAGTAGTAGTGATAGTGGTGGTAATAGTGGCAATAGTCCTGCTCCTCCTCTGTTTCCTCCTTCCCCAACTTCTTCACAACAAAGACGCCTCCTCACAAGAACACCAACATAAGAAAGGACTAATAATCAACAGGAATTACCTCACATTATTAAAAATAGTTATGCCTACAGTCCCTGATTTTAAGAAGGATTAAAAAAAAACTTGGGCAAGACCATTAGCTGAGCAATAATACCTGCACACTGGTTTTCTGGCTCTTCATTTCTAATCTTATTTTGTCATTGTAGCACTGTATTTTTTCTGTCATTTGCAATGGAGTTATTTACATATATTTCTTTTTGACACTGCATTAATAGTAGTGAAAGTCCAGATCTAATTTTCTTAAAAAGTGGTTTCAGAGTAATGGAAGATCATATCAGTAGAATTTTATGCTGTTACAGCATGACTTTATACTACATTTATGCTGTTACATCATTAATCTCCATTTAAAACCCTTATATAATGTGTCTATGAAGAAATAAATCTGTTTTATCCATCAAGTAATCATCATGCATTTACTCAGTATCCACTATATTCTAGGCAACTATGCTATTAAGAGAAATCTGTTCTATTTTAGAGTATTGTTGTCTAGATGTAACTTTTTCTCTCAGCCTCAGTTTAGTGTCCACAGGTGTTGAATGTTGTGCGTGGTTTTTCTACTTTTTCAATACATTGATCAGTTTGCTGATAATTTTTCTTTAAAGGCAATGGTTGTGATGGAAAAATAGGGGGAGGGCTAGAGGGAATCACTATGATGATGTACAAACAAAAGACAAAGGAGAAAGGAGGAGAAAGATACAAGAGCCTGTGCTAGAGTAATGGAATTCTAAATGAACTGAAGAGTTTAGGAATTGGAGGTATCAGCAAGGTAAAATGGGTAAAGGAAAAAGGGGTTCACAATTAATTGGATTAGGGTGGGAGGAGTGAAAACAGAGGTAGGTTTCATTGTGAGCGTTTATACTGCAAAAATCAGTCTCTGCTTCCAATCTAGTTTCATTAATTGTTTTGTTGATTGTCTAGACATAGAAAAGTGTTAATAATATAAATTAATCTTAAAAGTGTGTGCATGTTTTTGTTTTTTTTTCCCAAAGTGTCAGATTCTTAAACACTTGCCAGAACACTCTTTTGTTCATTCCCTTTATAAACATTGCTTGAGCTGAGCAGTAGGGCAATAGAAAGTTTGAGTCCATAACCAGATTTGTGACTGTAGGCTAAAAGGCTAACAATAATGATAATAATGGTCATTTGTATTGTGCTTTAAGGCTTGAAAAAATACTTTATATTCATTATCCTCTTTGCAACAACAATTGAGTAAAAAGAGAAGGTTAAATATTACTTCTGAACCATGTGATTTTTAGACAAGTCATTTTCCCCCATAACCCTAAACTTCCTTTACTATAAAATGGGAATTGTGGTTAAATCATTTTTCAGCCATTTCCAACTTTCTGTGACCCCATTTGGAGTTTCCTTGGCAGAGATACTGGAATGGTTACCATTTCCTTCTCCAGCTCATTTGACAGATAAGAAAACGGAGACAAACATTGCTAAATAACTTGCCTAGGGTTACATACCTAGTAAGCATCTGAGGACACATTTGAACACAAGAAATTGAATCTTCATGACTCCAGGCCTAGGGCTCTATAGATAGATAGATAGATAGATAGATAGATAGATAGATAGATAGATAGATAGATAGATAGATAGATAAACAGACAGACAGATATAAATATAGATATCTATATGTGTATGTGTGTGTATATAAATATATATATATATATTGCCTACTTCATAGAGATATTGACATCAAGTGAGATTATTGTATAATAGATTTAGAACTGGAAGGAATCATATCCATTTATTTAAAATTTATTTTATAGATAAGGAAATTGAAGAACAGAGTCAAGTATCTTGTCCTATGCTGTGTAAGTAGAAAACAGAATCAAATTTGTATCCTTTAACACATAATCTATTGTTCTTTACACTTTTGCATATATGTAAAATTACTGTCACAATAATTAAAGCTTTAATAATTAAATAATAATTAAGGCTTTTTAAATAAAGCTTAAAGCTTTATTTTAATGAAAGCTATTATCATCTAGAAGCAAGATAAGGAATAATATGTTTTTTAGAATCCAGATGCCCTTCACATAATAGATACTTTAAAGAAAAGTGTTCAATTGGTAAAGGAATTCTTTTAAAAAAATGTACATGTGGTGTAAGAAAGGGGTGTTAGAGGTTATCTGCTTCTACATTTACAATCTATAACTGAACAAATAGAGAACATGATAACCTCACTTCACACTAGGTAGCCCAGTTCTACAGACTTTAAGTCCAGTACTTTTCCTACCTGGGCTTATCATTTTAAAAAGGATTTGAGCAAGCTGGTATCACAGATCTTGGCATTAGTTATTTATATTTTACTTCCCATTATAACAATTCTCTTTTGATATAAATTTAACCTATGAATTTACAAGTGAACCCACTAGCATGAGGCTAGATAGAATTGATGATGGGTAGGAAATCAGGAATCATTAACTATTTCACAGTAGCTTCATTGTCTCTTTTAAGGTGAATTTGAGAACTGGACTACAATAAAGTTTATTATCTCTGGTGTAAGTACAAGATGACTTTGCAAATGTTTGTTGCATGGAAAACATAAAAGAAAATTTTAGAGAAGAAAAACTATGATTAATGCCAATTATTTTCTTCAATAGTTGGCTGAACAATTGTTTTCATAATTTGGTGAAGTATGTACTTTAAAAAGAAATGTTCTTTCTCTTAAGGAAATCCTCCAGTACTTCCTGCTTGGCGAAGCATATCCTGTCATAAATTCCTGGAGTAGAGGAGAAATATCCTATTCTAAGTTAGGCAGAATTGTACTCTGAACAATGCTAACATTAAGATCATGGGAATATAGATGGTTATAGCTGCAAAGGCCCTCAGACATCACACAATACAAGATTTTCACTTGACAGATGGAGAAACTGAAATTTTGTTGTTGTTGTTGTTTTAAACTGAAGCTTAAGGAAAGCAAATTACATTCCCAAGATCATTATAGAGAGGCAGAAGTGAGTGCAGAAAGGAAGTTGAAGTAGATTTGGAAGACAACTTGACATAGCACCAACAGAGCTGTATCTGCATCTCTTAGTTCATATGGCCTTGGCCAAATCACAATGGGTGTCTTGCCCTCAGTTTCCTCATTTGTAAGCATACTGCATGGATTAGATCAGCAACACTAAAATTCTCTGGAAGCTGGTTTCCTAATTCTCAAGCCTGTCATCATTCTGATATACAAACATTTCTCATTTTACCAACTCAGAATAATATATATTTTAAGACCCAGAAGCCCTTGTAGGTACCATGAGAAAAATAAAAAAGTTTGAGGTTTTTTTCTTAGAATTTACATTAAAATAGTAATAAATTTGGAACTGGCAAGAACTATCTAGTGAGAGAGGGGGGAAAATCAGCTGCCTCAATGCAATATAATAATGCATGTGGGCTAGACCACTAAGGAATAGCCTCCTAGATTACATAAAACACAAAAGTCTTTTTGCTCACCCCCTCCTGCATTTTAATGGATGTATTTTGTTTTTCTTCAGTCATTGGAGATGAAAAAGAAACTTCAGACACAGGAGGCATATGGTGGCTTCCAAAATGGAAGTAAGGACCTAAAGGTCATGGTAAAATCAGATTCTAGCTATTAACATGCCTTAAAGATAGAGTAAAACCATTCTTAGTATTCAGCAATAGAGTGCATTATTTCAGGAAAGGTAAGATATTTTAACACCATGGATGAGAAATCTGCTTGAATACCATTAAATACAAAGTAATGTGGAACTGGTATACACAGAAGAAATTCAGGACAAATTTGTGTCTATAAATAAAAAAAAGTGATGTGGAAAGCAGAAGCATTTATTTAGATAAAGTAAGAGTGGGGGAAAGTATTCCCAAAACATAAGAATTTTTATCTCTCTTACTACAAAATTTTAGGTAAAGATTTTTGTTACTGTTGTTAGGCTAAAACATCTGAATGACTTTTTTTTTAAACTTGCCCTTCCTAACATTATTTATTTTTATCTCACAAAATGGGTAAGATGTAGGTTCAGTGACCAAATTTGTCTGTGTACCTAAAGACAACTCTAATAAGTTCAGAGTGACTCATGTCCAGGTTAACTACAAGTTGATGAATCTCTGGCCACACTATCTCTCCAACAATTAAATATCATTACTGCAATCAGAGAGAAACTATAATCTGTGTCAGTGGAGAATCTAGGAAAAATGAAAATAAAATCAGTTACTTAAAATATCATTGTTCATCTTCAGTTAATGAATGGGTTTTATTCTACTCATACTATTCACCAAGTATTTATAAAGCATGTGCTCAGTGGGATTCAAAATGGTGAAATAACTCCTATTGTCAAGTCCACATTCTCTTAATGTGTGTAAATATATATGTTCATATATATGTGTGTGTGTGTGTGTTCCTATATATGTGTTAAGTACATGAATATGTACATAGATGTGTGAATATGCAAAATACATATGAAGAATTATATATAAACAAATGCAAGATATTTAGAGAGGTAAAGTACATAAATTCTGGGGAAATAAGCAACTGGTTTGTTATGTAAATGGTAGTATATTAGTTACATCATGAAGAGAGAGACTCTATGAGGCAGAGCTGAGAAGGGAGAACATTTCAGGCATGGGATACAGTCAATTCAAAAGCAAAGATGCAGGAGAGCCAGCACCATATATGATAAACAGGAAAATGTTTGAATGAACGGTAGTGTATGGAAAAGGAAGTGATGTATAAGGAGGCTGGGAAAATGGAAATATGTCTCCTAAAGCAACCCCTCCAAACAGAAATGATTCCTTCTGCTTCTGAATTCCAAGAGTAATTATATCTATATATGTAAAGTGATATATTAACATATTCTTCCCAAAGACCTTTTGGTCATAAGATTTTAATGTTGAAAAAGACTTCAGGGGTCACTTGAATTCAGAATTTTCAACAGAGGTTCCTAGTTCCAACACTCATCAAATATGGGAAGCCACTGAAAGTCTCTCATTGTCTCATTGTCTATTTCATACAGATTGTTTTAAATATAGAAAGGTATTGCCTATTTTTATTGATAAAATTATTGTTATATTAGCAATAGTACCAGTAGTCAAATTAATGCTTCTTGTAGAAACAATAGTATCAGATTTTCCAAGTCACTGATCCAGTGTAAAAGTCACCTCCATAACATCTTTTCAAGCTAGTTATCCAATTTCTGCTTGGACACTTCCAGTAATGAGAACTCAAAAATACACTATGTAACTCTCATTGTTAGATCTAAATTAAGATGTTTTCCCTTTCCAGTGAACTGAAGAGTCATTCTGAAATTCCTTCTCACTGGTTCTGGTTTTGCTCTCTAGAAAAATATGAAAGAATAATGATAGAGAAAGAAATGTTTTTATAGCATTTCAAAGTTTGTGAAATATTTTATATATCTAACCTCATTTAATTCTCACAACAAGGCCCAGTTAGGCCTTACTGTTATGCAAACTTTACAAAGAAGAAACCGAAGGTGTCAGAATATGATGCGCCCAGGATCACATTCCTGGTAAATGTCTTTGTCAAGATTTGAAATCAAGTTGTCTTGAACCAAATCAAACACTCTTTGCACCATACCACCTAACTCTCCTAAGCTGCCTTTCATTTTAAAAGTCATCAAAACATATGAAAGTAAAGATCTTAAGTGCCTATTTTCTCTAACATTTTCCAGTTGCCTTACTTATTTTTCTTATGACATATTTGGCATATTCTTCATCAATCCAGACACCTTCTTCTGAATGTTTTCTAGTTGTCAGTATGATTTTGATACTTTGGGACTCAGAACAAGATATGATATACTAAAAATGGTGTCACCAATGCAGAATGTAATGGTAATAAACAATCTCCTGTGATCTAAACATTTCTTCAGATCTAGGCGGCACAATGGTGAGAGCACTGGGTGTAGGGTCAGAAAGACTGGAATTCAAATGTGACCTTAGACACTTATTAGCTATGTAGCCTTGGGCAAGTCACTTGAGTTCTATCATCTAGATGTGGGAGAAAGCAACTAGGTGATAGAGTAGATAAAGTGCTGGGGCTGCAAACAGGAAGAACTGAGTTCAAATTTGGGCTCAGACTCTTATTAACTATGTGAATCTAGGCAAATCACCTAACCAATGCCAGCTTCAGTTTCCTCAATTGCAAAATATGGAATATAATAACACCTACAACCACAGGGTTGCTGTGGAGGTGAAATGAGATATTTGTAAAATGCTGATCACAGTACCTGACTCATAGTACATAATTAATAAATTCTTCTTTCTTCCCTCCTCTAATTCTCTTAATACATCATACATTTTCAAAATTATTTTTAGCAGCCACAGCATACTGTTGGTTCATATTATGCTCATAGCTTAATGGTCTCCTACTTTTAAAAAACATTATTGTTAAGACAGCTCTTCCTTATAATGCAATTAGCAACAAAGGATTTGAAATAAATCTATAAAATGGAGTGATTGATTTTTGCGTGATTCATAAGCTAATAACTTAAAAATAAAAATACAACAAATCTCTAATAATTAAAGTTGGATTAATGAGAAGGCAAAAGCACTGACCAAGTAGAAAGCCATATCAAATAATATCAGAGAGCTGAAAGGTATAAATCTGCAACTCACCCCTAGCAATCCCTTGCCCACCCAGGGGCACAGCCAGTATACAGTGATAGGATTATGTTTCAGGCTCTTGGTGTAGGAGTTCCCTTCCTGATCACTCCATGCAGTGACTCAATCTGATCCTCTCCCTCCTCATATTTCAAGAGGTAGAAAGTATTGATCCTGTCTAGACACTAGAATGAAAATTAAGAATATAGAGCATTTGAGGCTTATGTAGAGAGGGAGGAGCTTACATGGTCAAAGGGAAAAGGAATAAGAAGTCTCATTCACCTTTGAAACTTACTCTGAACTCAAAATAAATTATGCCACCTATCTAAGGAGGCAGAAGATGTCCAGCTTTGGAGATCTGTGCAGGAGAAATCATGTGCACCACAGAAGGAAAGGAGACTAAATTATATGATGACAGAAAAGAGAAATAAACTTCTAGAAATACCAGAAAAAGGCAAAAAGTCAAAAAGTCCAAGAATATAAGCCAACCTCCAGGGAAGAAAAATAAACAAAGAAATCCATAAAGACAAAATTTTTTAACAATTCCATAATATGCCTATAAAATAAGAAGTGATCTACATTACAAGAAGTATCCCAAAAAAGCTGAAAAAGGCAATAAATTCTGCAAATTCCACTGAGGTAACGGATCAACAGGAGAAAATCTAGAAGGGCTCAAAAGAGAAATTAAACTTTTAAAAGGAGATACTAAGATAGAAATTAGGTCAGGCATAAATAGAACAAAAACAGAGTAGACTTGAACATATATAAATGGGAGAAAATGTATACAAGAGAAATAACTTAAAAAGCATTTTTAAAATATAAAATGACTGAATTACAGACAAAATAAGAAGTAATTTAAGAATTTGAGAAAAGTAATGTATTTAAAATTCTGAAAATTATATTGATTAATGAAATAATGCCAGATAAATTTTCAGAAGTTTTGAATAATCAGAACTAAGTATTGACTAATCAAATCTGAAAATTAACCCACTCTTCCACATATGCATATACAATCTATGCTTAAAACTTCAAGGCCGGCATTAATGAATTTCAGAATTTTGATTCCAAATGGTATATTTTGCAAGCAGACAGGAGAAAAGACACTTGCTATGCTGGAAAATTAATTCGAATATGATTGTTCCACATCCAAGAGAAATTAGAGTGATGATTTGAATGTGATTTTTTATTTTTTAATAAGGAACTCAAGATCCATCAAACAATAGCATGCTTCAAAAGTAAGCCTGATAATACTGGAAAAGATGTCCCTTCAAAAAAAGGGGAGGGGGGAGAGAAGAGTTGAGTCACATTTGTAAAAGGGATCAGAGGTAAATAGAATGTTCATGTTACCATTATTACAAATAAGAAATGTAAAACATATAAGGGTAAGAATCAAGAAAAGAAGGAACAATGAAATCCTTGTGTGCATATGTATGTATGTATGTATGCATATCTAGTCTCTATAGTTAAAAGAAAATACAAAAATTGGAATGAAGAGCAAATGAGCAAATGTGGATTATCAAAAATATTTTAGAGACAATTTAATGAAACAAATATTATTTAGTTACAAATAGATCTAGCAATAACAATACTAGTTCTGATTCCAAAAAATGATTGGGGGATAAAAGGAAAAAAAACTATATGTTCTAAAAATATTTATAGAAGCTCTTTTTGTGGTAGTGAAGAACTGGAGATCGTGGGGATGCCCATCAATTGAGGAATGGCTGAATACATTGTGTTATATGGTTATGATGGGATACTGCTGTGCTATAAGAAATGAAAGGCTCAATGATCTTAGAAAAATATAGACTTGCATGAAATCACAAAGTGTGAAATGAGCTGAAGCAAACACTATTTGCATCCAGAAAAATAACTGATAAATAGAGCTATGTGTAGAATGATTACATATGTGTGTGTACACACACATACACATACATTTGTGTCTAATGGGAGCCACCTCTAGGGCAGGAGAAAGGAAGAAAAAAGAAAGTTACATGAAAACTATATGTGTGTGTTTGTGAATGTGTATGTGTGTGGGCATATTGCAGAAAGTTATATATAATAGATTTGCAGGTTTTTTGCAATTACTTTTTTCTATTCTACTATTTTATGAAAATGCTTACTTCATTTCTAAAGTTCAGAATGAAATAAATATTTTTAAAAAGATATAAATGGCAGCAATTGTAGGAGATATAAATGTCTATTTTTTAGAGTTGGATAAATCAAACAGAAAGGTAAACCTAAAAGGAGAATACAAATAAAAAACATGCTATTACACAAATATTTGAAAATACATCACAAGTATGAAAACATTAAAGCACATATACAATGTTATCACATGGTTCATCCACAAAACATGAAATATAAAGCTAATGGGGAAATACAAGCAAAAGACACATCTCAAAGAAGACAATGATATTTTGAATAATGAATGGGTAAAACAAAAAATGTTAAAGGAAAATTCAGTAACTATTAAAACTGAAAACTTGCCTGTGACTTTTGGTATAGTGGGCATCTTTTAAAAACTCACTACCACCAAGTTAGTCTTATGTAAAAAAACTAATTCAATATTAGAAAATAATTATTTTAATTTACCTTATCAAAGTAATAAAAAGCTACATGAATAAAACAATAGATACAGAAAAATCCTTAAATGTAATGTATTTTGATATAGGGTGTAAGATGTTGATCTATACCTAGTTACTGCCATACTATTTTCCAATTTTCCCAGCAGTTTTTGTGAAGTAGTGAGTTCTTATCCCAGAAGCTGTACTCTTTGAGTTTATCAAACAATAGATTACTATAGTCATTGACAATTGTCTTATGTACCTAGCCTATTCAACTGTTCCACTCTTCTATTTCTTAGCCAGTACCAAGTAGTTTTGATGATCAGTGCTTTATGATACAATTTAATACCTAATATGGCTAGGCCACCCTCCCTAACATTTCTTTTCATCAATTCCTTTGATATTCTGTAACTTTTGTTCTTCCAGATGAACTTTGTTATTTTTCTAGTTCTACATAATAATTTTTGATTGTTTGATTGGTAGAACACTGAGTAAGTAAATTAATTTGGGTAGAATTGTCATTTTTATTATATTAGTTCAGCCTACTCACAAGGAACTGATATTTTCCCAATGATTTAGATCACACTTTATTTATGTAAAAAGTGGTTTGTAATTATGTTTATATAGTTCCTGGATCTGTTTTGGCAGGTAGACTTCCAAATATTTCATAATGTTTATACTAACTATATTATTTTAATTAACTAACTTTTTTTATTTTTAGTTTACATCATTGATCTCTGCAAGATTTTGAGTTATAAATTTTCTCCCCATCATTCCCTTACCCACTGTCCAAAAACAGTGATCCCACTTTATACCTACTCCCCCCAAGATGAATCTCCCTATCCCAGGGCCTGTATACCTTATTTCCCAGTTGCATGTAAATAATAATGATAATAATAGTAATAATAATAATAATAATAATAATGTGTATATATCTATAAACGTATGATTTTAGAAATTTAAATTCTAGATTCTTTGCCTTCCTCCCTTTTCACCCACCCATACTGGAAAGACAAGCAAGTCAATACAGACCTTACATGTGTAGTTACACAGAACATCTAAACAGTGGATATATTGTGTAACATTGATGATATTTCCCTCCTTTCTCTCCCACCCTCCCCTGGTTCTATTCTCTACATTGTCCCCATCCCTTTACAAAAGTGTGTACTTCGCACAACCTTCCCCCCGATGTACCCTCCCCTCGATCATCTCTCCTCTCCTTCCTCTCCCCCCTACTCTCCTGCAGGGCAAGATACCATGTTAGAGGGTATGTCATTCCCTCCCTGAGCCAAATTCAATGAGAGTATTGTTGGCCCATTCCCTTTTTGCCTTCCTGTTCTTCCCCTCCATTGTAACAGTTATCCCTTGCCTTTTCTATATGAAATGTCTCTCCCATTTTGTCTCTCCCCATCTGCTCTCATTCTATTCCTCTCCCACCTCTTAATTTCACCTTTTAAAATATCATTGCTTCCTATTCAATTGATCCTGTGTCCTTTGTCTACGTAAACATATATACACACACAATTCCATATGAAATCATATGCATATATACCCTTCTATATATACATATGTGCATGTATGTATGCACACATATACATACATGCATGCATGCATGCATGCATGAATATATATATACATTTATATTCCATTTACCTATTCTCATACTGAGAAAAGTTTCATAAGTTACAATTCTCATTTTTCCATGTTGGCATGTAAATAGTTCAACTTTGATAAGTTCCTCATGATTTCATTTCCATGTTTATCTTCTCATGCTTCTTGCGTTTGAATGTCAAATTATCTACTCAGTTCTGTTTTTTTTTTCCCTCAAGAATGCTTGAAAGTCCTCCACCTCATTGAAGACCATATTTCCCCCTGGAACATTATACTCAATTTTGTCAGGTAGGTGATTCTTGGTTTGAATACTAGCTCCCTTGGTCTCCAGAATATCATATTCTAGGCACTTCAATTCTATTAACATAGAAGCTGCTATATCCTGAGTTATCCTGATTGCATTTCCACAGTATTCAAATTGTTTCTTCTTGGCAGCTTGCAATATGTTCACCTTGATCTGGGGACTCCGGAACCTGGCTATAATATTCCTAGCAGTTTTCTTTTTGGGATCTTTTTCAAAAGATTATTAGTGAATTCTTTCAAGTTCTATTTTGCCTTCTGGTTCTAAAATATCAGGGCAATTTTCCTTAAGAATTTCTTGAAGGATGACTTCTATGTTCTCTTTTTGATCATGGCTTTCAGGTAGCCCAATAATTTTTTTTTAATTTTCTCCCTTGGATCTATTTTTCAGGCCACTGGTTTTTTCAATGAGATATTTCACATTGTCTTCTATATTTTCATGTGTTTGGATCTGTTTAATAGTATCTTGATTTCTCATACAGTAATTTGATTCCATTTGCTCCACTCTCATTCAGAAGGAATTGTTCTCTTCAGTGAGCTTTTGAGATTCTTTTTCCATCTCACAAATTTGACTTTTTAAGGCATTCTTCTCCTCATTGGCTTTTTGGGCCTCCTTTGCCATTTGAGTAAGTCTGTTTTTTAAGGTGTTATTTTCTTCAGTCAGATTGTTGACTCTTATCATGATTTTCTTGCATCATTCTCATTTCTCTCCCTAATTTTTCCTCTACTTCTCTCTTTTGGTTTTCAAAATCCTTCTTAATCTGCTCTATGGTTTGTAACCAGTCTACATTTTTCTTGGAAGCTTTTGGTGCAGGAATTCTGCCTGTGTTGTCTTCCTCACATTCCATGCTTTGATCCTTTTTTCCCCAGAAAAGGAATTTAAAGTTGGATTGCTGAGCTTCTTCACTTCCTTTGACTGCTCAGGTTGCCAGTCAGTTACTTGATTTTGGGCTCAGTAGAACTCTGCTTTCACAGGGGAGAGCTCTGTCCCAAAGCACTGGGGTTTTCACAGCTGCAGGAGGTATTAGGAGACTGTCTCTACAGACCCCACCAGCTTTGGCTCACTGGTAATGCACCTCAGGACAGCCACCTAAGACCGCAATTCCAATCCAGGCAGCTCAAGGAAAGAGCATTTAGCCTCTGAATTATGGCTTGGTCCCCCTACAATCTGCAGGCCAGGAGCTTCTGAAACAGCCTTGTGGCAGTTGCTGCAGGGCTGCTGCTTCAGACTGCTTCTAGCTCTGGAGGCAGGGGCCTGACCCTCTCCCCCAAATTTAGCTGTGTTACACTGACCTTATACATTTGTCCTTAGCTCTTATGGGTTGGTAATTCTGGAAACCACCACAGCTACCAGTGATCTGCTCTACTGAAAGCTCCAGCTGTGGCTTCTCCTGGATGGCCAGGGGCTAAAATCTCATTTTTCTGGGCTCTGCTCTCAGCATGCTAAGATGAGACCTTTCAGTCCATCTGCTGGGCTCCTTTCAGTGGGAGTCTTGTTTCTCTGCCATTTTATGAGTTCTGGAGCTCTCAAATTTGTTTAGAGTCATGTTTTCTAGGTTTTTGAGGTGGTTAAGGGGTGAGTTGAGGAGATTTCCTGCTTCTGGTTTTTGAGGTGGTTCAGGGGTGAGCTGAAGAGTTTTCCTGCTTCTACACCACCATCTTGACCCCCTATCTATAGTAACTTTAAAATGAATTTCTGTCTCTTGCTATTGGGTTTTCTTTGTAATACATAGAAATGTCAATGATGTATGTGGGTTTATTTTATATCTTGTTACTTTTCTAAAGTTGATGTTATTTTAAGTAGTTTTTTTCACTTCATTCTCTAAGATTGTCTAAGTATATCATCTGCAAAGCCTGATGGTTTTGTTTCTTTTTTGTCTATTCTAATTCCTTCAATTCTTTTCTTCTCTTATTGTTAAAGTTAATGCTCTTAATGCCATATTGAATAATAGTGCTGACAATGGACATCCTTGTTTCACCCCTGATCTTATTGGAAATGAATCTAGCATGTTCTCTTTACCTATAATGTTTGCCGATGGTTTTAGGTAGAGGATACTTATCATTTTAAGTAAGGCCCCATTTATTCCAATGTTCTCTAGTGCTTTTAATAGAAATGGGTATTAATTATATCAAAAACTTTTTCTTCATTGATTGCGATAATCATATTGTTTCTGTTAGTTTTGTTGTCAACATGATCAATAGTTTTCCTAATATTGAGATAGTCTTGCATTCCTGGTGTAAATCCTACGTGATCAAAGTGTATTATTCTTGTGATACATTGTTGTCATCTTTTTGCTAATATTTTATTTAAAAATTTTGCATCTATCTTCCTTAGGAAAATTGGTGTATAATTTTCTTTCTCTATTTTGACTTTTCCTGGTTTAGGTATCAGTATTATACTTGTATCATAAAAAGAATTTGGTGAGACTCCTTCTTTGTCTATTCTCCTAAATGTTTGGTAGAATTCATTATTAAATCCATTTGCCACGAAGATTTTTGCTAGGGAGTTCCTTGATGATTGTTCAGTTTCTTTTTCTGAAATCAGGTTATTTAATTATTTTATTTCATTTTCTGTTCATCTGGGCAATTTACATTTTTATAAAGGTTCATCTATCTCACTAAGATTGTCAAATTTATCAGTATAAAGTTCAGCAAAATAGATCCTAATTATTGTTTTAATTTCCTCTTTGTTGGTGACGAATTCACCATCTTCATTTTGATAGTGGAAGGGCTATCTTTATTATGATAAATAAGTATATTTAAAACTCAATCCTAGCATTATTTGCAACTGAGAAAAACTGAAAGCTTTCTCAATCAATTTACTGGTAAAACATCTGTGCCCCTTCACACTATCATTTTATCTAATTCTAGAATTGCCAGCTTTAATAAGATTAGAGAAATAAGGTAAAATAAAAAGAAAATACCTTGGCAAAGAGGAAATGAATTTATGTCCAGTTGTAGATGACAACATTGTTTACTTACCCTGCAACGGAAAATTATCCAAAAATTAATTTTAAATAAAAAATAGCTTAAGTGCAGGAGATAAATATGTGTGTGTGTGTGTGTGTACACAAACATAAATTCAAACACTCGTGTGTGTGTGTGTATCCACAAATGATATCAGGTAGAAATGATTGAAATATAAATCGAATTCAAAATAATAATAAAGTACATGAAATATCTGAGTCAAGTTATTAAAATAGACTAAAATTTTATGTAAATTCCATTTTCAAACCTTTTTATATATAGAAATACAAACAATAAGAAAACTGTATACTTTTGGTTGGATCTTAACATCTTAATAAAAATGATAATACTATCAGTATTATAATTTAGTTTTAGGGGTATAGCAATTAAATTTTCAAAGAACACTTTATAGAAATATGCAAAAACAATGTCATAATTCATCCTAAGGAAAAACTAAAGGTTTAGGATATTAATATCCCATTCCCATTTTGCTTCTTTCTCTGATTAGTCATACCCTAATCACTACCACCCTTTGCCCTATTCCTCCATTCTTCCATTTTAGGGAAGGAACAGAGTCAGACATGCTATGTTCTCTCTCTGTCTCTCTCTGTCTCTGTCTCTGTCTCTGTCTCTGTCTCTCTCTCTCTCTCTCTCTGTCTCTCTCTCTCTTTGTTTCTTTTCTCTCTCTCTCTCTTCTCTATCTCTCTTTCTCTTTTTCTCTCTCCATTCCTCAGTCCTTCCCTCCCACTCTCCCTCCCTCGCCCCATCTCTATGTCTGACTATGGAATTATTTTCCAGTCATAGCTAGCAACCTTTCTACACTGAAAAAGTCCTCTGTCCCTGTATTGACTTCCACTTAGTGGCTAATTCCATCCAGAACTTTCATATAAAGAAAGATCTGGACCATCCACATTCATGTGTTCATTAATCTCAGGGACACACTCCTGACTCTCCAGACTTTTGTCTCCATCACCTCTTTATCCTTGATTTCTTATTCTTCCTATGCTGTCAGATTGCTGTTAGATAGCATCAGAATGTAATATCCTTGAGGACAGTACTATCTTTGTGCTTCCATTTGTGTACTTAGTGTCAATCATGGTGCCTTTAACATAGTAAGTGATTGATATATGCTTATTAACTTAAGGGAAATAAAGAAAAAAATAGTGGAATTGTAGGAGAAAGAGTATGTCTAGATATTAAACTACTTTTATAGCAGAAACCATCAAAACAATATAGACTTCCAGGACACAACCAAGAATCTCTTACCTAGCAAAATTAAGCATAATACATTGAGGGAAAAGATGGTCATTCAATGAAATGCTTTGATTTTGAGCTTTCATAAGGAGAAAACCAGAACTAAATCAAAAATTGGATCTCTAATATCAAGACCCAAGAGAAACATAAACAGGTAAAAAGGAAAAAGAAGACATGAGGGACTCAATAGAGCTAAACTGTTAAAAAAACTGTACATGGAAAATGATACTTGTAACTCTTAAAAATTTTGTCAGTAATACTATAGTTAGAAGGGATATACCTAGACAGGGTGTAGGAATAGTGGTTTTGAGGGCATGACATTAAAAATTAAAGAATGAGAAAGAGGAACAACAGGTTGCAGAAGGAAGGGAGAGGTAGAATAAATTATTTCAAGATTGGCTCAAAGAGGGAATCATAATATATAACCATTTTGTGAAAACAAAGATTTAGACTGATATCTAACAATGGCACAATAGGTTCCAAATTAGCATATAATTTAAATGTTACAAGTGATAAAATCATACCTAATATATATGTTGTACATATTTATATTCATATATTTATATATTCATAGATATCTGACCTACATACATATACATATGAGTGTAGAAAAGAAGTTACATTTTCCAAGTATATCTAGGGTAAATTTCTTAATTGAGGGATGGGATTTATAAGGGAGAAAAATTATTTTGTTTTTGGTTTTTGTTTGCTTTTCTGAGTGGGAAAGGCAGGGCAATTGTAGTTAAGTGACTTGGCCAAGGTCACACAGCTAGTATTATGTGTCTAAGCCAGATTTGAACTAAGATCCTATTGACTCCAGGGCCAGTACACTATTCACTGCATCACCTAGCCACACATGCGAGAAAATGTAAAGAGTTTCAGTTACTAAATCAAGCCTTTAAATAAATAAAAATCAAAGGTGCTAGGATATGAAGAATTGTCAACTGAAGAAAGACAAATTTTTGAATCAAATATCACTATCAAAGGATTGAGAGTTAACATTTATAGAGATTTAGTAGAAATATATCACCAAGATCCATTAGCAAAAATTAAGTGCTCAAGACATATAAAGAGTATTGCTAGCTATTAACAGCCACATCAAGCATTGCTGTATCACTGGTAAGAGACATATTAATTAAAACATCTCTTGGAATTTATCTTAAATGTAGGAAATTAACACAGAGAGAAAGACAGACAGAGAAACAGAGAGACAAATAGGGACAGAAATAGAGACAGACAGAGGCTGAGACAGAGAAAATGTTGAAAGGGCTGCAAGATTACAGGCATGCTAACATATTGTTAGTAGAGCTATGAATTGGTCTGTTCTGGAAAATAATCAACCAATCAACATTTATTATACACTCCTATTTTCTAGGCATTATGATTCAAATTATGTAAGAAAAATTACTAAATGGCAAACCCTTTGATTCAGATTCCATTCCTGTGTATTTTCCCAAAGGAGGTAGAAAACACAAATAAACATAGATGCCAAAATTCAAGTAGTAGCCCTTTATGTGGCAGCAAAAAACTGGGCAATAAATTGTGATATAGAAATTGTTTTCCTTTCCTGCTTCCCTTCTTCTCCCCTCTCTTTGGTACTCATATTTCATCAGTGCCCTCTGATTGGAGGACTTGGAAGTCAGTCATCAATTTCTCAATCTCCATTTAAGGAGAGAACACAGGGCAGACATCGTCCCTTTTTTCTTTCCTGGCTGAACTTTTTTTTACTTCTCCAGCAAGTCCCCATATAGAGTATTTTCCCCATCTCCTTCTTCTTCTCCTTTTGAGTTTGTGTGTGTGTGTGTGTGTGTGTGTGTGTGTGTGTGTGTGTGTGGTCTACCCTCATTGGATAGAAAACTCCTCAAGGGAGAAGACTGTCTTTATTTTTGTATATGTGTATGCCCAGCAATTAGAACACTGTCCAACGTACAGTAAATAATAAATATTAATTGACTTTATCTTTTCTTTTGTCTCTCTTTATTTCCCTTTTTCTTTTCCTTACAATAGACCTGTGATTTTATTAGTATATGAAACTTTCAATGAGGAAATTTCCTTTTCCAATGCAGATGGACATCCTCCAGATCAGCACCTCGTCTGAAAATTATAGTTTAGAGTACATCCAAGGGTATTGAGAGATTAAATGACTTTCCAAAGGTCACGTAGACAATATATGTCAGAAGTGGCATTGGAACTCAAGTCTTCCTAACTTTAAGGCTAGTGATATGTCTACTATATAATGATGCTTTTAATGAACTTTCATTGAGCAGTAAGAAAGGATAAAAAAGGAGAAATTCCTAGAAATATAGGAAGACTTATAGGAAATGCTGCAGTGTGAAATAAGTAGGAAAATAAAAAGATAAGGAGGGTAACCATGATAAGGTTAAAAAAAAAGAATACAAACATTAATCTCAATACTATGTAATTACAGTGATCTATCTTTACCCTAGAGCAGAGATGAGAAATGCAATTTCTTCCTTTCATTAAAGACACAGGGAAAGTTACCTATACTGTCTTTTTTCTTGGAGGGTAGAAATCAAGGTAATTGGAGTTGACTTGCCCAAGTTCAAACAGCTAGTAAGTGTCAAGTGTCTGAGGGCAGACTTGAACTCAAGTTCTCCTGACTCCAGGACCAACACTCTATTCACTGTGCCACCTAGCTGTCTCAGTTACATATACTCTAAAGCAGTGTTGATGTACTGGTTAGTTTTGCTTGACTGTTTTCTTTTTACTAATTTTTTTAATAAAAGAAAGTTCATATGCATAAAGCACTATAAGATCATGCATAACCTCTGATCTAGCAATACTACTACTCGATCTGCATCTTGAGATTTTTGAAAAAGGAAAAGGGCACATATGTACCAAAATATTTATGGCAGCTTTTATTTCTGCAGGCAAAGAACTGGAAATTCAAGGGATGCCCATCAATTGATGAATAGTTGAACAAATTGTGGTATGTGATTACGATGGAATACTATTATGCTAAAAGAACTGATGAGCAGGATGCTTTCAGAAAAACCTGGAAAGACCTGCATGAACTGATGCAAAGTGAAATGTACTGTGTAGAAAGTAATACCAATATTGTAAGACAATCAGCTGTGAATAAGTTGGCTATTCTTAGCAATACAATGATCCAAGACAACTCTAAAGGACTTGTAATGAAAAATGGTATTTATCCCCAAAGAAAGAATTGATGGTATCTAACTATAGATCAAAGCATAGTCAAAAAAAATCTTTATTTTTCTTGAGGTTTTTTTATCTTTCTTTTCTTTTATAATGTGACTAACATGGACATTTCCTGAATGACTACATATATATATAACCTATATGAATTTTCCTTCCTTCTTAATGGGGGCAGGGGATAGAGGAAGGGAGAGAATTTGGAACTTAAAGTTTTAAAAATTAAAGTTAAAATTATTTTTACATGTAACTGGGGAAAATAAAACAATAATGTTTTAAAGGAAGGTTCATTTTTGTGGTATGGATAGGAATATGTCTGTAAATGACCGTGATGTGTAACAAGTCGTCAATAAAATTAAAAACAAATATAAGGGACTTTTTAATTTCAGATGCTGGATCTTAGTTTATTGTTCTTTTCTGATTGAAACTTCTAAAATAATATCTCCATCAGTTAATATACCAGCTATTTATGTCAGTTTGGGGTACTAAGCAAATTTGACAAATATGCCGCCTATACCTTCAATAAAGTCACTGATGAAAATATTTGAGAGAACAAAACTAGGAAAAGAAATCCTCAGGACTTTTTTTACAGATCCCTCCAGATTAATATCAATTCTACTGATAAACACACTTTTGGCACTAATTTTCAATCAACTAAAATTCTGATTCAGTGTTTTTTTTTATTTATTCCAATTTTCTCCATCTTTTCCACAAGCATGCTATGATACAATGTGTGAAAGACCTTACTGAAATTAAAGTATATTATGTCTACAGACTATCAGTCAGTTGAGTCTATTTTTAAAGTATGTTATTTGGTATTATTTGATTTTAATAAAGCTATAAACACTCTGAGTAATTATAGCTTTCTTTTCCAAGTACTCACACACAAACTATTTAATAGTAGATTCTTGATTTTTTTTTCCAGGAATTGATGTCAAACTGACTACTATGTAGTTTTTAGAAATGCTTGTTTTCCTGTTTTGAAACTGTGGATAATATAGCATATTCTTTTCTCGTGTACCTCCCCTACTTTCAATCACTCTCAAAAACTGCAGTCAGTGACCATCCACTCACAAATATCAGTTCTTTCAGTTTCTTCACATGTAATCCTACTAGGCCTTGAGATGTGAACTAATTTAACATAGATATTCTATAATTACCTTAAATTATTGTTTTTAGATTACTCTTATATTTTTCATGTGTTTATGTTTGTTTTCCCCTCTAACTATGATACAAGATCCCCAAATGTAAGGATGTATTAGCTTTGCTAACCCCATGATATCCAGTGAAATATGTCACACATAGGAAGAAGCCAATATTTGTTCATTTGCTTTGATTCATATCTTTAACAATACAAATGAAAAATGAATTATGTAATTAACCATTATTAACCATGCTTATCTCAGAAATTGAATAGGGGGATTTAAAGTCCATAATATAATTACACTTACCAGAATGCTTTTTAAATGGACTGTTAAGCTTATTTTAGGATCATAGATTAAGGCACCTTGGACTTCACCTAGTTCAATTCCTAATTTCATAATCAAAGAAACCGAGATTAAATGTTAAGTGGCCAGGGTCAAAATTAAGAATGAATATGTTTCCCTTGAAGACCAAGGATTATTTCCCACCCA
>CM053601.1:131995499-132011475 GCA_028646575.1 Pseudocheirus occidentalis | reverse complement strand
TACTAGAAAGTTAGAGGGGTGTTGGAGGAGGACATAAAAGAGAATAGATTGTGGGAGGGACTTTACAGTGGCATCACTGTTTTGGACTTTGGGTAGGGGAAAGAAGGGGAGAAAATTTTTAACTCAAAGCCTTGTGGAAATGAATGATGTAATCAAGAAAATAAATTAAAATTTAAAAAAGGTTCTAGGAAGCAAAGGTCATGGAGAAACACATTCCAGGCATAAAAGACAGTCTGTGCAAAGGTACATAGAAGATGGAACAGATCAGATACACGGGTACATCTTGACCTCTAGGAGGAAACATCAATGACAGCAGAAAGACCAGAGAAGAGCTTATGCAAACTAAATATAATGCATGAACCTGAAAATGAAATTTTGAAGGGAAAAAGGAGGATCATGGGTAATGATTCCAAATGGTAAGGTGGTCAAAGAGAAGTGATGAACAACAGAACTATTGGATAGAACAGTGGGAATGGAATTGGGAAGGCTAGTGTAGAAATCATACTTTCTAGCTCTCTGACCGTAGGCAAAACATTAAGCTCTCTGTGCCTCAGTTTCCATATGCAGGAGTTAAATTTGACAACCTTGAAGGTTGTTTCCAGCTCCAAATCTATTATCCTATGACAGATGAAATGAGCATAGACAGAAGATATAGGGCTATTCATATTCATCATTTATACTGGCTGTTGACATTGCATTAACTATTGCTTGATTTCAAATAAATAACTCAGCAGAGTGAGATTAGTTTACCCTCTAATGATAAGAAACAAGAATTATGAAGGAAGGAACACTTAGGCATCCAGCTTTCCTAATGACTTAAATGGCTACCTGCAGGTTTTACAAGGAAGTATGTCCTCTTTTAATTGGTAAGCAACAGTTTAAATGGTCCCAGCAACTTGGCTCTCTTTTGAACTATGAAAGGCAATTTTAATCTGTGTCTTTCCTTTGAAGAAGCTACGAATCCACTCAGTGCTCAGTGATTACATTGAATGCATAATCAGAAAAGTAAGCACTTTGACCCCTGTAGATGTCTGCATGTACATGTACTCTTTGGGGGTTTCCCAATAGGGAGATGAACAGAATAGTTGGAATTCTTCCTCCAGGCCACCTAGGCTCCCAAATACAGTCATCTTTGCTTCTGCCCTGATCCAGCCAATCACTCATTTTTATTGATGCTGTTTTCCCAATATCAATCAACTCTGTCATTTCCTTTTTTCACTTGCATTTATTTATTACACACTTTAAAAATTAGCAAACATGTATTTCAATAGACAAAGAATAAAGAAGATTGTATAAGAAATTATGAATGTCTAATATGTTCAGCTTTTTTAAAGCATATAATGAATTTAACACAATAATGTTGGGTTACCTGTCTCTCTTCTGAGCTTTTGTATGCTCTTATCTATTTTCTTAATCTTTCATTGATGGGTTTTTCTTTTTTTTCTTCCTTCATTGTCATGCTTTCAGTCTTTTCTTTTTCCTACCCAACAATCTTCCACATGGAAAAAAAGGAAAAGAAACTGCCGTTCTTCATAATAAGCAAGTAAAGTCAAGTGAAATGGATTCACCTATTGGCTGAGTATTAAAAAAAATTGCTCTTTCCATAGCTCTAATCTATCACTCCTGTGCCAACTATCACTATCCCAGGTTATTACCCCTGTTCTGGCTATGTTCTGCTTCCTTGCTAATCTTGACTTTTTGAATCCAAAAATAAATCCTAGTCCCCATTGTACTCACTCATACTCTTGAATCCCTTATTCTCTTGGCCTTTCCCTAATTATACTTTGATAAATCCTAACTATGGATTACTTCCAATTTCTACTTCCTTTTTTCCCTATCCATATGTAACTGAGTAGAGTTGAGATGAAAAAAAATCAGGAAACAGGGTTGAGTAGTTACACTACAAATTTATAGGTCCACCTTCTCCTGGATACTCTAACTTTTCTGGGTTCTGATGAATCTATTCTCTCCTCCTGCCTGTCTCTTCCTTCTCAGCTAATTTCAACAGAACCCTGACTATAACAAGGCATTACCACTATTATTTTCTCATTAACTCACTGTTACACTCAGTAAACATTCCAGATCTTTTTTTTTCTTTTCTCTTCAACCCTGCTATGCCATCCCCTCTTTCATATTTCATTGCCCTTCTCCTATATTTTTTTGGGAAAAATGAGGCTATTCTCCAAGAGCTCCTGTTCTCCTTCATTATCTAATACACTTCTGTCATTTCCCACTCTCTCCTTACCCACTCCAGTCTCTGAATATGAAATATCTCTTCTACTTTATAGAGCCAACCCCTCTACTTGTACCCTTAATTCCACTTCATCTCCTATTCACTATCAGGCTGTCCCCCACCATCAGGATCATTTTTAGTCTCAAGTTTCTCCTGATCTATTGGCTACTAAACCAAAACCTAGAAACACAACAAAGTCTATTCCATCCTTTGGAAACCATCATTAAATTCTTCCATGCCAACCAGTTCTGATCTATCTTTTCCTGTCTCAGATAAACACTTTAGAAAAGCCATCTACAATCACTTCCGTTCTTCTCACTCCCTTTAGAACTCCATGTAATACTGTTTCTGATTTGACAACTCACTGAAACTGTTTCCTCCAAAACAACCAGTTAATTTCTCACTTTTAATGGACTCTTCTTATCCTGTCTCCAGCATGTGAAAATGTCACCACCTTCTCCTGGTTGTTATTTCCTCTCTTGATTTTCATGAGTCTCTTCCCTTTTGGTTTTTCTCCTCTCTATGTAACTTATCCTTCTTATTCTCTTGCAAGGTCTTCCTCTGTTATATTTACCATCTATGAGTATTCCACTTCCGGGGGGGGGGGGCCGCCACAAAATGGAGGAGTAAAAACAGGAAATTTTCTGAGCTCTGCTCCAATCACCTCCAATACCTGTAAAATATTACTTTTAAACTTTTAGAGCTACAGAAACCACAAAGTGACTGAGAGAAACAAATCTCTCACAAAAGGCATGCTGGCAGGCTGACGAGAAGGATCTATCACACCAAGGTGGGAGCCAAGGGTAGTCACATGTGAACCCCATGTTTCTGGCACTGGGGTGGCCCTGAATAGTAGCACAGACTGGCCAGAGCAGAATTCAGGAAAGTGAATCACCAGCAGCTGTGCTGGTTTCCTGACTTCTCAACCCATAAATGCCAAAGATAAAGTAAAAGGTCAGTTGGGAACTCTGTTCAAACTGGGTGATAGAAGAGAGAGATCTGGCCCCTGCCCCCAGGGCAAGAGGCAGAGGAGACATGGCAGCTGGAATTTCTGCCACAGGGCTTCCTCAGGAGCTTCTGGCCTGCAGATTGTAAGAAGAACCAAGCAAACCATTTAGAGCAGTTGTTCTCAACCTTCCTAATGCCACGACCCTTTAATACTTGTATGTCGGCATATGTGCATGTGGGTGGGCCTGCCTGAAGACAGATAAAGGAGTGATGTCTTGGTTCCTAAGAACATCAGAAATATATGTTTTCCAATGGTCTCAGGTGACGCTTTTCAACCCCTGAAGGAACCACAACTCACAGGTTGAGAACCGCTGATTTAGAGGGTAATGACTATGGCTATGACCTGCTTAGATCTGGAACACAATCATGGATGGTGGTCCTGGGGTGTGTGGCTAGTGTGTGAAAGCTTGGGGTGTCTGAAGAGAGGGTGCCCTCCTCATAGCTCAGACAACAAAAACCCCAGAAATTTGTGACAAAGCTCTTTCCATTCTGGAAGCAGAGTTATACTGTGGGAAAGTGCTCAATAGTCAAGTAATTTACAGGCAAGATGAGAAAGTCCAGGAAATGTAATCAAACCATAGGTTCCTGTATGGGGAAAAAATAAAGGCATGGAGTGGGAGTAAGACCATGAAGTCAGAACTCCTGCACCAAAAGCATCCAAGAAAAATATGAACTGTTTATAGGCCATGGAGGAGCTCAAGAAGGACTTTGAAAATCAAGTAAGAGAAGTGGAGGAAAAATTGGAAGAGAAATGAGAATAATGCAAGAAAATCATGAAGTGAATCAATAGCCTGCTAAAGGAGACCCCCAAAATACTGAAGAAAATGACATCTTAGAAAACAGGCTAACTCAAATGGCAAAAGAAGTCCAAAAAAACAATGAGGAGAAGAATGCCTTAAAAAGCAAAATCAGCCAGATGGAAAAAGAATTTCAAAAACTCACTGAAGACAATAATTCCTTCAAAATTAGATTGGAGCAATTGGAAGCAAATGATTTTATGAGAAATCAAGATACTATAAAACAGAACCAAACAAATGAAAAAATAGAAGGCAATGTGAAATATGTCCTTGAAAAAAACACTCACCTGGAAAATAGATCCAGAGGAGGTAATTTAAAAATTATTGCACTACCTGAAAGCCATGATCAAATAAAGAACCTAGACACCATCCTTCAAGAAATTATCAAGAAAAATTGCCCTGATATTCTAGAATTAGAGGGCAAAATAGAAATTGAAAGAATTCACCAATTGCCTCTTGAAAAAGATCCCCAAAGAAAACTTCTAGGAATATTATAGCCAAATTCCAGGGTTCCCTGGTCAAGGAGAAAATATTGCAAGTAATAGAAACAAATTGAGTATTACAGAAACACAATCAGAATAACCAAAGAACTAGCAGCTTTTATGTTAAGGGATAGAAGGGCTTGGAACATGATATTCTGTAGGTCAAAGGAGCTAGGACTAAAACAAAGAATAACCTACCCAGCAAAACTGAGTATAATGCTATTGGGGAAAATATGGTCATTTGATGAAAGAGAGGCTTTTCTAGAATACTGAACAGAGAATTTGACTTTCAAATACAATAAGCAAGAGAAGGTAAACAGGAAAAGGAAATCATAAGGAACTTATTAAAGTTGAACTATTTATATTCCTACATGGAAAAATGATAATTGTAACTGATAAGACTGTTCTCTATGAGGATGGTTGAAGGAAATACTTGTGTGTATGTGTCTGTAGGTATGTATACATATATATGTGTATGTATGGGTGTGTGTGTGTATATATGTGAGTGTGGTCATATGTTTGTTCATATATACATAGAAGGCACAGGATGAATTTAATATGAAAGGCTGATATTTAAAAAATAAAATTAAGAGATGAGAGAGGAATGTATTGGGATAAGAAGAAAGGAGGAGACAGATTAGTGTAAATTATCTCGTATAAAAGAAGAAAGAAAAAATAGCAAAGAAGGGGAAGTGCAGGAAGGTGAAAGTGAATGGACCAGCCTTATTCTCATTGAATTTGGCTTAAGAACATACACACTCAATTGGGTATTTTACAGGAAAATAGGGGGATAGGGGATAGGCTGGGGAAATGATAGAAGGGAGGGCAAATTGGGGGAGAGAGTAGTTAGAAACAGACATTTTTGAAAAGGGACAGGGCCAAAGGAGAAAACAGAATAAGTAGGGGGTGGGATAGGATGGAGGGAAATATAGATGGTCTTTCACAATATGACAACTATGGAAAGGATTTGGGTAACTGTTCATATACAACCTATATTGAATTGCTTGTCTTCCCAGTAGGTGTGGGTGAGGAAGGAGGAAGGGGAAAAATCTGGAACTCAAACTTTTAAAAATAAATGTTTAAAAAATGTTTGTTTTTTACATGCAACTGGGAAATAAGATGTACAGGCACTGGGTTATAGAGGTCTGTCTTGCCCTGCTAGAAAGTTAGGGGGCTGATGGGGGAGGATATAGGGGAGAATGGACTGAGGGAAGGGTTATTCAATGGGTTTGATATTTTGAGGTGGAGAGTAGGGGAAATATGGGGAGAAAAAATTGTAACTCAAAATCTTGTGTAAATGAATGTTGAAAACTAAACATAAATAAATAAACTTAAAAAATACCAGTTTCTGGTCCCAGCTGAGATATTCAGTTACCTGGAGATTAAAGGCAAGTAGACTTAACACCTTTGAGTCTCAGAAAAATATCTATATGTTCCCTCATCCTTTTGTGGCTGCTGTGATTAGGAAAATCCCTAATTTACTGGGCTAGGCCATAAGCTATGGAGCTACTCATGTACTCTAGTTCACTGATGAGAGACATATTTCTCAGGGGCATGACACATGGTTGTTCTGATTAGTCCCTATTAACTATCACTTCCAAAAACATGATTCGCAATTGAGAGTCAAGAGGAGGGGCTGCCTTTGAGAGTAGCCACATTATCTAGAATCCATAAGTAGAGGTATAGAAATGGAATCTACATTTTTCTTTTTATTCATTTCCCTTTGTGCATTATTTTATCTCCCTTAGACTTCCAGAAAAAGGAAGGGGATAAGAATTCCAAGCATGGTAAAAGCCTATCCAGTACCAACAAAGACATTGGAGATGGAATGCTGAGCTGGGGAACAACAGATGGACCAGTTGAGTTGGAACACTGAATGCATTAAAGGCAATGTTTGAAATGAGCTCAGAAAGGTAACCATATTGCAAAGGCTTTAAAATTCCAAGATGATGAGTTTATATTCTATCTTAGAATCAAGAAGGAATGAAGATATAGTCAGACCTATGTTATTATTTTTGCACCTGTGTGGAGAATTCACCAAAGTTGAAGGTACAGTGAACAAGGTGCTAGAAGCAGAGAAAATGAATAATCAAATCTTAGTAATGACTGTGGTTGGAGAGAAGAAAACTGATCAAAGAAGTTGAGGAGGTAGAATTGACAATACTTGACAACTTATTAGATTTGTGTGAGGGGCTCCCTCACACATGTCTTCTGTTCTCTAGGTTAAATAGCTCTAGTTCAAAAAATATGTTTCTTTCATGGCATTGGTTTTCAGTCTTTTAATTAGATTAGTTGTCCTCCAGACGCATGGGGGATTAAAAAGAACACTTCCTAGAGTCAGAATTCCTGGATTAAAATGCTGGGTTTGAATCCTCTGAAGATGACTACTGGATAACATGGGCAAGTCACAATTTCCCTGGACTTCAATTCCCACAATTCTAAAATGAGTAAGTGGGAAGAGGTGGTCTCTACATTTCTTTTCAATTTTGAGTTTCTATGATTCCACTAATTGATCCATCAATTAATACATATTCATTTTTTTATTATTTTTGTTCAGATATGTGATTTCATCCATGTAGGGAATTCTCAGTGAGCATCTATGCCTGCGAATGCACATAATTTAGCTTTTTACTTTATGACATTTTCTTAAAGAGGTACTTGGTGCAACTCTTTTGGACTGGACTTATTATTAGGTCCAGATAATTATACTATTATCATTAGTATAGGAAACTTCCATGAAGGAAATATAATCTACCAACCTTTCCGTGAAGACTGGGAACTATTCTTCAGTTTACAGAAATAGTTATCAGAGGGTACTGAGAAGTTATCTTACATACCAGGGCCATGCAGCTAATAGTTGTAGGATACAGGACTGGAAACCAGTTTTCCCTCATTCTATTTATTGGAAGTAATAATAACAACTCATACGGATGTCACTGTTTATAAAAGTCATGTGAGAAAAACAGTCCAGATATTAGTATTCTCATTAAAGAGGTGAGGGACCAGTTTCCTAGAAGTTAAGTCCAAGATCTCCTAACAATAGGCCCAAAATTCAAAAGGAGGCTTACTGGTTAGAAATTTCATGCATTTTCCCACATTCCATTTATACACTACTATATACCTAAGCCAGTGCTAAAAGCTTGGGTAATATCAAAGAAATAGAAGGCATTACCCCAGCTCTCAAAAAGTATACAACATAACTTACCTCTAAACACTATTTTCTCTGAATATTTGGTTATTCAGTTTATTTCAGATTGGAAGATAACACTTTTCACTGAATCTTGGGATTGGAAGGAGATTAAAGTTCATTTAGTACTATCATTCTCATTTTACAGATAAAGAAATCTAGCCTGGGTGGGATAACATGATGTGATCAATGTCACATGAGTAATAAACAGAAGAGTTCTCACAGTTCTCATCAGTAGTATGGGTATAATGAGATTTTCAATATGTACATCAGAGTGATCTTGTGAGAGAAGTTTATTATAGTCTAAAGAACTCTCAAAATGTGAAGGAGCAATAGGTGGGTTGTTCTGTGTCTAGACCAACAATTTAATCAGTATAGGGATGTCTCAGTGCAGAAACTTCCTCTGTTGATGCAAATCAGCAGCTCATCTCTAATTTATAATTTCAGGGTATTTCCCAAGGCCCTAAGATATTAAATGACTTGCCCATAGTTGCTCAGTCACTGTTTCAAAGGCAAAACTTGGACTTGGTAATCATATTTCCCAATTTAAAAGCCATATCTCTCTCTATCCAGAGTTAGCTCAGTGTTGGTCTGGTTTGGAAGACCTGAGTTCAAATTCTGCCTTTTAGTTGAGCAAGTTTCTCTAACTATGTCTGCCTGGGTTCCCTTAAGGTGGTATTAGGATAATCACAGCACCTGCCTGCCAGAGTTGTGAAGATCAAATGAGAGAGAATATTTGTAAATCATATAGTACAGTGCAGATAGTAGGTACTTGATAAATGTTTGAATACCTCTCCTCTTCCTTCTATCCACTACAGCATACTGTCTCTTTCAGTAATTATTAGACTTTTATTTTCCAGAAGAGTCTAGAGAGAATTCAATGAGTCAGGTTTCTAGATTTCAGGAAAAGAGGATACACCTCTACAGGTGTGTGGGGGGTGGAGGGGTGAGTGGGTGCGTGGGTGTGTATGGTAGTGGTGGTGGGGTGTCTTTGAAAAGAAATTCCTGGTTTCAACCTACTAAGAGTTTTTTTAAACAGTGACTCTTACTAAGTCCCCCAGGAAAGGAGAATAACCTGAAAAGAATAAGCTTTAAAGTGAAATGGGGATTTGATTCAAATACGTGGTAGGTAATGAGGGGACTAGCTTCAGGTCAAGAAAAGAAGAGGAAAAAATAGATAAAAGGTGCATGCATAGTATATTAGAATAACAACTACCATAAAGCTAAACTTTCCCACTCTAGAAACTCACAACTCGAATGGCATTGAGCCTGAGACCATAGGTCTGAAAAAAGTTGCCTTTCCTCAAGTCAGGAAGGCAATTCTAAAGTAGACTACAGTGAAGTATGCCTAGGATTTGTAGAATTCATTGATGATGGGATTGAAATAGTTCTTAGGTTAATGAATGGATTACAAAATTGCTTCTAAAAATGTAGTCATAGCATCTCATGGTTAGAAGGTACTTCAGAGTCTAACTATGAGAGGTATTAAGCTGAGGTAGAAAGAACAGAGGCTCCAGAGCAAGAGGATCTGGGTTCAGAACTGACTGCTGATTTTTTTTTGGTCAGCTTTTTTTTTTTACGTCAGACTTTCATCTGAGATGGTAAGCTTTTGTTTTGTTTGTTGTTTTAGGATAGGGGAGGTCATTTTGAGAATAAACACATGCAATTGCTAAGTACAAATATTATTGTTTGTAGAATGTTATTTATTCGTTGAACCCACATAGCTATGCTGATGAAAACCGATTTTTGATTATACATGCAGGAATATATAAAATCTATGCAAGGTTAGATGTATTGATTCTTTTTTTTCCTATTTGTTTCTAGAGAAGGAAATGAAAGACAATGTATCTGCCTCTTAGGACTACAAAGGATTATAAGTGTGTGTGTGTGTGTGTGTGTGTGTGTGTGTGTGTGTGTGTGTGTGTGTAATATGTTCAAAACGTACCTCAGATTTTCAAGAAATGCCAAATTTTCAATAGGGGATGGGGAATGGATTATGAGAAACTGTGTCTTTAGACCATATATAACGTACTCTACCAAACCATGTGGAGGCTGGGTGAGCCTGCTTCAGGAACTACGTGTTGGAAGGTCACTTTGGGTCCCTGCTTCTGAGTTTGAGTTATCATCTAACTTTTTGTTTTCTTTTCTTTTTCAAAGCCTTCTAATTGGCTGCTGATCCAAAACTAAGGGTTCATACAAAAGATTTTCCCATTTTCCCTGGTGGCTTTCAAGTAAGGAGGAAGAAAAAATGCTATAAGCCTCTGAGGATAGGGTGGGGAGAAATAGTTGTAGTCACAGTGGACAGATGCTCTAACTTCCTTATCTATACCCTTCACCCCATACCATTTGACCATGGATACGTGGCACTCTATTGTGTTTCATTCCTTCTTGTACTTAGGCAAATGAGACAAAGTTATATAATCTTATGAACTTCCAGAGCCAGGAAGTAGCACCAAGTTTAGACTTGGCAGGTTTGGAAACATTTTGTTGTAGCTATTATAAGATTGAGTCCACTGGGAAATTTTTCCTTTATTGGCTGTTGTCCCCCCCATCTTGTCACTCTGGACCTGAGGAATTGCTGAGGACTGAAAGCTCTGTGTAGTGGTGACTTCAGGAGTAGAGAACCAAGAACATTTTGGAAATAAAAGTAGGTGGCAGGAGGACACTTTCATAGTCATCCATAGTAGAATCATCCCTTGGCAGTGCTTCAGTCCTAGCTCTCTAACCCTAAACAAGTATAATTTCAGAAGCTGTCCCAGTAAACCCCAGTCCATATCACAGGAATAATCATGCAAAGTATTCAGAAAGAGAGAGAGAGAGAGAGAGAGAGAGAGAGAGAGAGAGAGAGAGAGAGAGAGAGAGAGAGAGAGAGAGAGATACAGAGAGATACAGAGAGAGATACAGAGAAAGATAGAGACAGAGAGACAGAGAGAGGCAAAGACAGAGAGAGACAGAGAGAGAGAGTGGTTTGAAGTGTAACAAAAAATAAAGGAAAAATACATACTTGAAAAGCTACTTATCCTACAAAGCATAACGTCATTTTAAACAAAGAAACCTAGATAGTTAAAGATGTAAACTTGAAAAGTCCAAATGATTATATAGTGTTTACAAACTGAAAGATTTGTAGGTTTATTTTGAATACCAACATCACCTAGGATCAAACAGGGAACAAAGACAGATACTGTTCAAAGCTAGCTTTTGCTAAACCCAGACACACAAACTACTTAAGGAAGGCTTCCCTATTCATCAAGAATTGTTAGGAAAACTAGAAAGCAGTTTGGAAGAAACAATTTTAAGACCAACATCTTACATAACAAATTAAAACAAACTACAAATACACACACGTGTAATAGAGAGAAATAATAGGTAGTAAAAATTAAAAGGAAGAAAGGAAGGGATGAACAAAGGAAGGAAGAGGGAAGGAAAACAGAGGAAAGAAAGGAAGGAAAAAATCAAGGGAGGAGAGAAAAAAATGAGGTTGTATCTACCATCCCTTCTATCTCTGTACCTATCATCCTATAATTTGGTGATCTTAAGACCTATATGGGCATCAAATTAATTATTTTTTTAGGTCTACAACTTTGAGAAAATATTCATTGTTAAGCAAGGAATGAAAGTGATCACAAAACAGATGGTTTTCATCCTGTAATTTTTAAAGGTTTGACAAGGACAAAATCAATGTAATTAGAACATGAAAATAAATTATTAATTTGGAAAAATTCCCATCAAACATCTCTGATAAAGGCCTAATGTACTTAATCAAAGGCATTAGTAAAATATATATAAGACAAAATCATTCCCAGTAGATAAGAAGTTCCAGGAAATTAATAAACTTTCTGTGAAAAATAAATGCAATTAATCAACAATGATATTCATAACTTCCAAGTCACTCATCATCATCATCATCATCATCATCATCATTATCATCATCATCATGATCATCATAATACTAATAAGTAAAACAACACTGAGGATTTGTCTAATATCCTGGTAATTAACAACAATCATGGATAAATAATAGTGTTACACTATAGATGTAGTTCTGACATTGAAATGACCTATAGTGCAGGACAATTTTAATGACAGTAGTCCATTACCACTTATAAGGAGAGGGGGAGAAGAGATTCCAACAGGGAATAGTCTCAATGTGCAGTTCTTATTTCCCCTGGCTGAGGAGAGCATACAGTTGGATGGTTTCTGAACATCAACTGTGTCATGGATTTGAATTTTAGTTGAATGTCCTGAGTCCTTTAAGGAAAAATAAAACAAAACAAAAACCTTAGTTTAGACAAATCAACAAAATGATACCAATCAGAGACATTGCTGGTATCTATAGCATGGACAAATTGAGGCTATTTTCTAAATGTCCTAGTAAGAAGGTTGAAACACTGAGCAGAAACAAAGGGTTATTTAACTCTTACTGTGCCAATGCAGCATTAGGGGGAAGGTGGGTTCATATCATTCAAGCAAGTTTTCATTAATTCACATGATCCAACCATTCTGGAAATCAATTCTGAATTATGCAGGAAAAGTGACTAACATCTTTATTCTCTTTTACCTGTATCAAAACGAGTTTGTACATGTTTTTTTTTGTGTGTGTGTGTATGTGTGTGTGTAGTATGTATTTGTATTCCTATATAGTATGTATGTAGTCATGCACATATAGATGTGCATACATATGCAAAATGTATGAATGTAATGTATGTATGCATGTATACCAAAGATTTCAATTCCAATCAAAATATTTCTAACAATGTGGTGGACAGGTAGTAAAAGTTTGAGTAGAATGTAGATGTTGATCATTTGGTGATTGCAAAAATTGTGGTGTGTATATGTCATATTGTTGTGATGGGACCTCACTGCTGAAAGGTAAGTCTTTTGCCCTTTCATAATTTACTATGTATTGTGTACTTTACAAAGGCAGTCTTCTATCCACAGGAATCCCAGACCAGCCCTGTCTTCTTCCATCTTCTTGTTTCTTTACTGGGGAAAAAAAATAGAAGCCACGTCCTGTGAATTCTCTTTTCTCTTCTAGTATCTGTTTCAGAACCTCTTAACATCCTTTATTTCTTCACCTTCTGATAAAGAAGCTGCCTTTCTCCATGCCAAGGCTACCTCCTCATTTTATTTTGAATTATTTCATATAACTTTTCCCAGGGTTTCTTTATTTCTGTTAGCACAGTAGTATCACATCACATTCATATATCATAACTTATTCAACCGTTCCCCAATTGATGGGAATCCCCTTAGTTTCCAATTCTTTGCCACCACGAAAACAAACAAATGAAGGAAACAAAAACAAAGAAAAAGACCTATTATAAATAGTTTTGTATATATGAGTCATTTGACTCTTTCTCTGATCTCTTTGTGATATATAACTTTAAGTAATATTTTTGGGTCAAAAGATGTAAACAGTTTAATATGCTTTTGGACAGTGCTCCAAATTCCATAATGAGACTATTTCATACATCCATAAGCAATTCATTGCCATACCCTTTTTCTCATAGCACTTCCAACATTTTTTTCATTTTCTGTTTTTATCATGTTAGCCTATCTGGTGGGTGTGAGGTGGTACTTCAGAGACATTTTCAGTTGTTTTCTCTTTAATAATTAGTGATTAAAGCATTTTTGTATGAGTATGGATAGCTTTTATTTCTTTCTCTGAAAACTTCTTTCTTTGTCCTTTAACCGTTTGTCAGTTGTGGAAGGGGCATCACTATTATAAATTTAAAATGAAACCTTTATCAGAGAAACTTGCTGCAAAGATTTTTTTCACCAGTTTCCCATTTTTCTTCAAATTTTAGCTATATTCGTTCTATTTTCTTTAAAACTTTTTTAAATTTTAAATCAAAATCACATATTTCATCTCCTATGAACTGCTCTGTAACTTGGTTGGTCATAAACTTTCCCAATATCCATGTATCTGACAGGCAATTACTTCCATGCTCCATGAATTTGCTTACAATGGGATACTTTATTTCAAATAGTGTACCTGTTTTGAATTTATCTTGGTATATGGTATATCTATCTATCCATCCATCCATCCATCCATCCACCCATCCACCCATCCACCCATCCACCCATCCACCCATTCACCCATTCATCCATCCATCCATCCATCCATCATCTGTCTCTCTCTCTCTCTCTCTCTCTCTCTCTCTCTCTCTCTCTCTCTCTCTCTCTCTCTCTCTTTCTCTCTCTTTCTCTTATGCTATATATCATCAAACTATCTATCTATATCTGTATGTATATATGTCTGTTCTTCCACACTACTTTCCAGTTTGGACCAATAAAGAATGTTGAATAAGGATTTATTCTGGTCTCAAGAGCTGGTTACTTTGGGTTTAAAAAACACGAGATTACTATGCTCATTTGCTTCTGCATGATTTGTATCTAACCTGTTCAAATGATCACTCTTCTATTTCTTACAAAATACTAAACTATTTTAATTATTACAATTCTGTAGTAAAGTCTCAGATCTGATACTGCTAAGCTTCCTTGTCCATTTTTTTTAAAAAAACTCAATTCTCTTGATTTTTGACCTTTTATTCCTCCTGATGAATTTTGTTATTAGTTTCTTCTAGCTCATTAAAGTAAAACTTTAGTAGTCTGGTTGGCATGACACTGAATATGTAAATGCATTAACTTAGGCAATATGTAATTTATCATATTGGCTAAGCCTATTTTTGAGCAATTCATATTTCTTCAATTATTTACCTATTTTTATTTTTGTGAAGAGTGTTTTGTAATTATGTTTATATAGTTCCTGTGAGTGTCTTGGGAGGTAGATTTCTGAGTATTTCATGTTGTCTATAGTTACACTAGATGAAATTTCTCTATCTTTTTCTATTGGATTTTGTTGCTAATGTACAGAAATGGTAATGATTTGTGTGAGTTTATTTTAAATATTGCAAATTTGCTAAAGTTATTCATTATTTTGATTATTTTTTTAGTGGACTCTCCAGGGTTCTCTAAGTAAATCATCAAATTGCCTGCAAAAAAATGAGCTTTATGTCTTCTTTGCTTATCATAGATTAAATTCCTCATATTATTGCTATAACTAGAATTTATAGTACAATATTGAATAAAAATCGTGATAATGGACATACCTGCTTCACCCTTAGTAATTTTGGAAAGGCTTTTAACTTATTCCCATTAGAGATATTATTTGTTCTTGCTTTAAGATAGATACTATTTACTATTTTAAGGAAAGTTCCAGTCATTTCTATGCATGTGTGTGTGAGTGTGTGTATGTGTTTATAGAAATCAGTGTTGTATTTTGTCAAAAGCCTTTCCTACATCTGCTGAGTCATCTGATTTTTTTCTCTTTTTTATCAATATAGTCAATTATGTTTATAATTGTCCTAATTTTGAACTCACCCTACATTTTGGCTATAAATAGAGTCTGGTTGAAGTAAATGTAGGTCAAAAGAGTTTTGTGCTGTAGTCTCCCTGCTAATATTTTATTTAAAAAATTTTGCATCAATATTAAAGAAAGACATTGGTCTACAGTTTTCTTTCCCTTCTCTTACTCTCTCTGGTTTAGATATTAAGACCATATTTGGACTTGAAAAAAGAAATTGATAGGGTTCCTCCTTAACCAATTTTTCAAACATTTTATGTCATGTTGAAATTAATTGTTTGATAGACACTTTTCTGGTAGAATGTTGGTAGAATTCACTTGTAGAGTCATCTGGTCATAATTTTTATATCCTTGGAAATTCATTTATGGCTATTTCAATTTAATTTTCTGTGATTGTCCCAAATGCTCTATTTATGTCTTGCATACGACCATACTTCCATTCATTCAGGTTCACATCCTCAGAGTAATCTTTCTTTCTATCCCCCCACCTTCATTCTCATTGAGTTGAATTTAAAAAAGAAATGGTAACTTATGATTTTTGTTTGTTTGTTTGTTTTCCTAATTGCATTGGAGAGGTTACAATTTTGTATGATTCCTATGGTGATTATGGAACTAAATAGAAGCCTTATATTAAGGATCTAAATACAACCCTTACAATGGCACCACTATTAAAACAAACAAAAAAGATGACATGATATTTCTCTGAAAATGCTTTAAAAAATAAACTGATTTAACTCCAGTCTATAATCTGAGGAAATATAGGTCACTTTTCCCCCCTTTTAGTCCTTTGGGATAGCCATTAGCTTATATATCTGAACATCTGGGTTTCAGGCCTGAATCTCCCACTATTTGCCTGTGAGAAGACAGTCTTTCTGCATCTCATTTTCATCCTCTGCACAATGAAGT
>CM053601.1:131961829-131972917 GCA_028646575.1 Pseudocheirus occidentalis | reverse complement strand
TATATATATATGTGTATATATATCTAACATTTGATTATAGAACTTTAAATTCTAGATTCTTTCCCTTTCTCCCTTGTCACCCACCCCCACTGGAAAGACAAGCAATTCAATACAGGCTGTACATGTGTAGTTACTCAGGACATCTGCACAGTGGACATATTGTAAGAGACTGATTATATGTCCCTCCTTCCTATCCCATCATCCTCCCCCCCTTGTTGTATTCTCTATCCTGTCCCTGTCCCTTTACAGAAGTGTGTGTTTCCAGCAACCCTTCCCCTCAGCCTCCCTTCCCCTCCAACATCCCACCTTTCATCCCAACTCTCCTGTGTGGCAAGATACCCAGTTTAGAGTTTATGTCATTCCTTCCCTAAGCCAAATTCAATGAGAGTAAGGTTGACCCTTTTCCTTTTGCCTTTCTGTTCTTCTATAGTAACATTGTAATATTGCATTATCTATCTATTGCTATCATCTCTTTGCCAATATTTTATTTAAATTTTTTTACATCAACATTCATTAGAAAAATTAATCTATAATATTCTTTCTGTGTTTTGACTCCATGTTTGTGTCATAAAAGGAATTTTGGTAGAACTCTTTCTTTGTCTATTTTTCCAAAGAGTTTATATAGTATTGGAATTAATTGTTCTTTAAATGTTTTGTAGAATTTAATTCTAAGTCTGTCTGACATTGGAACTTTTTTTTCTTAGGGAGTTCATTGATGGCTTGTTCAATTTCTCTTTTCTAAAATGTTTTTAGCTATTTTATTTCCTCAATCTGGGCAATTTCTATTTTTGTAAATATATTAATCTGTTTCACTTAGATTGTCAGATTCATTGACATACAATTAGGCAAAATACCTCCTAATAGCTTTGATTTTCTCTGTACTCATGGTGGATTTACCTTTTTCATTTCTAATACTGGTAATATGTCTTCTTTCTTTTTTAAAAAAAATCAAATTAATCAAAGGTTTAATCAGAGGTCTATAATTTCATGTATTAGTTAAATAGTTTTATTACTTTCCATTTTATTAATCTCTCCTTTGATTTTTAGAATTTTTAGTTTGGTAATTAATTGGGGAATTTTAATTTGTTCTTTTCCTGGCTTTTTTAGTTGCATACACAACTTATTGATCTCTTCCTCTATTTTACTCATGTGGGTATTTAGAGATACAAAATTTCCCCTAAGAACTGCTTTGGCTGCATCCTATACATTTTGGTATGTTATCTCTTTATTGTTTTTCCCTTTGGTGCCATTATTATTCCTATGATTTGTTGTTTCACTCATTCATTCTTTAGGATTAAATTATTTAGTTTCCAATTAACTTTTTAATCTATATTTTCATGACCTTTATTGCACATAATTTTTATTGAATCATGGTCTGAAAAGGATTCATTTAATATTTTTGCCTTTCTGTACTGGATTGTGAAGTTTTTATGCCTTCATACATGATTAATTTTTGTGTGGGTGCCATGTATTGCCGAGAAAAAAGTATATTCCTTTCTATCCCCATTAAGTTTTTTTTCCCCAGAGGTCTACCATATGTAACTTTTCTAAAATTCTACTCATCTCCGTAATTTCTTGTTTATTTTGTGGTTAGATTTATCTGGTTCAGAGAGGGGGAAAATTGAGGGTCCCCACTACTATAATTTTGCTGTCCATTTCTTCTTGCAACTCTCTTAATTTCTCCTCTAAAAATGTGTATGCTATACTACTTGGTACATATATATTTAGTATTGATATTACTTCATTGTTAGTGGTACCTTTTAGTAAGATATAGTTTCTTTCCTTATCTCTTTTAATTAGATCTATTTTTAATTTTGTTTTGCCTAAGATCATGATTGCTACTGATGTTCTTTCTTTCTTTCTTTCTTTCTTTCTTTCTTTCTTTTTTTCTTTCTTTCTTTCTTTCTTTCGTCACTTCAGTTGAAGCACAATATATTCTCCTCCAGCCTTTTACCTTTAGTCTCTGTGTATCTCTCTCTACTTCAAATATATTTCTTGTAAACAACATATTGTAGGATTATGTTTTTTAATCCACTTTGCTATCTGCTTCCATTTTTGGGAGAGTTCATTCCATTCACATTCATTGTTATGATTACTAACTGTGCTTTTCTCTCCATCCTGTTCAGCCCCCCCAAATTATACTTTTCTGTCTTCTTTCATCCTGTACCTCCTCAACAACGTTTTGCTTATGATCAACACCTGCCTTAATCTGCTCTCCCTTCTGTTAGTCTCCTTCCTTTTCTTTCTCCTTACCTTCCTATTTCCCTATAGGCTAGATAATTTTCTATGCCCAACTTAGTGTATGTTATTCCCTCTTTGAGCCAAATCTGATGAGAATAACATTCAAACAATGCTCATGCCTCCTTTCTTTCCCCCTACTGTAATAGATCTTTTGTACCTCTGCATGTGATGTAATTTACCCTTTTCTGCCTTCTCCTTTCCTCTAATCCCAGTACAATCCTTTTCACACCCCTTAATTTTTTCATACCATCAAATTTTACCCCCACCCTCTGTCTATGCATACTCTTTCTAACTGTCCTAATTGAGATATAGTTCTCAAGAGTTACAAGTATCATCTCCCTGTGTAGGGATTTAACCAGTTTAACTTTATTGAATGACATATTTTTTTTTCCTGCTTACCTGTTTATGCTGCTCTTGGGTTTTGTATTTGAAGATCAAATTTCCTATTCAGCTCTGGTCTTTTCATCAAGATAGTTTGAAAATTCCCTATTTCATTGAATGTCCATCTTTCCCCCTGTAATATTATGCTCAGTTTTGCTGGGTAGTTGATTCTTGGTTGTAATCCAAGCACTTTGCCGACTGGAATATATTCCAAGCTATCTGATCCTTTATTGTAGAAATTGCTAAGTCCTGTATGGCGGCTTGATATTCAAATTGTTTCTTTATGACTGCTTGCAATATTTTCTCCTGGTCCAGTAATTTTTAAATTATATCTCTTGAATCTATATTTAGACTGATTCTTGATGTATCCTTGAATCATCAGCTTCCACTTGCCCAATTTTAATATGTAAGGAATTATTTCCTCCAGTTAGCTTTTGTACCTCCATTTCCATTTGACCAATTCTACTTTTTAAGGAGTTGTTTTCTTCAGTGAATTTTTTTTATTTGTCCAGTTGTATTTTTTAAGAAATTGTTTTCTTCAGTCAATTTTTGTCCTTCCTTTTCCAACCTATTAACTCTCTCTTGCAAAACTCTCATTCCCCACCTTACCGTCCCCCTTTTTTCTTCAGCCTCTCTTATTTGATTTTTGAAATCCCTTTTGAGCTCTTCTAAGGAAGATTTTTGGTCTTAAGACCAATTCATCTTCCCCTTTGAAGCTTGCCATGTAGGCATTTTGACATTCTTGTTTCTGAGTCTATGTTTTAATTTTCCCTATTTTATCTATGATCAGGACACTTTCCTGGATTTTACTCATTTTATCCCATTTTTTAACTTTTAAAGTTGAGTTCTGGTCCTGGCACTCAAGGGGCACTGTCTCAAGCTTCCCTAAGCTTCTGGGGGCCTGGGGTCTGCTTACTGGCTTTCTGTACAGGGGTCTGTGGTGCTTGACAACTATGCTAAGGTGGCCTGGCCTAGTCTTTCCTGTTGTCCTGGATGTGGGTGGTGGTGGTCCTGGGCCTGTGGTTGGCCTTCTGTGCTAGGGTTGGAGGCCTCACAGTTGGTCTGCTTTGCCCTTAGCCTGATGAGCTAAGACCAACGGGTCTCAGTTACTTATCTGTGCTATGGCCAAGAGCCTCCTGCTTGCTTGCCTGGCCATTGTGCTAGACTATGTTCCCCCTTTACCCAAGTGATACAGATTCTTCCTCAAAATTATCCCAAGCTGAAAAAAAATCATTTCACTCAATTTTTCGTAGCTTCTGTCACTTCAGAATCCATTTAGAAGCCTGATTTAACTTTGTTTCAGAGGGAAACTGGGAAGAGCTCAGACAACTCCCTGGCTTTTCTTTAACACCTTGACTCTGCCTTCTTTGAGAACATTTTGAACAGAAGTATACATGCTAAGTTTTAGTTTTTAAAATGTTGTCGTTATAAATGAGGTAATTTTACAGATTAATAGTAATTTTATTAACCAGTAATTATGCAGATTAATAAACTAAGGTTAATAAAGAGGAAATGGTAGTATTAAGACAAAAAATAGTGACCCTAAGTACCAGGACTTCTGATTCCAGATTTAGGGTTCTTTTCACTCTCACATAGTATAATATTAAGGACAAACCTTGGTATCAGGAAAAATTTGGGTTCTAATCCATTCTTTTACATTTACAGGCTGGCTTTGAGGACAGGGAGAAATCATTCAACCTCCCTAAATCTGTTTTATCACTGCCAAAATAGGGATAATAACACCTCTGGTACCTAACTCATGGGGTTATTGTGAGGGTCAAATGAGATAATGCATTAAAAATGTTTCACAAACTGTAAACCACTTTATAAATGGCAGCTATTAGATTAGTTCTCAGGTTATTTATACGTAGGAGCAGAATTAACTGCTGTGCCATTATAACCCTACACATTTCCCACTTATTTTTGCTTTATTCTCTTTTATTGCTCTGTAGTAAATCCTTTTAAAAACAAAAGCTTTTGAGAAAGGTTATGAGCTGTTTTAACACGAACAGAAAGAATGAGGATAAGAGCTCTATTATTCCTTATTGCCAAATGGCAAAAAGAAACTGAGGTGGCACCTTTGATGAGAGGACTTCTCAATTTCTTTTATTTGTTAGAGCTCTCTTCTTTCTCCACTTGTCTTCTACTGTGTATTTATATGTTGAATTGTCTGTTAGAAGAATCTAATCTCTCAGGGAATACTTTTTTCCCCTCTATATCCTTGGAGTTTTTGTATCCTAGTGTCTGCCACATAATAAGCATTTAATAAATGTTGATTCAATTGAAATTTAGAGGTGTTGAAAATCTAGACTTTGAAGGTGGGACACTTGGAAATAGGGTCCTTTATGAAGTTGTCCTTGATCCCCCAGCCAAAACAGATGGCCACCTTTTGATTTCTAAGGGTATTTTTGTAGCTTTTATGCAATATGATGAGATACATTAAATTTACAGTGTCTTGTATATATACAAGTTATATATATGTATGTGTGTATATATACGTATATACATATATGTATATATGTGTATATATGGATATACATATACATATATGTGTATATGTATGTATGTGTATATATATGTATGCATGTGTGTGAATATATACCTATATCTATATCTACATCCATATATATATTCCCCCTCTCCCACTATTATACTCTAAGCTCCTTGAGAGCAGGGAGATGTTCTGTTACTCAGAAATATTGATTTACAGAGAGTCTTAAATCAGGACTTGGCAACTAAATTTATAGCTAGCAATTATCTAACATATATATTTAGTGCATAAAACTTACCCAACCAGTCATTAACAATAATGACTTTAAGATATTAAGATATTAGATATTACTCACTTAATAAAGGAAAAGAAATAAGATCATTGTAGATACTGCTATATTAAGATGAAAACATAAATGATAAAATACATGGTTGTAGCAGCTTCTTAACTCAGTATAACTCAGTAGTCTAAGGGGCAGCCTTAGGTGGTATTCTCAGGAGGGACTGAAGAGACCAAAGTCAAGAGAGAAGTGTACAGCAGCTGACCTTTATTGTATTGTAGCTTCCTCCTTAAATACCCTAGAGCCCTAGGGGTAGCATGATTCTCACATGCACTGGAGGGGAACTGACCAATGGAGGGAGGAGATTGATCAATGGAGGAGGAGCCAAGGCAGCTGTTTCAGCTGCCACTCTTCAGGTGAGTAATTTCTTGAGAAACCTCCCTGTGAGCTTAGCAACTGGGCTGTGACCCTCAGCACCACAGGTGCTTTTTGACTCACACTGATCCCTACACATGGTAAAAGCCATATATATATATCCAAATCAGGCTCTCACCAATGACTGTATGTATAATGAAGAGTGGGTACACATCTATTGAAACCTGACATGGAAACACATGTGGGAAGAAAAATCACATGCTTGGAGAAAATTGAAACTGTGGACTGAAGTCTTCAATATTATTGTTCCATTTAGAAACACCTGGACCACACAAAACTGCTTCTCTGCTCATTGTTTGATTGTAGTTCTTTACTACTCTATTTGAGCAATTAACCATCATCCTTAAGAGAGAGTTTAGAATCATTAGCACTTAAAGTTAATAGAAGTTCCTCTATGTTGTTTTTCTCTATTCTACCCCAACCAGCCTAGGCAATTATTCATTCACTTGGATGTTAGATTGTCCCATCAGAATGAATCTTATGACAACAATACAGTTTCCACACACTAGCTTACCAAAGCAAAAAGCCCTTCTGCATTTCCTTTTCATGCCAGAGTTGGCAGTAGAGAGCAAGAAGCCTTAAGGAAAAGCTTCAAGCTTGTCTTCACCTTAGCTTGGTGATGAAGGACAGTAGGTTTTAGCAGAAGTCTTTGCCAGTTACATCGATTCTCTCTGACTAAAAACTGAGTAGAATTCTTCTCTCCCTTTATTACATTTAACTATGATAGCTACAAGTCATCACTTTTTCGTTTGCCTCCATATGTCTTTAGGTACTGTCCTCAGGTTTTGTTTTTACAAAGCTTTTTTCCCGTCTCTCCTTGTACTCTCTGTCCTCAGTAAATGAAATAAAAGTTTCCTGATGCTCAGTGACTCATCTTTCAGTTAAAGTGTCATAACTCCCTGAATTTCCTCTATCAAACTGAAAATCCTTTGAAAATCCTACCTGTCTCTAAATGTAAATGATTTTTCTTTTCTTCTTTTAGTTTTAGTCTTTTCAGTCATAAAGCTTGTATATTTAAGTTAGATTATATAGCATCATGCTTTGCAGCTCTCTGATGTTCTTGATACAATACTTTTTGGTGCTTTTGAATCTTTATTTCTTTTTAAAATATATTTAAGTTACTTCATTATCTATTCCTCTATTATATGGATTTTTAAAAATGAGTTCCAGGAGGCAAGTAGCTTGATGTTGTTTGTGCATGTGAAATCATGCAAAATATATTTCCACATTAACCATTTTGCCAAAGAAAAAACAAACAGAAATCTCAAAAAAAGGAAAGTTTAAAAATTGGTTTACTTTTAAAATTAATTTAAGCAATGGTATTTCTAATTTATTTTTCATAAAATTAACTTCTAACTTTATTCATTTTTATATTCAATTTTATTAATCTGTCATTTAAAGGATTTCTATTTCAATGTTTATTTGGGGATTTTTAATTTGTTCTTTTTCCAATTTAGAGACATGAATTTTTTCTTAAGTACTTTGATATGCTTTAGGTGTAACCCCAAATTTTAGTATGTTGTTCCATTATCATTCTCTTTGACAAATTTATAGATTTTTTTATCATTTGTATTTTGACCCATTCTTTAATATTAGATTATTTAATTTCCAATTAATTTTAATCTATGCTTCTGTGACTCTTTATTGAATGTAATTTTATCACATTATGATTTGAAAAAGTACATTTAATCTTTCTGTTTTTCTGCATTTGGTTGAGATATTTCCTCTACTGCATAGCCAGTTTTTGTGAAGGTGCCATGTACAGTTATGAAAAATGAACACTTCTATTCCCATTCACTTTTCTCAAGAGGTTTATTACATCTAACTTTTCTAAGATTCTATTCATCTCCCTGACTTCTTTCACATGTATTTTAAGGTTATATTTATCTAGCTCTGAGAGGAGAGTTTTGCCACCAGTATAGTTTATTGTCTATTTCCTTCCATAATTCTTCCAACCATTCTTTTAAAATTTGGATGCTATTCAATTTGGTGCATGTATGTTTAATATTGATATAAAATCTTCATTGTTAAGGGTGCCATTTAGCAAAATGTCATTTTCCTGATTAGCTCTTTTAATTAGGTCTGTTTACACTTTCATTTGTCTGAGATCATGATTGCTATCTGACTCTTTTTAACCTCAGGTGAAGCATAATAAATTCGACTCCAACTTCTTATTTTAGGTCTGTGTGTGTGTCTCTCCATTTCAGATGTGTTTCTTATAAACACCATATTGTTAGATTATGCTTTCTAATCCATTTTGATATCCACTTCTGTTTTATGGATGAGTTCATCCAATTCCCATTCTTTTTCCCATTTCCATTCATTTCACATTCACATTCAAAGTGTTATTTTCTTCATTCTTTTTTGCCCTTTTTTAAGTGATCTGTTACTTTCCAGTTCCAATTATTAAGTGTGAATTTCCCTCCTTCCTGTTTTTCTTTTAATCCTCTTTCTCTTTTCGCCATGCCTCCTCAAAATCTGTTTTGCCTCTGACCACTGCATATATTAATCTTCCTTTTATTTTATCTTGCCTCCCCCTTTTGATCCCATTCCAATCCTATTTCTCCATTAGGTAAGAAAGATTTTTATGTCCAACTAAGTGTATATTTTTTTGAACCAATTAAGTTGAGTGACACTTAAGCATTGCCCACCATCTCCCCATTTACCCTGTACTATAAAAGTTCTTTCTTTGTATGCCTCTTTTATGTTATATTCTTCCATTCTACCTCTCCTTCCTCCTTATTCCAGTGTATCCCTTTTTATCATCCTTCCTTTTTTTGAGATTATCCCCAAATAATAAAGATATATCCATCCCCCAAGTCTTGTTTTTGAGTGTCAGATTTTAGGTTTAATTCTGGTCTTTTTAGCAAGAATATTGGAAAGTCTTCTATTTCATTGAATGTCTATTTCCCTTCCAAAGGAGTATACTCAGTTTTTCTTGGTAAGTTATTCTTGATTGTAATTCTAGTTCCTTTGTCTTCCAGAATGTCATATTTCAAACTTTACTAAAAGAAGGTTTTAATATGGAAGCTGCTAAATCTTATGTGCTCATGATTGTGGTTCCAAGGCATTTGTATTTTTCATGGCTGTCTGCAATATTTTCTCCTTGACACAGGAGCTCTGTTATTTGGCTATAATATTCATAGCATTTTTTTTGGCCGTCTTTTTCAGGAGGTGATTAGTGGATTCTTTCAGTTTGTATTTTACCTTCTTGTTCTGAGATATCAGGGGAGTATTCCAGTATAAGTTCTTGAAATATAATGTCTATGTTCTTTTTTCTTTTCTTTTGTGATCATAACTTTCAGGTCATCCAATAATTCTTTTATTTTTATTTATTTATTTTTATATTATATATTTTTCAAAAAATATATATTTTACTGTTTACATAATTCATTTCCATGAGATTTTGAGTTACAAATTTCTCCCCCACTTTCCCCTATCCCCAACCCCAAAACAACAATCCCACTGTAAAGCCTATCCCCTGATGTGCTCTTTTATGCCCTCCTCCAACACCCCTCTAACTTTCTGGTAGGGCAGGGAGGGTCTCTCTACCCCAGTCCCTGAATATCTTAATTCTCAGTTGCATGTAGTTGTTAATAATAATAATAATAATAATAATAATAATATATGTATATGTATTTTTGTTTTTATTTTTATTTTTAACAATTGATTGTAGAGCTTTAAATTCTAGATTCTTTCAGTTCCTCCCTCATCACGAACCCCCACTGGAAGGGCAAGCAATTAAATACAGGCTGTATATGTGTAATTATGCAGAACATCTGCACAGTGGACATGTTGTGAGAGGTTGATTATATGTCCCTCCTTCCTATCCTGCACCCCCTTGTTCTATTCTCTACTCTGTCCCTGTCCCTTTACTGAAGTATGTGCTTTCAGCAACCCTTTCTCCCAACCCTGCCCTTCCCTCCATCATCCTGCCTCTCATCCCCATTCCCCCTACTCTCTGTGTGACCTTATACCCAGTTTAGAGTTTATGTCATTCCTTTCCTAAGACAAATTCAATGAGAGTAAATGAAAGTAAAATTGTAAGTTATCCCTTGCCTCTTCTCTATGGGATGATTTACCCCATTTTGTCTCTCCCCGTCTCCTCTCAGTCTAGTCCTCTCCCATCTCAGAATTTCACCTTTTACAAAATATCATTCTTTCGTATTCAATTGATCCTGTACCCTCTATGTACACACACACACATGCTCAGATATGTATTCATATGCATATATGCCCTCCTATATAGACATATGTGTAGGTATGTATATATATATGTATATATATACATTTTTATTCCCTTCTCCTATCCTCATATTAAGAAAAGTTTCATAAGTTGCTATTATTGTTTTTCCATATTGGCATGTAAATAGTTCAACTTTGATAATTTCCTTATGATTTCTTTCCCATGTTTACCTTTTCATGCTTCTTGTGTTTGAATGTCAAATTTTCTGTTCAGTTCTGGTTTTTTCAGAAAGAATGCTTGAAAGTCCTCCAAGTCATTGAATGACCATATTTTCTCCTTGAACATTATACTCAATTTTGCTGCGTAGGTGATTCTTGGTTTTAATCCCAGCTCCCTTGATGTCTGGAATATCATATTCCAGGCCCTTTGATCCCTCAGTATAGAAGCTTCCAGATCCTGGCTTATCCTAATTGTGTTTCCACAGTATTCAAATTGTTTTCTCTTGGCAGCCTGTAATATTTTTTTTTGCTTATTAATACAGTATTTATTTGTCTTTCCTCTGTCAAACCCTGAGCCCATGGCTTTCTCCAGGGCTGCCTGGTAAGATGGAAGTGGAGGTATACACAGGCTGGAAAAGACATGGAAGGACCAGGAGGATGAGGAGGAACATTCAGAAATGCAGGGGATAGAAATGGCTCACATGGCAAAGAGGATGAGGAAGGCCACCATAAGGCAAAAGAGCCCCATGGCCTCAGACAGGGCAAAGCCCAGGATGGTGTAGGAAAAAAGCTGCTGCTTCAGGGAAGGGTTCCTGGCATAACCTATGATGAGACTTCCAAACACAGTCCCAATCCCAGCTCCAGAGCCAGCCACCCCCACAGTGACAGCCCCAGTCCCAATAAACTTGGCTGATGTGTCAACGTCCCTTGAGACAGCATTGGTTTGGAATCTGCATCTGGGGACAAGAGAGGTCAAGGGACCTGATGCTGCCAAAATGCTGAGGTTCTCATCTGTCCGAACCTCTGGCCGTTTTAGCACCACTGCAGATAACGGTCTACTCATCAGCTGAGAGCT
>CM053601.1:131941123-131954289 GCA_028646575.1 Pseudocheirus occidentalis | reverse complement strand
GCTGCGCTGCCTGTAGTGCTTTCTGTCTTGTGGAGAGTTTTGGAGCTTGAAAATCTGTTTAGCGTCCCATTTTATGAGTTTTTTAGCGTGTTTGTGTGGGAGCTGCGGTGCTTTGCTGCTTCTACGCCGCCATCTTGGCTCCCCACACATTAATTTAATAATTGTTAAAAGTATACTGATGGCAGAAGACTTTCTAGGCATCATGAGATATGTAAAGATCAGAATCAGAAAGACTTATTTTCCTGAGTTCAAATCTGGCCTCAGGCACTTACTAGCTGTGTGACCCTAAGCAAGTCACTTAAACTTTTTTGCCTCAGTTTCCTCATTTGTAAAATGACCTGGAAAAGGAAATGGCAAACCACTCCAGTATCTCTGCCAAAAAAACCCCAAAGGGGTCACCAAGTATCAGACACAACTGAAAAAAATAACTGAAGAACAACAACAAAAAGATAAAATAAAATAATGTTACTGCCCTGAAAAAGCTTATTGTTGCCTTACTGTCACCACGTAGTAGTCAAAGAGTTCTTATGCTACCTGAATCAATACTTACAAACTTAAAAGTACAATACTTAAAGACTTTGAATACTGAACTGGAAGTCAAGAGTCCTAGGTCCTATTCTCTGATTTAGGCAAATCACTGTACCTTTCTGGGACTAAGTTTTCTCATATGAAAAATGAGGTGGAATTAAATGGCCTCCAGGATTCCATCTACCTTCCTGATGCACTTTGACTCTATGATGCAAGACATAAAATGGATTGATCCCTCATCAGAGCATTCAGTATTTGAAAGGGTTCCAGGTGAAGTGCCATGTTTAAATTGAAGAAATGAATCGCTGAGATTTTTTTAAGTACTAGGGATACACATACGCACATACTCTCACACACATATGCATAGGTGTAATGCTAAATGATCAGCAAAATTATTAACATGAAAATATTAACTCACAATGCAATTCAATATATGTTCATTATATATGCCGAGTTACTATGAACAGAGTATTGTGCCAGATAGTGCCATTTGGTTACAGAATGATTTGTATATCAACCATTATCTTATTCCTCACACCAATCCTATGAAATATCACTGAATCATAAAGTTATAAAATGTGAATGAAGCTTTGAGATCACCTAGTCAAACTGTTTCCCCAGTGGATTGACAGCCAAGAGGTACAGTGAACCTGGAGGCAAGAAGACCTGAATTCGATTCCAACTTTATATACTTTCTAGCTGTGTGACCCTGGGCAAGTCACTTAATCTCTGCTTCAATTTCCTGAACTGTAAAATAAGGATGATAATAGCATCTATCTCCTAAGGATGTTGTGAGAATGAAATGAGGTAACATTCCTAAAGCACTTAGAATAATGTCTTATATAGAGTAGGTGCTTAATAAATGCCAGTGTTCTTTTTCTTTCTACTGCAAGAACAGAGGATTTACTCTCTGACAGCTAGCTTTATCCCAGTCATTTCACTTCTCTGGATCTCAGTTTGGTTAGTTGTAAAATGAAATAATTTCCAAGGTCTTTTACTGTCCTGTATTCTACTACAACTTATCTGAACAAGGGATGATAACAATAATTAATAATAGTAACAGCATATTTCCCATTTAAATATTAAAAATGCCTTTTGTATATTATATGATCTTATCTTCACAGCAATTCTGTGATTTAGCTATTACAGGAATTAACCTTAGATGAAACTGACAGTTAGTTATTGGATGCACAGTTAGAAATCAAGTTTTTTTTCTGACTCCCAATTCAGCACTGTTTCTATTTCACCATTGTGTTTTTTTAAAGTTAGCCTATGTTTATAAAATCAGTCTTCAGATTTCTAGTGTTCTCTTACTTGCTAAATCTAGTGGTCTTTTCTCAATCCTCAATCTTTTTCATCTCTGTAACTTTGACACTTTTGATAATCATTTATTTCTGGATCCTTTTTCTTCCCTATTTGCTTGTGACTTGTACTCTCCTCTGGTTCTTCTTCTACCTGCCTTGACCACTCCTCAGCATACTCTGCTGCATCTAAATCCAGATTATATTCACTAAGCAAAGCTTCCTACACCTTCTTTTAATACTTGCTCTATACATTCTCACTTAGTGACCTTATGAATTCTTATGAGTTCAATGATCAGTGTCGATGGATGATTCCAGAATCAAAATATCCAGAACAAATCTATCATGTGAGCTCTAGTTCTGTACTACCAATTATCTTCTGGAAATCTTGAATCGGATATCCTGAAGGCATCACAAATTCAATATGCCTAAATATGAACTCATTGTCTTTTGGCCCAAGAACTTAAATATCCTATTGCTATTGAAGTCACCATCCTTCCCATTTACCCATGTCTGAAACCTATGAATTATCTTCAAGCCCACACCTGCATTTACTCCATATACCCAATTTGTGGTCATTTCTAGGTTGACAAAATTATTTATCTATCTACCTATTTATCTGAAGGTACATGTGTGTGCATGTAAGCGTGTGTATGTATTTAATATGTGTGCATATATACACATAAATAAATTGATATCTCTATGAATGTATACCTATCACCTATCTATATATCTGTCTCTGTCTGTCTGTCTATCTATCTATCTATCTATCTATCTATCTATCTATCTGTCTATCATCAATGTATCTAATCTTTCCTATTTCAATATACTCCCACAGCCACCACCCTTGTACAGATCCTCATCACCTCAGACCTAGGCTTCTGATTGGTCTTCCTGTCTCTAGTCTGTACCCATTTCAATCTTTCTTCTATGTATTTGCCAAAGTGATATTCTTTTTTTAAATTAAATTTTATACTTCTTTTTTCATTTACAACATTTGTTTCCACAAGATATTGAGTTATAAATTTTCTCCCTGTGTTTGTCCAATGCCTAATACCCAAAACAGCAATCCCACTGTATACCCCCTTCCTCAATCTGCTCCCTCCTATATTCTCTCCCATGCTCCCTCCAACTTTCTGGTAGGGCAAGATGGATCTCCATACCCCGGTGCCTGTACATCTTATTTCCCAGTTACATGTAAAACAATAATAATAGTAATAATAATATTTTTAAACATTTGATCCCCAAACCCTGAATTCCAGATTCTCTCCCCTCCTCTCCTGTTGCCCACCCTTAGTGGGAAGACAAGCAATTCAATATAGTTTGTACATGTTCAACTATGCAAAACATTTCCATAGTGGATATATTGTGAAAGACCAACTATATTTCCCTCCATCCTATCTCACTCCCCACTTGTTCTGTTCTGTACTTTGACCAAGTCCCTCTTCAAAAGTATGTGCCTCTAACTACACTCCCCGCCCCAGCAATCTGCTCTCCCCTCCATCATCCCTCCTCTTATCCCCTTCCCCCCTACTTTCCTGTAAGGCAAGACACTCATTTTAGTGCGTACATAATTCCTTCCCTAAGCCAAATTCAATCAGAGTAAGGTTGACCCATTCTCTTTTGCCTTCCCATTCTTCCCCTCCATTATAACAATTATCCCTTGCCTCTTCTACATGAGATAATTTACCCCGTTCTGCTCTCACCATCTTCTCTCATTATATTGCTCTCTAAACCTCTTAATTTTATTTTAAAAATATCATCCCTTCCTATCCAATTGATCCCATGCCCTTTGTCTATGTATACCTGTACATATACATACACATACTCACATATGTATTCACAGACACATATGCCCCCCATAGAAACACATGTATACACACACACACACATATATATATATTTATATTTATATTCCTTTCAACTATCCTCATATCAAGAAAAGTTTCATAAGTTACAATTATTGTTTTTCCATGAGGTATGTAAATAGTTCAACTTTATTAAGTTCCTTATGCTTTTTTTTCCCTGTTTACCTTGTCATGCTTCTCTTGCTTCTTGTATTTGAATGTTAGGTTTTCTTTGCAGCTGTGGTTTTTTCATCAAGTGCTTGAAAGTCCTCTATTTCATTGAATGAACATATTTTCCCTTGAAACATTATACTCAGTTTTGCTGGGTAGGTGGTATCTTGGTTTTAATCCTAGCTCCTTTGATCTGGCAAATTTGATTTTTAAGGTACTTTCCTCATTGGCTTTTTTGGGCCTCTTTTGCCATTTGAGTTAATCTATTTTTTAAGGTGTTATTTTCTTTATTCATGTTGTTGACTCTCTTTTCATGATTTTCTTGCATCATTCTCATTTCTTTTCCCAAATTTTCCTCCACTTCTCTTACTTAATTTTCAAAATCCTTCTTTAACTCCTCCATGGCCTGTAACCAGTTCATATTTTTCTTGGAGGCTTTTTTTGCAGGAATTCTGACTGTGTTGTCTTCCCCTATTCCTTGCTTTGATCCCTTTTTCCCCCAAAAAGGAATCTAATGTTTTATTGCTGTGCTTGTTTTGCTTCCTTTGTTTGCCCATGTTGCCACTCAATTACCTGACTTTTGAGCTCTTTGCACAGTAGAACTCTGCTTCCAGTGGAGAGAGAGATTTGTCCTAAATTTCTGGGGTTTTCACAGCTACCAGAACTACTAGTTGGGTGCCCTTTCTGCTGCCCCTACAAGCTATGGCTTACTGGTCACACACCTCAGGACCACTACCCAAGACCTTGATCCAAATCCAGGCAGGTTAAAGAAAGAGTGATTACCCTCTGAATGATCACTTAGTTCCTCTGCTGTCTGCAGGCCAGGAGGTCTGAAGCAGCCACATGGAGGTGGCTGCATGGCCATTGTGTCTCTGCTGCTTCTTGATCTGGGGGCAGAGGCCAGATTGCACTCCTTCCATCCCCTCTAGTTCCAACAGAGTTCCGCACTGACCTTTTACTCTCTGTTTGGCATTTATGGTTGATATTTCTGGAAACCACCACTGCTACTGGTGATCCACTCTCTTGAAATCCACTCCAGTTGCTGCTGTTCAGGGCTATCCTGGGGCTAAAACTGTGGGCTCATGTAGGGCTGGGCTTGGCTCTAACCACCCTGCAATGGACCCTTCCTGTCCACCTGTGGGGCTGCCTTCAATGGGAAATTTTTTCTCTGTCATTTTGTGGGTTCTGTAGCTCTAAAATTTGTTCAGAGTCACATATTATAGGTATCTGAGGTGGTTATGGGGGAAGCTCACAGAGTTATCATGTTTCTATGCCACCATCTTGGGTCTTCCCCCTCAAAGTGATATTTTTAAAGTACAGGTAAGTCTAACTATGTTATCTTTCTCTGCCTCTTCTTTCTCCTTCTCCTCTTCCTCCTTCTCCTCCTCATGCAATAAACTCTACTGACTCCCTATTATTCCAAGGATCAAATATGTAATCTTTAATTTGGCATTTAAATCCTTTCCCAATAAGTCCTCTTCCTACTTTTCTAGTCTTCTTACACTTTACTACCTTCCATGCACTCCATGACCTAGTGCCCCACTTGCTGTTACTTCTATATGATACTCCATCTCTCTACTCTAAGCACTTTCACTTGATTTCTTCCATACCTGCAATACACTCTCATTTTCACCTCGTAGCTTGCCTGGCTTCCTTTCAGCTTCGTCTCCAATCTCATCTTCTGAAGGAAGAGTTTCCTGTTCCCTCAGCTGTGAGTGCCTTTGTCTCTAAGTTGACCTCGTAGCTATACTATATATCCTCCTTATATACCCTGTCCATTTTATATATCCATATGAAGTTATACATTGGCTTCTCCAATGTAATGTGAGTTATTTGAATATGGATATTGTATTTTTACCTTTCTTTTTATCCTCAGTGTTTATCACAGTGCTAGAAACATGGTCATTGCTTAATTAATGCTTTTTGACTAATTAGATAGTGCACATATTTTTATCTCTATTCTCTAGATTACGGACCCAAGACATAGAAAGATCAAATGACTTATCAAGAGTCACAAAGTATTCTAGGGCAGGACTGGGACCAGTACTTAGGCCTTCTAACTCCATGTTGAGGGCACTTCTCACCAGAGTACACCATTATCTAGGTTAATGATACCAACTCTGGCACTTTTCATACAACTGTGATCTATTAAGCTGACATAAATGCTGAGGTTCCTTTTTCACTATAACCTGCTATGTTAACTACACATTTCAATAGTAACAAGCCTGAGCCATGCAGTTTAATTTCTTAATCCCCAAACATTTAAATCCAGACATTAATTTCTAGCTCATTCCCTCTCCCTAGAACATGACCTTTACTTTAATACTGATGAAATTTACGAAACACACTTCATCTCCCTGATTTACTGTAACAAAGCTAAATTAATTTTAGAAATTATTGGAATGTTGCTCCATATTAAACCATCAATATAATGATTTGTAGAAGTGAAGTTGTCAGTCATTTCAAATCACCCACCTGCAATCATAAAAAAAATTTAGATTAAATGGGATTCTATGAAGGAATTTTTGTGGAGGGATGAGTTGCTCATTGATCCTCCTTTCCATTCTGAATCTCTGTGATGTTGTTATACCCTCAGAAAAGCTTGTTATTACCATTTAGTCCCTTTAGGGTAAAGGAAAGATGTCTCTGGGATTCTAAAACAACTAGGAAAAATGGGAAAATTCAGGTAACAAAAATTATTTATTTTCTATATCACAATTATAAAAGCTTACATTGTAGTACTTCTTGGATGCCTCTTCTTTGCACTGAGGTGAATGAATCCTGAAGGTGACTCTGGGACATTTTGAGATCCCTTCTAGATCTCTGGTACCTCTGTGATGGAAGAATATTAAAGCCATAATGGCCCATACAAGTTGAAAAGTAGACCAAGAACAAGTTTCTCTGTCTCAAATATGCAAAACCAATGGGTGCAAAGAAGTATATGAGCATGTACTTATTGTAAGCATGCTGGTGTAATTGTATATTCTTGCTTCAAGTTCAACATTAGCTATTCAAGTTCAACAATTTTCAAATTGAAACATAAGATCTTTATGTATTTGTAGAGCATGATGACAGATAGCACTTATTGGCTGTAGAATTATTTGTGTACTTTGTCTTATTTGTTCCTCACAACATTCCTGTGAAATATCATCTATTAGTAGAATTTTATAACTAGAAATTACCTTCAGGACCATCTACTCTATAACCTTAGCCAGTTAATTAATTCTTTCTTCAATATCTCCAACAAGGAGCTATTCACTTTTTGCTTGGAGACTTCTAGTTAAAAAGATTATGATCTGCGAGGGAGCTTGTTTACCTTGGACATACCTCTCAGGGTCTAAGTTACTTCAATTTTAAAATGAGAGGTTAGATTTCCTCTAAGATCTTTTCTGGCTCTAAAGCTTGTCATATATCCTGTAAGTAATAAAATATTTTTAGGAAGAATCTTATGGAATTGTCTGCTAGTCATTGGAGGATTGATGATTTATAGTGTATAGTCTATGATGTATCTTGAAAGATTTGACTGATATTTTTCATGGAAAAATATTATTTTTCCTGTCAAGAAATTATCAAAATTTTCTAGTACCTCTGTATTTTTTGGTCTTTACCCTCCACTACTACTCAATTCATGATATTTCATATTACTTGATATCCATTGAAATGTAGGTAGGGATCTTTTGATTTACTTATGGCACTGTATAATAGCATAAGTCAGAATCAGGTCTTTAATAAGTTCTCAAGGTTTTTTTTTTACATATTCTATTCCTGAATTTAAAAGACACTAGTAATTGAGAAGTTTTTTTTTTCCTGCCTGTCTCCATCACAGCTACATGATATTTCCATTATGCTATTATAAGAGAAGCCTTCAGAACCATGGTCAGAGGTATCATTGAACTGGATGGTACCTTGCTAGTTCCATTCTGAAACATAAAAAAGAGACACTTTTTCTGAACTGCCTAGTACCAATAGATTTAACTAGTCTGACTGGCCTTCATGTTACTTTGTCTGTCTCTTTGTCTCTGCCTCTCTTTTCTTTGTCTCATAAATTTTCCTGAAGTCAACATATGTTCATTCCTCTTTGAGTTGTAGAGCTATCAGGGCAAAGGAAGGTAAGAATGTGTATCAATGTATCATTCCTGAGGTTGATTTTGTCACGTGGCAACGGTGGCTACTATCTCACCTGTCAAAGCCTTCAAAGATACCTTTTCCTGATTTTCTGATGTCTTGCTTATAATGCTGCTCTCCATTATTAACAAAAGTTCATGCTTTAGGAACCTAAATATGACATCATCTGAGTGTGGTACCTGTGCATAAGAAGAGACACCACAAACACAAATGTGAGAGGTGCCTCACCAAAGATGAGAGTTATGCATCTTCCCCCCATCATAATAACCCACTGACTAATATTTATGGAGCTGAATTTTATCAACCATTCCATGGAAAAACTCTGGCTCCCCGCCCCCACCCCCACCCCCAGATTTTAAGATATCAGCTCCAATTCTACTTCATTTACTGGATTGTTTCCCATAGCCCAATTTCACCCCAAACCTTATCCTCAATGGAGACCTATGTATGTATATATGGATATGTAACCTTTGGCCCCATCCCTAATGATCTAAATAGAATGAAGATTTTCATTAGGCCTCTGTCACATTAAAAATATCACCATACAACTTCAGACTTTGGGTGGAGGTATGAGAGGTATTTGATTACAAATACATAGCATGGGTATTTTACGATTCCTTAAAGTGCCCCATGTTTTGACAACTATAAAATAAAATTTCCAGGTTCCTGTAAGTCTCATTAGTTGTATATTTATTAGAATATATTTTTTTTTACCACTCTTCCCTACATAAATATGTCCTAGTTCTGGCATTTTCTTATTATCCATGAGTTTGCTGAGTTCTTTTGATCCCAGAACTTTTTTTTATCAACCTGTAATGGGAATGGGAATTTGAAGATCTTTCTTGTCCCTCAGTAGGCCTGGGGGGAGGGGGAAATTTGAGGACCTTTCCTGCTTTGAAAGTAAACTCTGCCCCCAATAGGTTGAATATAGTCATATGGAATTTTTGGTGGGCGGAGTTTGCTGAAGAGGAGAGCAGAGCCACAGGAAACTGGGAGTCAAAGAGATGGTGGGAAAGAGGGAAGTTCAGGTAAGGAGATAGAGAGGTTCATGAGTAAATATTGATCTTATATTAGGTTGTGAGAAGGCTAAAGAATGCTGTGACTCTCTGTGTGGTTATGGCTTCTTAATATCTTTGCTACTATGATGGAATTGGCTTACCGGATTTGGGATTCAGTTTTCTGGTATCTAAATAAATGCTTTGGTTCCATCCTCTATGTGGAAAGTTTGTTATATTTTCCTGTTGAGTACCGTGCGAGAATTATAGTCACAGTTTTTATCTTGATTGTGGGTGCTGTAAATATCAAATTGGCACTATACACCCTTGAGATGAGCCCATCCTCTATCCTTCCTCTGCAAGTTGTTACCAATCCTATTAGCTTCCCCATTTCCCATTTCTAATATAAACATGGAACTAATTGACAGATACACTTACCCCTAAATCTTAATGGATCCAAAATATTCTCCTGTAACACCAGGTTTATAAGCTGTAGCCCCATACTAAGGCTCCTTTCTGGTCCAAAATTCTTTCACAAAAAATTAATCCCCCCAAAACACTGGCCAAATCAATTAGGTCTGAATCATAAAATCATATAATGTTATAGCTGGACAGAGCATTAGAGATAATTTTAGTTTTGTTTTAAAAGTGAGGAACCTGAGGGTATCATGATTAAAATTAAAGTAAACTGAGTAAACAAAGTGCTGAACACTTCAATGTGTTGGTAAGGCTAGCAATTACCAGTAAGGAGGGTGGGGTTCAGCATCTCAATCAGCGAAAAGATCACAAGGTGAGACTTGCTAACTTTCTTGTAGTTTTTGGGACATTCAGCAGAACAAAGAACAGGAAGCATCACAGAAGAAAAGCAATTTGGTTCATTACAAAGTCTGAAGTGTCATAGATGAAAATCAACATGATTGGATGGAAGTCTGGAATGCAGGGTTACCAACAATCCTTCCTTCCATCTTGTTTGCTATGGAAAGTTCATTGGTGGGGTTCACCTGCATGCCTAGTTAGTGTCACAGTGACAACACACCAGACTTTCTTGAAGGACAACCAGTGTTTCAGAGATAACAGACAAGCCTCTCCAGCATCCATCTCTCTCTCTCTCTATATAGTATATATAGTATAACAGATCTCTTCCAATTGTACAACAGTATCTGTTGTATAGAGATAACAGTTTTCTTTCAATTAAAGTGAACTATAGGGAAAAAAACAACTTCTAAACTTAGAGAGAAAAACTGAACTTCTAGACTCATAAATTTCTGAACTTAACTCAGAAAAAAGAAATATGATTTAGGTGGTTACAGAATATAATCAAATATAAAATACTAAATCAATATTTTATTTTCTCTAGGCCCAGAAATGTAAAGTGACTTATTCCAGTCATTAGCATAGTTTGTCACAGAGTAGGCACTTAATAAATGCTTACTAACAGACTTGCCCAAGGCCACTTAATTAGTTACTGAGAGAATTGGAATCAGAATCTTGGTCTCTGGTCTCCCAGGGTTCCTAGTTCAATGCATCTTCCTCTTTACCCTGCTGCATTTCATGATGCTATTCTTGGCTTCAAATTTTTCATCTCAATTTAGCCCCTTTAAGTATCATGAAACCCATTTATGATGAATTATTTGAGCCAATATTTTACTGGGAGAATGGCATGTATTTTATTGAAACATTGTTTCCTCTGCCTGGAAAGGAATCTAGAGCCAGGAGCTCCTGCCAGGTGTGAAATTCAGAGTGGTGCCAATTCCCTTCCATTGTCAGAAGAAACCCGTGTTTTTTTGTCAAAAAATGTGATGAATTGTGTTGACATGTCAATATAAAACATGAAAATCCAGAATGGGAGACTCTTAGAAGATCTAAAAATGTGGAACAAAAATATTTTCTCAGGAAATGTGATGATTAAGAAGAGAAAGGCCTTGTGAAAGAATTACTGTTACTTTCCTCCTTTTAAATCAATTTCCTTATAGCCCATTTAGCCAGACTTCTTCCCCATTTCATTTTCAGAATAAATCATGGAGAAAAATTCTTAACCTTGGGGTCACAGACCATTTTAGCTCTAAAAATGTTCTGATATTCATATGGCACTCTATGCTTTTCATCATCTCTTTTTGGTGGAAGAAAATAGGTAATGAGAAAGCAAAGAGAAGTCTCAAAAATGACTGACTTTTGAGTAGAGAATGGTAAAATTAAACATACAAACTTCTTAATAGGTGATGATATGGTACAGTGTGGAAAGAGTTAGGGTTTACATAGAGGTTTTCTGCCACCAATTTGCTGTGTGAATATTGCCAAATTGTTTAAGCCTTATGACTCTCCCTTTAGATATCTACCAACTGTAAAAACCACAAATAGCTGCCTATGCCACTGTTAAATTTATAAGACTCAAAGGAAATAATAATAGTAACAACAACAATAACAAAAATGACAAAAACAGATGTTTATATAGTGCTTTAAAGTTTGTAAATGTTTTTACAAATACATTATTCCATATGTCGCATCTCAGATAATGGTTGAAAATATATAAAATATTTTTTAAGTGTCAGGTACTGCTATTCAAAGAATTCATCTGTTGATATAAAAAGAGTTCAAAGAAATATTTTAAGATTCTGTTCAACTCAGTTCAACTTCTTAAATATTTGTCACCATCTATAGCTGATTATACTAGGCCCTAGGAGGACTGAATGATGAATAAAACAATGTCTTTGATTTAAAAAAAAACTATAACCTGTTTTGGATGGTTAAATAGGGTGAAAATAACTCTAATACTAATTAGAGTTTGGGAATGCACAAGAGAGGTACAGAATTCTACAAGAGTTAATCATTATTGGATTAAAGATATCCAAGATTTTAATGAAATACACCCAAGTGAACATTGTCTTGTATTCTGAGAATGATTTTATCAGGAAAAGATATGTGAGAGAGCATTCCATGCAAATAGGACAATCTGAGCAAAGGCATGGTAGTTAATAAGAGGATGATGAGAAGAGTTCATGCAATAGGGATTAGGACAGGTTGATTAGAGTATAAAAGGCATTAATGTTATGTAGTAGATCAGGTTGGAAATGTAGACTGATTGGTGTCACATGCTTTTTGTTGTTGTTTAGTCATTCAGTCATGACTGACTCTTCATGATCATATAGACCATACTATCATAGGTCCATCTGTCCTCCACAATCTCCCAAAGTCTGTACAAATTCATATTCATTGTTTCCATGACACTGTTTATCCATCTCATCCTCTGTCATCCTCTTCCTTTTGCCTTTAGTTTTTTTCCTCCAAATCAGGGTCTTTTCCAATGAGTCCCATCTTCTAATTATATGGTCAAAGTATTTATTATTTAAGTTTTTTTGTATTTAAATTTTAAGTTATTTAAGTATTATTTATGTATGTAAGTTTCAGCTTCTAATGAAAAGCCTGAATTAATTTCTCTAAGTACTGATTCATGCAATTTCTTTGTTGTCCAAGACAAAAGTCTTCTCCAGCACCACAATTTGAAATTGTTTAATTCTGGGCACTCAGCTTTCCTTATGGTCCAACTCTCACAGTCATCATTGTTCCTGGAAAAACCATAGTTTTGAATGTAGGGACTTTTGTCAATAAGGTGGTATCTCTGCTTTATAGTATAGTTTCTAGATATGGCATTGCTTTCCTTCCAAGTAGCAAGTGTCTTTTAATTTTATGGTTTGACCGGCCATCTGTGGTGATCTTTGAGTCCAAGAATACAAAATCTGTTAGTGATTCTATTTCTTCTCCTTCTATTTGCCAGGAAGTGAAGGGACAAGTTGGCAAGATCTTAATTTCTTTGATGTTAGGCTTTAAGCCAATTTTTATACTCTCACTTTTATCAGGAGGCTTCTTAATTCTTTTTTGACTTTCTGCCACTCTGATGAGTGGTATAGTCTTCAGATCTGAGTTTTCTGATATTTTTCCCGGCAATCTTAATTCCAGCTTTTGATTAATCCAGCCTCCCATTTTGCATGATGTACTCTGCATATGTTAAAAATTGATTACACAACCTTCTTGTACTCCTTTTTCCATTCTTGTGCCAATCAATTGTTCCATGTTTGGTTCTAACTGTTGCTTCTTGGCCTGCACACATATTCTTCAGGAGACAAGAAGATGTGGCACTTCCATTTCTTTGAGGACTTGCCACATTTTGTTAGGGATTTCTGGGGTTTATTGCTTGGTTTTTT
>CM053601.1:131906957-131941023 GCA_028646575.1 Pseudocheirus occidentalis | reverse complement strand
TCTAATACAGAGCCTGACTGGTATAAATGATTAATGATTCAGTCTAATCTATTCTAATCCTCTCATTTTTACAGCTGAGTAAAGTTGTTTCCAGTGGCTTGCTCAAAATTAGACAGCAACTTTATGTTTGGATACCAAGAGAACATATCTATGCATGTTTGCAATGTAGAGTTCTCAGAATTACTCCTAAGTATTAAAGAGTTCTTGGTAAAGACAAAAAAATGTAAGGGTATACACTTGGACAATCAGTTTTTTTTCAAAAGTGAGTCATATATAAAGATATCCGTGTGGGTAGGCTAAACACTTTTTTTTTGGTAACAATAGTATAGACAGAAAAATTAGGAGTTTTTGAAAAAAATCTGTTAGGGGGAAGATACACAGAAGTTAGACTTTGACCCCAGGACACTGACCTCTAAGAAGTCTGTTTTTGTCTTATCTTCCTTATAACTATCTATATTATCAGAGTTAGCACAATGATTAGCACAAAGCAAAAAGTTAATAAGTAATTTTTATTTAATAATATAGGACAACATGATGTGTGGTCAAACCAGAAAAGTGAGTGCCTGATCCATACCCTACTAGGAAATTGGGATGATATAGGTAGCCCCGAAGAGAAGGCTGTCATAGCCATGAGAGGGCACAGGAGCAGCACTCACCTTGACTATGTTTCACTTTATCATAAATTTAGGTATTGAGGTGGTAGATATTATGGGGTGAAAATGCTACACTGTGTGTGTCAGCACCTTGGGGCAAAGCCCCATTTATCATGTGATAGTTGTGTTAGTCTTTTGAAATATAGTAATATAGAGGCAGTATAAAATAACTTGAGCTAAATTTATTCATGTTCCTTTTTTTACTAAATAGCATTTTATTTTTTCCAATTACATGTAAATAGAGTTTTTACATTCATTTCTCATAAGATTTTGAGTTCCAAATTTTTCACCCTTCCTTCCCTCCCCCTCCCCAAGAGGGCAAGCAATCTGACATAGGTTATACATTTGCAATCATGTTAAACATATTTCCACATCAATCATGTTATGAAAAAAAAAGCAGAACAAAAGGGAAAACCATGAAAAGCAAAAAACAAAAACAAGGGAAGGTGGAATGATTCAATCTGCATTCAGACTCCATAGTTCTTTCTCTGGATGTGGATAGAATTTTCCATCAGGAGTCTCTTGGAAATACTCTACATCTTTTATACCTAGTATACACATACACATATCAGTTTTATTCAAATTAATGTGAATACTACCATTCAATAGGCTGGATCTCTTCTGCATAATTGTAAAGTGAATTTAGGAAGGGTACATCTTAATTCTAACTCCAGATTTTTATCACTGGTGGAGGTTTGTCTTTAATTTTAGCCCTTTCATAAAAGAATTCTTTTTTCAGAGCTGGGTGAAAATCAACACTATCTTGTATTTGGCTGAGTAGTCCAACATTTCAGATAAGGAACTTACATGGTTCTACTGTGGGTGCACTAGTTAATCGTGTGATTTTGAAGTATTTATTCAATCATTCATCCATTCATTTGTTTGTTTATTTATGCTAGAAATATCAGCCTATTGGACAGATGCTGCAAACCTTGTGGGTGAACTGAGACAAAGGTCTCTGAACCTAGGTGGTATTAGCACATTGCTGTTGCCTTGTTTTATGACCTGTATCTCTGCCTCCTTTTGATACTCTATTAGATTAAGACCCAAAGCTCTTGTGTAAAAGATGTTGGGAAGTTTGATGAGTAGGAAATTAATTTTTAAGCATGAAATGAAATGGATTTACTTATTGATAAAGTTCCTTCCATTCATTTGCTGATTCACTGGACTGTGCCATGACTCAGCAAACACTATGAAAATTTTGGTTCACATTAAGAGGCTGCACCCGCCCCCCTCAAGCCAGTAAGCATGCTTCTCAATGGGCTTGCATCTATAGTTGGCAGCTGGTAACTTTCACAGGCAGCTATGGTTTTTTTTTTTGCTGTTGGGTTATTTGGGTCAACACCAATTTGTTTTTCCTTTTGGGATCATTTTGAACATTGAATGATAATTTTTTTCATAAAATCTTCTGTAACAGAGTTAATGAGTGAGTTAATAATGAGATTCTTACTTGGTATATTTGTACAAATAAACATAGAGAAACAATGAATTGACTGAAGTACCAACAGAAGTAAATGAGAAAGTTGGTTAAAAATGAACTTCTATGAGGGGCAGCTGGGTTGCACCATGGATAAAATATTGGCCCTGAATTCAGCAGAACCTGTGTTAAAATCTGGCCTCAAACAAGTACTAGTAGTATGATCCTGGGTAAGTCACTTAACTCTGGCTACCTTCCCTCCAAAAACCAAAAAAATGCATTTCTATGGTCTATGAGGAAACATGATATAATGGACATAGGTTTGAAGCCTGAAGATCAAGACTCCAGGCTTGGTTTTGCTGGTTATTATATTATATTCAGTGATTTTTAAGTAACTTGTATGATCATTTTAGCTTCCTGAGACTCAATTTCATATTTGTAAAATAAGAATAATAATATAGAACATGACTCATATTGATATGAAACTCAAATATAGTGAATAATCCTTTGAAATTATAAAGAACTATATAGATATGAAGACTTATTGATATTTCATGATGAACTGGTGAGTTTGATTTTGATTGTCAGAAAGATTCTAGAGTATATCATTAAAGGTAGGACTTCTGAAAATTTAGAGGAGGGAGGAGCTGTCACTAGAAGAATATACCAGATGGACCTCATTGCCTCCCCATCCCTCCTTTTTTTTTGGCAGACTGACTAGACTGGTGGAGTGGCAAGACACAATAAATTGAGAGTCAGCCTTGGAATTAAGTCTGGGGGTTAAGCCCTGACTTTGATATATACTTGCTGGAAGATTCTTGCTTAACCTCCCAGCCCCCTAAGCAACTTGCCAATATTATATTGTAGACAAAATGCCATTATGTCCTAGTAGAGGAAGTTTCCTCATCTAGGGGTTTCCTTTAAATCTCATGTTGGGGATTTCCTCTCCTTCTCCTCCTCTTCTTCCTTTTCTACTTCCTGTCACTACACACACACACACACACACACACATCTGTGTGTACGTATGTGTGTATGTGTGTATATGTATACATCTCCCTGTTCCTATCCTTATCACTTTTCCTTTCATGACTCCTATCCCTAACTAGATTGGTAGATTAGGAGTCTAGTCTAGAGGGTCAATTCTAGACTTTCTATCTAGATAGAGAAATGTCACTTGCAAGAGTCTGGCAGGTTTGGAAGTGTTTAAATGACTAAACCCCAAAAGTACTCATTAATGAGTCAATGTCAACTTGGAAAGGAGTAACCCAAAGTGTTGTCACTGGCCCTATACTATACATTTTTCTAAATGATTTGGAGGAAGACATGCTATCAAAGTTGCAGATGGTACAAATCTGGTAAAGATAACTAATAAAATGAGTCAAGGTCTAAAAAAGATTTCAGGTAGGAAAATCTGACCTAATTAATAAAATTGAAATTTATAGAGAAAAATAGAAAATTCTACACCTGTATTAAAATATGAATTTTAAAAGTATAGTCTGGGAATGTGTGACTCCCCGACAGTTTGAGTACAAGAGAAATCTTAGGGTTTTAGGGTACTATGTGACCAATACAACAAACAGTGTGAGGTATTGGTCAAAGAATGCAACGTAAATGTAGGATTTGTTAAGTAATGCATAGTGAAAAGAAGAATGGAGAAGAGGGTCCTGACATACTCTTTCCTGATCCTTTGGAATTCTGCTTCTAAATTTTGTGTACCACATTTTTAGGAAGAATATTCCCAGTCTTGAGTGTTTCAGGAGAAGGATAAACAGGATGATGAAGGGAATATAGAAAATTCCCTATGAGAGTTGATTAAAGTAATTATGTGGACAAACTTTTTTTTAACAGTTAGAATTGTTAGAAATTGTAATGGACTGCCTCCAATGGAAATAGGCTCCAACCACTGAAAGTCTTCAAGCAGACTTGATAGAAAAAAATGTACATTGGATTTTGGCTAAGGTAAAGTTGGATTAGATGACCTGTGGTCCTTTATAGTTGAGGTTCTCTAATTCTGTAATCCATATTTTCCTTAGTTTTTGTGCCTAAAGGAATCTTAATGTGTTATTCCATCACTTTTTCTTACAAGAAGTATTCACCTTTAAAGAATTTCAATTCAAGCAACACTTAATAACTGTCTACAGATACAAAGGTTGGGCTGTTGGTCAACTGAACTAGAGATACAACATTTAACAAAAGTAATTATGCCAGTTCAAATATCTGACACCTAATAAATGAAAGCTAAAAACATGTAATCTGTGCAAGAAAGATGAGGCACCATCTAAATAAGGCTTTTTGAAACTAGGGTAGCAACTACAATGAAATAAATCGTTTCTTGGGCAGGTAGGAAAAGTTGTAAAATATAAAGTTGATACGATGAACAAGTTATGTATTAATAGAAGGGACTGACTAGGAATCAGGAGATATGGTATGGGTTTTGTTCTGTATCTTGGCCACATTAAGTTATTAAGAATCATAGAATTGCTTTGTGTAAGAACTGGAAAAGAAATATTTCAGAACTCATCTTGCCCAACTCACTCATAATATAGATGAAACAAAAGAAAACAAAAATGAGTGTCAGAGAGGGGAAGTGACTTGTTCAAAGTTTTATAGTTAAGTAATGGCAAAGCTGCGACCAAAGTTCAGTTCTCTTCATTCTTAGTCTAATGAACTTTGAATTTTTCTGTGTTTTCTTTAGATGAGCCTCTGTTAACTCATCTACAAAACATGAAATATTTCCCCTACTTCATACAGTGATTAGACCCTTGCTCAAGTGAGATAATGGGCATAAAATGCTTTATGGATTATGAAGTACAGTAAATTGAATACAGTACTAACCTCCCTCACACTGAAGGACTTTATTTGGCCTAGAAAAAACTCTAGTGGTATGCCTTTAGCAGCAGCTTAACACATTGTAACTGAACTGGATACCAGGTGGCATGCTAAGTTGGAGCTCTACAACCTTGCCATCACTCACCTTGTTCATGAACAGGTAACAAATTTTGCAACCTCTATCCTCGCTAGAGCTTCCTTGGTTTCCTATGGAGAAGTATGGAAAATAATTCCTTATTCACTTAGCTCACTGCCCCCACAGTTCTCTGAAGTTATTTTCTCTCATTGGTTTAATCCCAATCAGTATTTAAACTAAGGTACATTTAATACAAATGGAAATAAGGTATAACAGTATTCTTTCAGAACAGAAGTTATAGAAATCCTACCTATCACCTATGTTCTGTGATATGCCTTGGTATTGCCTCAGGCAAACCAAAGGGTAATGTTAAGAAGGATGTTTATACAGAGACCTCCTTGGATCCATCAGAGTTAAGGAAGGTATTATTGTATCATTTCCATCTTTCCCACTTCTTGTAATTTTTATAGAAACTACAGTCATCTCAGTTACTGGATGAGCAAATCTGCTGCTGGACAGCTAAGTTGTTGCTCCTGGTAAAGCCTTGACATCCCTGGCAGTCAACTTCTTGTGTCCTAATTTAGAGTCCTGGCTCATCCCCTTTCCTTTTTCCCTGATCCTCAGAACCCCCGAGAAAGAGAGAATATGAGTGTAAGAGAAAGGTACAAAGCATGGCATCTGCACTTTGAAAGTCCTGCTGAGCACAGAACATAGTGGTGCAAACTCTAACAGCTGTGCTTTATGGAAGCCCTGAGCCTTTCCTAGACTGAAATTAGGTCTCCCTCTGCACTTAAAGATTTAGAAAATTGTAGGGTGACACAGGCCCTCCCACTGAGCAGCAGGAGGCTGTGACTACAACTGCTATATGAGCAATATTGAGGCACTAACAAATGTTTAAAAGCCCTGTTTGAGAGGCTGTGTACTTAAGAGAACACTTCTAGATGTGCCTAAGACCTTCCCTGGTAATATGTCTAGTGCTTGGGGAGGCATATTATGTCTTTCAGATCATTAGGAGATCTTATAGTTGAAAGCAATCTTCAACCATAGACCACAGATGGAAGGGTCATTATACTCCATCTTGCCCAAACCCTTTATTGTAAAGGTGATAAAACTGTGACTCAGATCAGGGAAGTGCCTTTTTGTCTCTAATTAGAGACTGACTAAGTAAGCAGAAGACCATAGAAATAAAAGCTTATATACTGCTTCATTGGGTTTATGTATATATGTAGGTACATATATACACAGACACACATATGTGCATGTGTATATGCACATACATATGCATATGCATGTATACACACATTAAAACTCCCTGAATAGGGTTAGAAAAAATTTCAGAGTGGGTGAAAATATAATTTATACATGGAAAGAAACCTAGAGATTAACTTGTCTATCCCTTAATTTTACAGATTTGGAAAATGAGAATCAGAGAAATGAAAAGCCTTGCCAAAGGTTGGAAACCTAGTTAGTGACAGAACCAGTATTCAAATCTAGTTCACCCAAATCTAATAGAGTCCAAGCCTAATGGAGAATAAATAATGGGATGCAAGCTCCTTTAAGGCCAGGACACTTTGATATTTATCTTTGTATTCCTACCTTGGAAAACAGTGTCTGGTATACAGGCAGCACTTATATCTTCTCTGTCTTTGATGCCTTAACCCCACTATCAGAATATCAGTTTAATTGATTGTTCCCTGTAATATCTGCTAATATCTCTGCTTTTTAAGAGAGGTAATATTGAAAATGTTCATGTCTTATATATATTAGATACAGGAAGTTTCTCTGATAAAGACCTTGTCTCTCAAATATTTAGGAAGTTGAGTCAAATTTATTAAAATAAAAACCATCTCTGATTGATAAATTGCCAAGGGATATGAAGAACAGTTTTTTGAGAAAAAAGAATCAAAACCATCTCTAGTCATATTTAAAATGCTCTAATTCATGATCAGTTGCAGAGATGTAAATCAAAACAACTTTGAGGTACCATTTCACACTTAACAAAAATGATAGGTGCTGGAGAGTATAAGAGAAAATAGGCATATCAACACACTGTCCGTGGAGTTGTGAACTGGTTCTATGGAGTTATCTGGGATATGTAGAGAAACAAAAAAGAGAATATGAGGGAATTGCTTCTTTATATCCTATGGTTTCATTTCCTTGCTTTTTTCTGCTTTGTTTCATCAAACTACATGATAGATTTTCTCCTTAATTGAGACTGACACTGAATATTCAGATAGAGCAGAGTGCTGTTGTTGATAAGTTTCATTCCTGGTTTTTGCTTCTATTGGAGCTTGATTATAGCAAAAACTCTATTCAGTAAGATCTGGATGAGGAAATTACTTTTGGGCAAGGCTGGCTTTTGCATAAACTCCTTAACCACATGTATCTCTACATTGTAAAACATCAACTTTTTTTCCAGAAAATTATTGCTAGGGCAAATGTTTCAGTGATGTATGTTTCTTATATGGATCTTGTGCTATGGTTAAAAAAATCCAGCTGTGTAAAAAGTGAGCACATTTATTAATCTCCATTTAACCTAATATTCCAATAATTAGACTAAGCTTTGATTTTATTTTTATTCTTGTTTTATCAATATTTTTGTTTTCCATCACCCTCATTTCCAAATTTATCCCTCCCATCTCCCCATTCCATTAAGACTTTCATTGTAATGAGGATTTGAAAAGGAAAGAGGCAGTTCAGCATAATGTACTATTCTATTAACTGCTTCTGACAGTTTATGCAATATCCCATTGTCTTAGTTCCCTACCTCTACAATGGTATGTTTTGTCAACTTTTGGAGGAACAAGCTTAATCATATAATCACATCACAATCAGGTTCTCTTGTTTTCCTTTCTGTTTACATTGTTGAAATACTTTTGTATATTGTATTCCTGGTCCTGCTCATTGCACTTTGTATCAGCTTGCATGTCTTTCCACACTTGTTATATTTGTTATTTATAGTGATCCATTGTATTTGTTTTTTTTTAAACTTTTGTCTATTTTTATTTTACGTCATTCATTTCCATGAGATTTTGATTTACAAATTTTCTTCCCATCTTTCTCCTACCCACCACCCCAAAACAGCGATCCCACTATATACTCCCTAACCCAATCAGCTCTCTTCTATAACCTCCCCCTTCACCCTCTGACTTTCCAGTAGGGCAAGATGGATCTCCCTGCTCCAGTACCTGTATATTTCCCTCCTTCCTATTCCACCCCCCTCTTGTTCTAGTCTCTACTTTGTCCCTGTCCCTTTACAAAAGTGCGTGCTTCTAATAACCCTCCCCCCAACCTGCCCTCACCTCCATCTTCTCTCCTCTCACCCCCTTTCCCTCTAGTCCCCTGTAGGCCAATATACCCGATCTAGAGTGTATGTCATTCCTTCCCTAAGCCAACTTCAATGAGAGTAAGGTTGACCCATTCCCTTTTGCCTTCCTGTTCTTCCCCTCCATTGTAAGAGTTATTCCTTGCCTCTTCTATATGAAAGGATTAACCCTGTTCTGTCTCTCTCCATCTCCTCTCATACTATTCCTCTCCCACCTCTTAATTTTGCCTTTTAAAATATTATCTCATCCTATTCAATAGATCCTGCACCCTGTCTATGTACACATATATATACAATTCACATATGTATTCATATGCACACACACATATACATATATATATTTATATTACTTTCACCTAGCCTCATACTGAGAAAAGTTTCATTAAGTTATAATGATCATTTTTCCATGTTGGCATATAAATAGTTCAACTTTGATAAGTTCCTTACGAATTCTTTTCCATGTTTACCTTCTCATGCTCCTTGTATTTGAATGTCAAATTTTCTATTCAGTTCTGGTTTTTTCAGTAAGAATGCTTGGAAGTCCTCCACCTTATTGAATGACCTCAATTTTGCTGGGTCAATGATTCTTGGTTTTAATCCTAGCTCCCTTGATCTCCAGAATATCATATTCCAGGCCCTTTGATCCCTTAATGTAGAAGATGCTAGATCCTGGGTTATCCTGATTGTGTTTCCACAGCATTCAAATTGTTTCTTCTTGGCAGCTTGTAAATTTTCTCTTTGATCTGGGAACACCAGAACCTGGCTATACCATTCTTAGGAATTTTCTTTTTGGTATCTTTTTCAAGAGGTGATCGGTGAATTCTTTCAAGTTCTATTTTGCTCTCTGCTTCTAAAATATTGGGGCAATTTTCCTTGAGAATTTTTTGAACGATGCTTTCTAGGTTCTTTTTTTGATCATGGATTCCAGGTAGTCCTATAATTTTTCAATTATCTCTTCTGGATCTATTTTCCAGCATAGTGTTTTTTTTAAAGGAGATATTTCACATTGCCTAGTTTTCATTTTTTTGGATCTGTTTAATAGTATCTTAATTTCTCATAAAGTCATTTGCTTCCATTTGCTCCACTCTAATTCTGAAGGAATTATTCTCTTTAGAACCTTTGAGATTCTTTTTCCATCTGGAAAATTCAACTTTTTAAGGCATTCTTCTCCTCATTGGTATTTTGGGCCTCTTTTGCCATTTGAATTAATCTGTTTTTTAAGTTGTTATTTTCTTCAGTCAGGTTGTTGACTCTCTTTTCATGATTTTCTTGCATCATTCTCATTTCTCTTCCCAGTTTCTCCTCCACTTCTCTTATTTGGTTTTCAAAATCCTTCTTAAGATGGTCCACGGCTTGTAACCAGTCCATATTTTTCTTGGAAACTTTTGATGTGGGAGTTCTGACTGTGTTTTCTTCCTTCTGTTACATGATTTTATCCTTTCACCCCGTCCCCCCCCAAAAAAAAAGAATCTAAAGTTGTATTGTTGGGCTTGCTTTTCTTCCTTTGCCTACTCATGTTGCCAGTTGATTAGTTGATGTGTAGGTTCAGTAGAACTCTGCTTTCCAAGGGGGGAGCTCTGTTCCAAATCACTGGGGTTTTTGCAGCTGCCAGAGCTTTTAGGAGGCCAGTGTTTCCGTACCCTCCACCATCTTTGGCTCACTGAAAATGCACCTCAAGACCACCACCCAAGACCACCATCTGATCTAGGCACCTCGAGGCAAGAGCACTTAGCCTCTGAATGATTGCTTGATCCCCCTGTAATGCGCAGGCTGGGAGCTTCTGAAGCAGCCATATGGAGGCTTCTGCAAGTCAGCCGCTTCAGCCACTCCTAGCTCTCGGGTGTTTGGCTGGAACCTCTCCCCCGGATTTATGTGAGTTCCACTGACCTTTCACTTAGTCCTTGTTTCTTACAGATTGGTAATTCCGAAAAACACTACAGATGCAGGTGATTCAGTGATTTGTGCTACAGCCACTGCTTGTTCTGGCAGCCCCAAGGCTCCAGCTGTGGGTTAATGTGGTGCTGGTCTGGGCTCCCAGCATGCTGCTATGAACCTCTTCCCATCTGCCTGCCAGGCTGTCTTCAGTGGGACCTTTGCCACTCTGCCACTTTGTGAGTTTTGGAGCTTTAAAATATGTTTAGAGTCATATTTTGTAGGTATTTGAGGTGGTTATGGCAAGAGCTGTGGAGTTTTGCTGCTTCTACACCGCCATCTTGACTCCACCCTAGATGCATTATATTTGTGAACTATGATTTGTGTAGCTATTATATAGATGGGTATCTCCTATGTTTCCAATTTTTTCTATGACAGTTTTTCTCTCACTATATTGGTGCATATTTGTTATCTCTATTTTCATTATTCCCTTTTATCTTGATATTTTGGGGCTCTTTGAGTCAAAAGGTATGGCTATTTTGACCACTTTTTAGGATGACCAAAATTTCCTTTTAAATTGTCTATGTTAATTCTCCAACCCCCCACCCCCATCAATAGCTTACAACTGTGTTTATTTTCCAAAAGCCCCTCCAGTATTGATTCTTTTCATCTTCTGTCATCATTACCAAATTTTCTAGGTTTATTTACATTTCTCTTATTAATGATTTGGGACAATTTTTGGAATGTAACTCAAGTTTCAAAGCTCATTGGTATGAAACTCTTTCCTCCTTTATAGAGATCAATGCCCTGAGAGTCTCACACGAATGGGCTTTGAGACTAAAGTTACATATATGATTGTGAACATTGATTTTACATAATATTCTCAGCATCAGTAATGACATTGATATCTCTTAGTAAAGACCTACATTTTGTGATTTATTTATGTTAACCAGTAGATCACATTGACCATCTTATCCATGGTATTTATCACTAGCCAGTTCTGACCTCAATTATCTTATTAAAGACCAGGATGTGTAGTTTCAGAAACCAGTCTTGGGAAGGAGTTTTGTTATCATTTTCTCCTGTCATCACCTCTGACCTTAGCCTCTGGTATATCCATATTTTTTCTTCCTTTATCTTTCTACTCTCTGCCAAATCTCTATTAAAGCACACAACAGTGTGGGAAAGGGGTAGACAGAATGAGGGGTCCTAAAGAAGTCCTAGAGCATACTTAAATAAAAAAAAACACCTCTCAACCACATCAACAATGATGATGTGAACCAAATGTACTAATTTTTAAATTTAGATTATAATTCCTAAAATCAGAATGCAAAAATAGCTAATCTGGGGAAAAACCCTTAGAATTCATAAATCACATTCTCCTATGGTAATTTAGTTCAGTACTTTCATTTTATAGGGAGGAATATGAAGGGTGACACAAAATGACTTGCCCAAGGTCACATAGTTCTGAGTTCTGCCAAAAGTAGTCTTTGAATAAAGGTTTTTCTCACTCCCAGAGCAACATAGTACATTTTTTAATAAGGAGAGAAATTTTTTTTATTTGATGCGACTTAATGTGTTGAACTTTCAGAAGAGAATTAAATGGATCACCATCACCTTCTTCATATATTTTTAGGGTTGTCATATTGAGGTGAGATTTGAATTGTTCTGTTTTTTTCCCTATAGGGCAGAATTAGGATCATGGTTAAAAGTTACAGGAAAATAAATTTCAGCTAAATATAAGAAAAAACTCCATAATCATTAGTACTAACAATTTAAATGCTTTACTGACATGGGATCAAAAGAATATATGTGTATAAAATGCTTATCACAGTAGGTGCTTAATAAATGCTTGTTCCTTTCCTTTCCCCTAGTGAGCTTCAAGTAGAGACTCTTTGATTACTTTGTGTTGGCATGGTAGAGGCATTCTACCAGTCATTAACTTGGATAAATCTCTAAAGTCCTAGTACTAGGACTCTATAACTTTAAGATTAAAAAGTCACAGAATATTGGAATTGGAAGAACATTTAGAAGTTAAGATATAGAAGTATATGTTGTAGTACTGCTTTACCATATTACTAATTCTCTTTAATATTTCAGGACTCTTTATGGTTAGTGAATGGGACAGAGCAGGATTCTCTTAATCTGGTTTGGCATTCTAATTGATGTGCTTTTCACTGAATCCCTTGACTTGTGAAAGAATATGCCTATTAGCAATGTAAAACATTCAACTTTGGACTCTAAGTAGGACAGGCAAGGGACATAAATCACAAAACTCTTTAGCATGCACTGGCATAATGGTTTATTGTAGATTATTTCTTTTCACCTTTTTCATGTCTAGAAACTATGACAAACGCCATTTGACATGACCATGTCCCATTTATGCTTGTGTCTACAAGGCCACATTTTAATAAACTTGCATATTCCCTGAGCGTAATTTCTGGGCTAGGTGAAGCTGTTTCTAGTCTCTATTTCTGGAAGGGAGAAGTAAGGCTTATTTTCATATCCATGCATGATACCATATGATGATGTTGTTGAAAGCAATATAATTAACTGTAAATTGATCAGCCAAAGAACATCTCATTTACAAAGCACTTTCCTCTTATAATACTTTTAGTCATAGTTATTACAATTATTACTTCCAGAAGAGGAAATTGAGACTCAAAGAAGCTGGATAACTTGTCTATAGTTACATGGCTAAGCAAATATTGGAGTTGAGATGAAATAGCAGCATTGGAATTATCTAGTCCATACTTCATGATTTGTATGTTAAAAAAAATAAAGTTTTGAAACAAGAGGTGACTTTCTAGGGTTGCATGGATTGTAAATTACAGGCTAGAATTCAAATCTCATTGCTATTATTTCAAATACTCTGTCCTTTCTGCGTTTCCTTGTCCATTGGTAGAGCCGGAACCCTATACAGTCTTCATTTATAATTGTTTTTGATTTAAGACTTGTTAACTTTCAACTGGTCTATACCTAAGATTTGGTAAAGCAAGACAATTGTTTTAGGCCTTCAGAGTGTGTGTGTGTGTGTGTGTGTGTGTGTGTGTGTGTGTGTGTGTTGATATGTTAATAGTTACTAGATGGGTGGAGAACATGGGTGGGAATGATAGGGAAATAAGCCTGGTATTGTTTAAGGAAATAAATGGGGGAAAGAATATAACTCCCCTATAAAGCTCTTAAAGTGACATAAGCCTTAAGGCTGCCATTTTTGCAACTTCTTATCAAATTTAAAAGTACCATTGTTTTCCATTTTAAACTGATTTCACCTTTTTAGTGGTATCAGAGTGGGGGCCCACGGCATTTTCCTCATGTCTCTTTGACTACACAAATAGCAACCTATATTATTAGAACCTACTTATCTTCTGACATAAGTAGAATGGTTCTGAGGTATGGACCCTTCCAGTCAGGACAAGGCTGGCAAAGTCAATTTCATCCCCTCAAGGTTTTCCTGCATTGTCAAGGAAGGTAGAGGGAAACATGAAAAGAGAGACAGCGGCATGTAGTGCAAACTGTTGAACTTGGCAACAAGAGGCTAGGCATCATTTTATAGGTCTAGTGATAACTGACCATGTGACCTAGAGCTAGTTACTTGTTTTCCATAAGCTTCAGTGTCTTAATCTGTAAAAGGTGACAGTAAGAATCAATCACCTCCCTCAAGGGCTTATTGTAAGGGTCAGTTTGTGAACCATAAAGGGCAATGTGGACTTTTGGCAATCCCTCATGCAAGAGAGCAAGAATAAAGAGAGAATTAAACAGGGTGACATTTCCTTGTTTCCAACTTCACTGTGGTAGCATGTATGTTTTGGATGAGTCAGCATGGAGTAGTGGGTAAAACTACTATGTTCAAAAGTTCATGTGATTTGGATTTAAATCCTTTTTCTGATACTAGGCATGAATCCACAGCCAAGACATGTCACGTTTAGAACTTCAGAACCCATGACATGTGATGCTCAGAGCAAGACTTATCCAGTCCTATTGATCTATTACTAGATTTATCTCAACTTGGAACATGAATCCTCTCGTTAGTACCCCTGAAAAGTGGCTTTCCATTGTTCTTTTGCTTGATTGCCTCTAATGCTGATTACTCTTTGACGAAACCTTTTCTAAATTTGGAGTGATGTTTCAATACAGTTTTCATTTGCTCAATTTTGCTTCTTCAAAACTTTTATCCATTGAAGGTGATCCTGACTCTGACCTTGAGGGCCAAAGAGAACAGATCCAGTTTCTCTTGCAAAGAACAGAACTTTAAATATCCAAAGACAACTACAGTGTTCCTTTTAAGTCTTCTCTTTCTGAATATGAACTTCTTGTTCCTTTATTCACTGCTTATGTGCAAGAGTTTTTCCAACATCTCAGACACAGACCTTTGTCCAATGAGCATTTGAACTTTTCACTTTTATTCATCAACTTCATAATTTAGTAAATTTGAGAACACTAATGCATAATAAACTTTTTTATTCTAACATGCAAATTATTAATGAATGAAAAAAAAGATGATTGCTTAGAGGTTTTAGAGAATCCTAGAGGAACCTTATGTTCTATAGTCTGATGAATTCAAAGATAGTGAGGCTTTCCATTTCCTTCTTAAGTAGGTGAGTAATTGACCAGGAGGACTGAATAAATCTTGCCTTGAGGATCGCATGCAATACTGTATATGTAAGGGGTTTGAAAAGAAAAATGCTCTACAGTTGTTGAGAATGCTATTTAAAACATTCTTTATGTTTGACAATAAATGAATATGATAATATAATAGCTTTAAGCATTTGAAGAACTATCATGTAGAGAAATTCTCAACTTCAGTTTTCTACTAAGCAAATGAATGGTTGGACTAGAGCTGCAAAGTACCATGAAGTTTAACATTACATGTTCTGAGGCATCTTCCAACTTTGACAATTGGTATTCTATTCCCATTTTGTGTTATATCTTCTAAGTTATTTTCAAGGTCTAAAATTCTATAAACCTAGTTTTGTTCTGTGTTCTGACAAAGATTAGAACTGGAACTTAGAAAGATTTATGGTTTCCGCATTTTTAATCTATAAATGATTTATAAATATCTAAGTGATATTTATTTACATAAGTAATAAATATCTAGATAAATAATAAATAAATATCTAAAATGATATCAGAAAATATCTTTTAGCTAATAGAGCTGCCTCACGCGGAACAAGCATCTGTTCAAGTAGTGTGCTCCCCATCATTGTAGATATTCAAGCAGAAACAATATTGTTATTTGTAACAGATTCAATAGAAAAAATTCTAGAATTTAGCATGAAATTTAACAGGATGACCTCTGAGCTTCTTTCTAAATCCATTATTAAGTACTTAAAACATTTCTGTTCTAAAAAAAACATTTTGTCTCTCCTTCTGTCCTTTTGGAGATATTTTTATGCAGCAGAATAATTTTAATAACCCATCCCACTTGTTGGGAAAGATAAGAAAAGTGAGGAATAAGAGTAAAAGTACTTCTCCACGCTCATGGCCCAGGTGATAGAGGATAGTACTGGTAAAAATGATACGAGACTGTATTTGAGTATAGGGGTAAAGTAGAGAGGATAATTCTGATTAATCATCATCCTTTGAGGGGATTAAAGAGAGAGACTCTTCTTAAGAGTGCAATAACCATAAATATGTAGGGATAGCAGAATAGTGGCTATTGGAATTCTGAGACAAAGAGGGAGCCAGAAAATAGGAATAGTGGTAGATGGATCAATAATGTGTTAAAACAAAATTGGATGGACCTTGTCCTACATTGATAATGCGAGTTAGGTTGACTAAGTAGGTTTGAGAGAAGGGTTTTGATTTTGTTTACCAAATTCTTCAAGTATTTTTCCCTTTTGAACAATTTTGATACCCACAGTAATAATATACATTTGGGAAAGTAATACATTGTTAATAGGTGAGACTAATTATAGTTACAGGTTATTTGATTCTTTAGGTAGACCTATAAGCTACATATATGTATATATGTATATATAGACATGCACATGCAATATAAACATTCACATGTGCTTGTGATATGTATACACTTGTATGTATAGACACACATACATAGTATGATTGAATATACATATATGTATCTAAACATCTACAGATGTATTATGATCTTAGGTTTTTGCTCTAAAAAGTTTCAGAAATAAAACTGCTCTTCCATGATTCCTCCTTTTTCATCTCTAGAAAATTATTATGATGCTAATACATGTACAAATTGATAATATCCTTGATAAAGGTTCAAGAGGGGAACAGGAAGTCTTTTGTATTGATAGTATCAAGCCCTGGAATATTTCAGAACCTTCTTAGTGAAATCTATAATCATTCCAAAGAATTGTCCTAAATGCCTACATATGAAAACAAAATAGATGAAGAATGTCTATTACTCAGATTGTGGTGTTCAGTTGGGTGAACTGGGACCAACATTACAGATAGATAATGAACTGAGTCCAAAAATAAATAGAAAAAGGAGAGGCTGAATTATATTTTTGAAATTTCATAATGTATTCAATGATTCCAAATTTCTCCCTCAAATACTACCCCATTTTTTAAAAACAGCAATATTCACCCCATAATACTAAAAGCTATGTTTTTTTTGTTGTTCTTTTGTTTCTGACACTTGGTGAGCCCATCTGGGGTTTTCTTGGCAAAAGAGTGATTTGCCATTTCCTTCTCTAGCACATTTTGCCCCATTGAGGCAAACCAGTTTACGTGACTTGCCTACGGTCACATTGCTATTTTGTGTTGGAGGTCAGATTTGAATGCAGAAAGATGAGTCTTTCTGACTCCAGGTCTGGCACTCTATCTGCTTCACCACATTTATGTGCTATGCTGAGAAGCCTGTATGAATTCTGAGGACATAAAGTGGAAAGTTATAGCAAGGTTATTGGATAGGCGAATAGTGGATATGGGAGACAATGTATGCTATAGCATATTATCAACAGAAATTTGTCCATGAGAAGTGGCATAAATTTTTTAGGTGGGATCTTCATGCAGTGATGGTATGGGATGCCAGATGGACAACTGGTATGAGCCACTGCTTCCCAAGCTTCTTAAGCAGCTCTGGAAAACAATTTGGAACTATGCCTCAAAAGTATCTGTGCATACCCTTAAACTCAATAGTATCAGTAATAGCCATATAATCCCAAGAATATAATGAAGAAGGCAAGGAGCTGCATGGAAAAATAGTTCTAAGAGCTCTTTTTATAAAAAAGATTTGGAAAGACAATAGATATCCATTTACTCTGGAATAACAAAAAATGATGGTATATTATTAAAATGGAATACTTTTTTGTTATAAAAAATGGATTCAGAGAATCATGAGGAGCCTTATAAGAAATGATGCAGAATTAGGTGAGTAGAACCAGGGAACAATTTCTACAATGACTGCGATAAGGTAAAAGAAAATAACTTTGAAAAAAATTTAAAAATCAAATCAATACATGAACAAACATGACTCCAAAAGAATAAGAATGATATATGCTTCCTGTCTCTTGACAGAAAGGTGAAGGACTAGGGGTACTGAATTAGACTTTCTTTTGATGACATGGGGATAGATGGATTTGTTTGGTGTGACTATACTTATTTGCTGCAAGGAAGGGATTGTATTTTATGTGTGTGTTTGTGTATGTGCATGTGTATGCGTGTAGAATTGAGTGTATAATGAGACTCGTGCAAAAAAGAAAAATCAATGTCATCAAAATATAAACACACACATACAGAAGAATAATAGAGTTTCATAAAGGAACAAACACATAAGCAGGACATTTTTGTTAATATTGTGTTAAGTTTAATAAACAGTTGAAAAATCTGCATAATAAAAATTTACGATTTCATATACAATCTTTTTTTCTATTCTTTGTACATTGAAGTGTTCAGTTTTGCTGATGGTTATTAAGTTTATAATAATACAAAAAGAAAAAGAAGATTGGACTAGATAATCTTTCATTTCTTGTTTCATGTCAGATCTATGTAATAGACTTACTCCCCAGGTTGAATGGCAACAGCCCACTGGACTCTAATTGCCAGGCTATTGCAATGGTGTAAATGGGACATCTACAGCCAGAATTTAGTCAGCATTGTTCTGGGCCCAGGATAACTTATTTTCCTGAGCAAGTTTTGATGCACAGCATCTCTTGTTTGTAGGAGAAAATGAGCTGATTCAAGGTATGGTAGTATATGTACAAGGAGACAAAGGTGTCACAAACACTTATGAAACCCGTAAAAACTAACTGATTCATTGGCTTAGCTTCTCCAGATAGTTCCAGCTCTGTTTACTCAATTGAGGAAATAAATCAGTAGTTAACTGGATTACTGCTGTGGGAACACATTAATGTTCACTGTCTAACTAGACAGTGTCAAACAGGGCAGCTTAGTTCAGCAGGGACTCAGCTAGGCAAGAACACATGTAGAACATCCCTCACCAGCTAAGATGATAAAATCTGGATCCATTGCTGTCAAGTCAAGTCAAGGAGTTCTTATTGGAGTACCAACCCTGTGCTTAGCACAGTGCTGATCACAGTGGGAAACTCAAAAGATAGTATCCTCCATGTTGTTTAGGGGTGTATGTTCTAGCAGGGGAGATAAGCTATACTCATAAATAATTCTATTGCCAAGGACAATGTGATAAATGCATAACAGTAGAGCAAACAGGCACAGGAGACATCTGTGATAGAACAAAAAGGGAAATAAATCTAGAGTTATAAGACCTGTATTTGAATCTTTTTTTCTGCCACTGACCAGGGTTATGACTGTGAGTAATCAATTAATTAATAAACCAGTCAACAAGTCTTAGTTAATTAGTGTTCATTGTGTACCAAGACTGCTAGATGCTGGAAATAACAAAGATTAAAAATAAAATAACTTCTCTCTTCAAAGAGCTTACAATTGAGCTGTGGGGAATAAGTATATCTTTATAACATATCTATTTATCAATATACATTTATTAAGTGCCTATTATGTGCCAGGTAGTATGCTAAATATACCATGTAGAGGAAAAAAAAACGAGACAAAAGACAGTTCTTGCACTCCCAATTGAGGAGCACACAATGTAATGGGGGAGACAATGTATAAGACATATGTGTATATATACACATACATATGCATATGTATACATATATATGCACTACATATATGTATGTGTATATTTGTATGTGTTATATGGATATATAGGCAGTTGGGTGAGGCCTGTAAATAGAGTTGGGCCTGTAGTCAAGAATACTCATCTTTGTGAGTTCAAATCTGGCCCCAGATACTTACTAGCTATGTGACCTTGGGGAATTCACTTAACTCTGTTTTCCTCAGTTTCCTCACCTGTAAAATGAGATGGAGAAGGATATGACAGACCATTCCAGTCTCTTTGCCAAGAAAGCTCCAAATGGCAAATGCAGTCATGAAGAGTTGGACACAACTGAACACAACTGAACAATTAGACATCCAGTTGAAGATGTCTGAAAGGTAGCTGGAGAGGTGAAACTGGAGGTGTCTCTCTCTGTCTCTGTGTCTCTGTCTCTGTTCTCTCTCTCATCTATATCTTTCCATACTAATATCCATATCCATTTCCATCCTTATATTTATATGTGTGCGTATATAAAATGTGTGTGTGTACATATACAAGACATATATGCAGATGTTATTCAGACTGACATCTCTCTGAGTACAGGCCAGGCACTCTTTCTTCTAGGCCAATTTGCTTAACATTGTCTCAGGCTTTATTTTATTTCTCATTTACCTCCGTCATTGTCTAGCACACAGTAGGCACTTTAAGAAGTATTTGCTAAAAGAATTAATGAATTAATATAAATACAATAATAGTTTCAAGGACTCTGTACTTCAGATGCTATGGATTCTGCTACAAGCTCATCTTTAAAGTTCACTTAGGACACTGTCAGCACATTTCCAGCTGTAACCAGTTTGTCTTTTTTTTTCTCCCTGTGCCCAACATACTTAGATTTTCAATATTCTGAAAGTATAACAAGTGATTGTAGTGAGTACCAATTTGTTCAGAAGAGAACAAAGGTCTTTGAAGGCCTCAGGGCAGACCCAAAGCATCCAGGGAGGGATTTTGGTTCATCTCCATTCTCTAAAGCTCTGGGCCTAACAAAACAACCCAAATGCTTTAGACTGTCCTCTTTCAACCATCCCTCTACCCCCATTATTGGCTATGCTATTTGATAAAAAAACAAGTTGTCATCTCTTCACATCTTTGAATTTGCTTTGTTTTGTATTTGTATTTGTATTTTTTGGCAGCAACATGGTGTTCTACAATGGAATGCATACTGGCTTGGGGAGACAGAAGAATCTGTATTTGAATCCCAGCTCTGCTGCTTACTAGTGGATTGATCTGAATCAGACCACTTTAACTCCGTGCCTCAGTTTGCTTATCTGGAAGACTAAGATTTTCAATGTTTGCCTTGGAGGCCTGTTGTGAGGAGAAGGATGTGTACACGGGGTTGTCCTATTTTTGTTACTCTACTATAGAGTAAAAGTTAAAGATCTCACGGACTGGGGTTACCCTCTCTAGAGGCGCAAATTGTACCTCACTGATACCTTCTCATTCTTTCATTTCTTTTTGTTAATCATCCATAGGGAGCATCCCCAATGTGCAGTCTTCCTCTAGATCTCCAGATGGTGTACCAGTATCAATGAAAGACATGCCAATCAATGTCCAGAATCCCTTGACCTCATTTCCCCGTCTTACTGTTCTGCTGATAGTCTTTTCAACAAATAAATTTCATCATTATCTTTTTCTTAATTTATATTGCCAAAATTTCTCCTGGTAGCCTTCTACCTTCCGCCCTCAGAGAGAGCATTCCTATATAACAAAGGTATTTTTTTTAAGAAAAAGCATAAAAAAAGAAAAAAAAATCAGTTAAACTGATTAGTACTTTGAAAAATCTAAAAACAAATGCCATGTTCCACCCGACAAAAATAGGCTTCTGTGCTAATCCAAAAATCTCAAGAGAATGGATTTCATAGAATCATTGCTCATGAATTCTCAAACTGAGGTATGTGTAATTTCTAACATGGATCACACTTGTTATTTAAACTTTAAACTGTTATATTGAACATAAAGTATAGAAATTTCTTTTTAATTATACCTTTGCTTTAGTGGAAACCAAATAAGCTTTTCCTGCCCTTCTCCCCAGCCTTCTCTCATGTAATGTATTTCTATACATGTACTTGAGCCTAATTTTTGAGTCCTCCTTCAGTCTTCTTTTATCCAGGTCAAATAAACGTAAATCCTTTAGTGGAGTCGAAGGGATATTTCTCCAAGCCTTTAATCATTGTTCTTGCTCTGCTCTCTGGCTCCTCTCCAGATCTCAGCTCTGGGCCTGGCCCCAAATATCCAAAGGTATTTTTCAATCCTTGGCCCCAGGGCTTACTTTGTTAGACTCATCCCAGCCCAGTCTCTTAAGTACAAGACTTCAAATTCTTTCCTCCTTTCCTTCTTCCCCCCTTCTCTTGTTCTATTCCAGGTTGATCATTTCTGCTCCCTCCTTGATTTTCAGCCTTTCAGTGGTGAAGGTGATAATCAGAACTTTTCTCACTTGTAACTGGACCAACTCGGTCAATATTTAGCTTTTGAAATGTCATTTTAGGAATTTGGCCTTCTTTCCATTCCCACTATCAGTTCTTCCTCTCTATTTGATCCCCTTCAGAAAATGTACTATAATCTTTACTGGAGTCAGGGGGGGAGGAAGTTTAAGCAGAGATTGTTTAAAAATGGCATCAGAATTGTTTCTGGGAAAAATCGGTCATAGGTAAAACGAGTGCCTTTGCCTCCATGACCTTTCTTTGTGGATGCCCCAAGCATTGAAAACTGCTTTCAATTTAACCTTGGACAACTGGGGCTAGAATCACAATTCTGCCACTTCTTAATCTTGGGACTTTGGGCAAGGCATGTAGCTTCTCTGGCACTCAGTTTCTTCATCCTTAAGGAGGAGATTGGATAGATAATCTCTGAGGTCCCTTCCAGAGCTTAGTCTATGCTCGTATGATTGGCTTGTGCCCTATTTTCCCTAGTCTGCTTTTGTCTCAGGCCACACTGAACTACCCACTGAGGGGCTTATGACTTGGACTCTCCTTGCTTTTTATTACTACCTGAAGGGAGACTCAAAAGAGGAGAGAGACTCTTGAACTTCTTCCTTTTCTTGTTCATATTTACCATCCTCTTACTTCCTTACCTCCCTTAGTTCTACTGTTCTGTCTCCTGGATTTTGGGAGCCTTTATAGGCAGAGGTTAATGATCAATTAATGGCATGATAAATGATTTCTAGAAGATTACATTTGTATTTGAGAAGGGTTTTCTCATCAACTCAAACAAGAATATTTTGATAGAAATTTCAGAAGCTACAGGGAACTGGTGGTAGAAATACTTTTTGTTGGGGGAACTTTTAAGGAGCACCTTGAATTACATGCAGTAGTACATGGGGCATCTAATCTGAATAGGCAGCAGGGCAAACTATATAGGACACTGCACTTGAAGTCAGAGATACCTGGGTTCAAATTCTACTTTAGATAGATATTAGCTGTGTGATATCACTTAATTTTTCTTGGCTACAATTTCCTTATCTTTGAATGAAGGGATTGGATTCTATGGCCTCTAAAATCTCATCCAGTCCTAAATCTACATATGATCTTTTGATGATGGGCAAGTCACTGGATTGAGAAGCAGAAGATCTGGGTTCATGCCTGGATACTGTCTGTTTGTCCTTGGAAAACAGGACCTTGGATGGATTACAAGTTCTGTGAGATTCAGTCACCTCTAAATCACTGATCCTGATACTTCTACTATCAACTTCACAGGGTTAGCGTGGCGCAAAGATCACAAAATTTAAGGTCAGCATCAAGCACTCTGATGAGATAGCTTCTTACAGAAACTCCAATTAAAGAAGTCAACTGGACCAGCCATAACTTCTTTTCCAGGTTGTGCTCCAGACTTTATTTACCATTCCTCAAACCAGATCCCTGCCCCTCCACCTCCTGCCTTGGAGACCTCACCTTGTTGTGTTTTCCTGCATCCAAATGTAGGAGGTTAGAGGGCAGGCATTATCTTTGGACTTTGAATTCCAGTACTTAGTATATGTTGTTGTTGTTCTTCATTGCTTTCAGTTGTCCAACTCTTCATGACCCCATTGGGGATTTTCTTGTCAAAGATACTGGAGTAGTTTACTATTTCCTTCTTCAGATCTTTTTACAGATGAGGAAACTGGGGCAAATAGGGTTAAGTGACTTGCCCAGAGAAACACTGCTAGTAAATTTTTAAGACCAGACATGAACTCAGGCCTTCCTGACTCCCTGGCCAGTACTTTATCCTCTGTGCTACCTTAGCACATGCTCTAGTACATAGTATGCACTTAAATAAGTACTTGGTGATTGAATGGTTTGATACTAATAATCTACCTTTGCATGACCATATTTAAAGAGCAGTCATGTATTTCTTTGAACTACCAGCTTGTATTTTGCTATCTCTAGTATGCATCTTTAAAAAATAATAATTCACTTTTTATTTTTAGTTCCATATACTCTCCCTCTTTACACCACTTCCCTGGCCATCAAGAAGGCAAGAAACATGAGACCTATTATACACATATAGTCAACAAATGCATAATTTTATAATTTGAAAAGGACCTTAATGGTTTAACAGGTAAGGAAAATGAGGGGGAAAGAGGTTAAGTGTATTGCTCAGTATCTGAACCTAGAATCTCAGACTCCAAAGTAAGTAAACTTTCTACTCTCCCTTGTTCAATTAATGAAGATACTAAGGGAGAGCAAGGTTAAGAACCTAGCTCTGCATTCATGGGCTTTTATTCCAAATCCCACATTCCTGCCGCTCATGATTATGAGATCATTGTTTTCTGGAGAATGATAACAGATGATTTAGTAGACAATGAGATACATTGGTCTGAAGATCTCACTGTTTCAGCAAAAAATGCTTTGGATAGACCTAATTTCAAATTAAACAACTTATCACTTTCTATCTGGGAGACCTTGGGAGAGTCACAGTTTCTCTGGGCTTCTGTTGTTGCATTTGTCAAGTAAAAGCATGTGACTGGATGAGATTTAAGGCACTTAAAGAACTGAAAGATGCTATTCTTTATATTAAGTTCATGTTTAGCTCTGTCATACAGTGTTCCAAAGTCAGAGTTCTCATATTCTGTCATTCTGTGAAAGTTCAAATATGTATGTATGTATATATGCATATGTATACATTTATATGTATGTTCATGTGATTAGAGTTGGTAATAATAGTATTGGAACTGATCTGACCCTTATTATCTGTATGACCTTGGACTAGTCACTTGATCTTTCTGGGTCCCAGTTAACTCATATTTAAATGAGGATAATGATATTTGTGTTATCTCTGCCTTTGGGTTGTTGTGAGGAGAGCACTCCATAAGCCTCTGACAGTCTATTATTGTCATGGAAAGCATTTTAGGTGGTTATTTTTGGGAAGGTCTAGTAACTCTAGATATTTTTGTAAGTACTTTTTGATTTCTGACATCTAAGAGCAGTATCTACTAAAATCTGAGATCATCTAATAGATGAATATATAAAAGGTTGAACCAGAAGACCTGGTCTCATGTTCCAGTTCTGATATTTATTAGGTACATGACCTTGGGAAAGCCATTTCCCTTCTGGAAACCTCATTTTCTTCATCTACAAAACAATACTTTCATTAGCTACCTTACAAGATTGCTGTGAGTAACAAATGAGACAGCACTGCATGAAGATGCCTAACAAAAACTTGAAAAGAGAATAAAATAAAACCAAAAAATTCAGAGAAAGGTCCATGATAATTACTGCCACAATTGGTTAAAACTCTGATGAATCTTCTCTCTGCTGCTCCTCTAGCCACTCCCTGCCCCCATCTCAGCCTTTACCAATCTTTAAGTAAGATGGCACTTCATATTTATCTCTGGCATCAGTTAGTAAACCTTACAGTGAAAAGCAAACTTCAGACTGATCATTTGTCTTATTTGGCCTTCCAAGGAAAAAATGGCTGGATTACTTTTCTTAACAAACAGACCGGGGCAGTATCTTCATTGTGTCTATAAGAAGACTATTTTCCTCCAAGGAAAAAAATAGTAATCTAGGTACACAGACTCATATATAATGCTTATTAACTCCTTAAATTGAAACTCAAAAGGTAAGAAAGGAAGTCAGATGTCATTTAATTAAATTCGAACCCTTTGCCCTCATAGAACATGCAGTCTTGTATAATGAAATGACAGAAACACCACTAAAAGTAGTTCCTTTAAGAAAAAAATTCTCTCCCCCTCACTCCTTCTTCTCTCCCTCTCTCCCCTAGATACACACACACACACACATACACACATATATATGTTTCTATCATCTATTTATCTACCTATCTGTCTGTCTGTCTGTCTGTCTATCCTTCTATCTATCTAATCTATCTATCTATCTATCTATCTATCTATCTATCTATCTATCTATCTATCTATCTATCTATCTATCTATCTATCTATTTATCTCTGTATCTCTGTATCTCTCCATCTCTCTATCTCTCTATCTCTCTATCTCTCTATCTATCTCTCACCTACATTTACCAATACATTATTCTGCTGTCATCCCAGACAGTCATCCCTTATAACAAAGAATGAAAAGAAGACACTGGGGGAAATACAACATTTAGGTAACACAATCCCATGCTGAATGATCTCACAAACCAAATACCTATTTATTACCTTCATTAATCAAGCACCATGGCAGGGAACAGATAATCAGTAAAGTAATAGATAGGCTTGTTGGTCATTTCAGGAGCTATTATAAAGAATGGAAGAGTGCTCAGAAAATATTCTCTTAGAATAATAGTGTCAGGGGAGCTATACTTGTTTGAAATTCTGAAGTCGGCAATTTTATCCTTGTTCTAGCTTTGCCTGCCACTGACTACTACCAGGAAGGAGCAATGCATCTCTGTTTTCTCATGTATTGATACAGATAACACATGCTGACCTCATTGGGTTTTTGTCCTGACCTATCTTTTCTTATAGATTCATGGCATTATCCATACCTTAAATGGGTGGGATCCCTATCTATTTCTACTCCTTCACTAATCTAAAGATCCAGCTGAAGAGCCACCAATTCTTTTATATTTATTTCTGACCAGGATGCACTCCTCTAGACTTCCTCCATAATGCCTCCAGAAAGCTTTCCATCCTGGAAGATCACTTAAGCCCTGGAATTCATACTTTAGAAATTCCCTTTGATCTTGGGCCCTTCCCTCTGATTGGAGGGTAAAAGGCTCTTCCCAGAAAATACATTTAAGGAGGGTGTTCAAGCAACTTAACTCTTCATTTCCCAATAGGCTACATTCCCCCAGATTCTCCACCATGTCCTCAAGCTGGGCACATCCCCTTCCCCTTTAGGTCTTACTTTTAAAATATTGGTTTCTCCTTTCTAATACAAGCTCCTTGAGGGCAGGGATTGCCTTTCCTTTTGCTTGCATTTATATGCTCAACATTTCACACAGGTCTAGTAAGTGCTTCACAAATACTTGGTCACTGACCATTGATTGATACCCAATTCTAGATGAAATGTATAGCTGAAAGAATGTGAATATTACCCTACACATCTTTTGAATCAAATACTACCTCATTCATGAATTTTCTGATTTTCTTGGTTAATTAAACCATTATCCCTCAGACTTTATACAATATTTTGATTTGAATTTCTCTGGATGGCCTCATAATAAACAATTTTATGTTGTAGACCTTCTCCTTGGATTGACTTTGGAGTAATTTTAGTTTCTTGGGTTTATTTTCTCTCACTTACATAATCTGGGAATTTCTGTTTCATTTTCTAGACCTAGTATAGTCTGTCTTTTAAAGCACACAGATTCATAAAACTTAGCAAATATACAGATGTATTACAAGTCAGGCAAAGCAAAACACACATATCATCTTAGTAAAAACAAAACACAACAATGTAGCTGCCTATCAGCATCCCTCTCTGATTCACTAATGTGGTCTCAGTTACTTAGAGTGCAGAACGAGGAGGCATCCCACTACGCCTTCTATTGAGGTTAGTGCAGTTTCTCCTCTAATGTGTGTCTATTATGTTACTCATCCCATTGTTCTCAGTTCCCTGGAGATGGCAATCAATTCCTTCTCATACTTGTTCAGCAAGCTACTAGTGGCCATATAACTCCTATAGTTCTGTTACACCATCTACTGTAGGCTAACATTTCAATCTAGTCATCCCCATCCATAGATGATACTTTCTTTCAGAAATGGGAAAGGGATCTTCTTTATCTAAGTGAGAAACTTGAGGAATTTCTTCCCTCTATTCTCATCTCATATTCAGTTCTGGCACAGTGCCCACAAAACCTCATGTTGGGTTTTTCACATGTATTAAACTTTTGCCAGACTGAGACCTCACTGAATATACCTAATTATCAGAAGTACTGTACTTTCAGGTGAGGATTCCCTGAGGGATTTTGTGTAGCCAGGAAAACTGAAGCAACTCCATTTTGTCAATAGTTGTCCCAGTTTGTCTCTGAACCTTTTTGTATTGCATTACAGACCTTGCACTGTTTGTGACCTTTTCTGCTAAAACTAAAAGTATCTGGAACAGTCCTATCTATTAAGTCAGGGTTACAAGAAACAGCTAACGCAAACCAATTGCTTTTCCCCTTATGCATCCATAATTTTGTCCCCAATTTCCCAGAAACAAACCCTATCCAGTTGAGAATTGTCCCATACCCAATTCACATCCACCTAACTGAAACCTATGTAAACTTTGTATTTGTGTTCCTTTGGGGAGTTTCTGCCCATGCAGGAAGAACTCTCTTGCTCACAAACTCAATAAACCCTCTCTGGTTCCTAAACTTTTTGATTCTGCTTCTGGTTTTAGTTTTGATTTGTTGCAGCACTGAACAATCTTATCTGCAAATTCATGCTTATTTAATATTTAAAATATTATTTTTATATTTTAACATTATTTTAAAACTTGGTGTTTCCTTCTCCTCTTTCTTCTTCCTCAAGAGTCTTAAAATCATCAGATCTGTCAACTGCTGAGAAAAGTCAGGCAATCTAGGGTACCTTTCCATGAAGTAGAGAATAAAGGATGTGATGGTGAGAGAAAATGTATTACTTCTCAGTTTGAAGGTTTTTTTAACCTTGTACACTTATCTTAAAACATATTATAGTTATCTACTTTTCCTTTGGTCTGACTAAATTCCATGGGGACAGATTCATGTATTCTCTAAAAAAATTATCTTAGTGATTAGCATAGCAGTTTTCACACAACAATGTTGGGGAAAGCAAAACAATGCAGTGGAAAATCATCAACTCTGGACTTAGAGGACTTGGATTCAAATCTCACTTCCAGTATTATTGTGTGACCTTGGGTAAGTAACTTAACCTCTATGGTCCTCAGTTTCCTCATCAGTATAATGAGAGGGTTAGACTAGAAGTCCTCTGAGGTCCCTTCCAGCTCTAGTTTTATAACCCTGTGTTCCTGTACAGCTATTTTCAAAATGAGACATTTACCTATGCTATAGGTGGGGGATGTTTCAAGTATGCCCTGGACAACAGCCAAGGGCAAATATAATATTTCCCTGTGTTACTATTAGTGTGGTCTGAATTAGGTTTCAAAAAGAGGAGGTCAAGATTAGTGTTTGAATAGAAGTCTAACTGATAACTGATTTGCCTAAATCATGGGATTATGTTGGGTTGGGATTAAGCATATTTGGGAAATTTAACCGCCTTTAGGTAAAAGCAGCCCAAGGCATGTCAGGTCTAGGATTTTGACATCAAGGTCAAATGACAGACACTTTGAAAAGAATAAGTTGCCCAGAAATCTAAGGTAAAATGGAAGATTTAGAGAAGTTGTAAGGGACCTTGGAGAGCAAGAGCATGAGACTGTGGAAAGAGCACTGAATATGAATTCATAAGACCCAGGTTTGAATCTGGACTCTGCTCAGATGCCATGGTACCATGGGTGTGGTATTGCAGCACAGGGACACCAAGGCATAGGTTAAGAAGTTGGCATATTAGAATAAAATCCCAGGGAAAAGGAAGGGATATGCATTATCCTTGTTCCTTTTTAAAGTCTTTAATTTTCCCAGGATATCAGGCAAGATGTGATTTCATAGGCTATAAAAACTGATGGGATCACAGAGTGAGAGTTAAAAGAAATACTAGAGATCTTTCAGTCTTAATTCTTAATTTTATAAATTAGTAAACTGAGACCCAGAAGGATAGAGTTATTTGCTCAGGTCAACATAGTTACTAAGCTAGCAGAGTTAGGATTTGAGCTAATGTTTTCTGACTTCCAATTTGGTACTTTCCTCAATTTATTTCATAGCAGTATTTCCTTCTTATCTCTGAATGCCTCTTGTCCAACATTTATAGGTTTCTTTAACTGATTCTTCTTTTAGACTAATATAATTTATTTAATACAACTGTTTCAGTATTATTTTTGGTATTTAGAATATTTTATTTAATTTTAACATACTTTTAGAATTTTGAGTTCCAAATTTGCTCTCCACCTCCCTCATCCTCCTCCAACAACTGAGAAGGCAAGCAATATGATATGAATTGCACATGTAAAATTGTGTAAAGTATATGTCCATATTAGCAATATTTTTTAAAAGCAAGAAAAATAAAGTGAGAAAATCATGCTTCAATTTGCACTCAATTCAACAGTTCTTTTTCTGGAGGTGAATAGCATCTTTTTTTTCCATCATGGGTCCTTTGAGATTTCCTTGGATAATCATATCAGTCAGAATAGCCAAGTCTTTCATGGTTGGTCATTATTGCAACATTGCTATTATTGTGTACAGTATCTCCTGGTTCTTCTCACTTAATTTTACATCATTTTATATAGGTTTTGTCATGTTTTTCTGAAGCTATCCCCTCGTCTTTTCTTATAGCATAATTAGTACCCTATCACAATCATTTGCTATGACTTGTTCAGCCATTCCCCAATGGATGAGCATATCCTTGATTCCATTTCTTTGCCACCACAAAAAGACTTGCTGTGTCTCCTAGACCTTCTGTTGGCTTTGCTTCTCCAATATCTTATTCGAAATGTTGTATTAAATTTTTTTTGGAGGGGAATGTTGGGAGAATTTAGCTGGTTTGCCTCTAATTTTCCATCTTGGCTCCGCTGTATTCCTTACCCTTTTAAAAATAGATTTCAGAATCCAAAGTGCTTTGTGGCCAAATTAGGTTGGGAAATATTTCTTTAAATCATAAATGTAAACTTACTTCTAGAGTTTCTAATATTTTATAATGGATGATGTCTTTCTGGCATCACAGTAAAGATCATTTATATATTTAAGCCTTGCAAGGAAATTTATCATCCTCAGTATTGTAGATTTTAAAAATATTATTGCAGAAATCAGATTAGTCAATTTAACAAGCAGATATTCTGAATCAAGTATTCATTATTCATGTAAGATTCAAAACATAAGCAAATGAAAGCATATTTTAAATCATCATATTAGAAAACACCTCATACACACCCAAACCTGCCATATATATGAATGGGTGTAGTTCTAATAAACCGTTTTTGCATAGTAGGCATTTAGTAAATGTTGATTCAATGACATTCACTTGAATGAATGATAATAATGGCATTGAATCCTATTGGACGCTTATTCAAACTGTGGAAAGTAGATTTTAAATATTTATCAAATTTATTGTAGTCTGACCAGGATAATTTATTAATAAAAACAGAATTGAAGAACTTTAACTAGGGTAGGAGCATCTCAACTTTGACTCAGATGCCAGTATCTAACAGTACAATTAGTTTAAGATCCCAGTTAGAAAGAACAATTATTTAAAGTAGAAAACTACCAAAAGAGTGAACTCCTCCCTGCCCATGGTTTGTCCTACTTCTTTTACCAGTGACCACTTTATCAGAATTGACCTCAGAGTATTCTGGGTTCTTTCCCTAATTGGGGCCTTATTTCCCAAGGCTCAAGCTCTCAGTCCTCCCTTCAGCTATATTTGTGTTTAAAGGTGATTTGATAGCCCTTTTTAGTGTGTATTGTTAACCCATGGGTATACTTTGTGCTATTTGCTCCAGCCACCAAAGTTGCTAGTTGTGGCTCTGTAGAATTACTTTGCATTTTGGAATTTTTAAAAAATTATTTCCAAACCTTCCCTTTAGGTCCTACTCCTATTAATTCCTTAATTCTATTGCCCATATTTAAGTTCTAGTCAATTTATCAAGTGATAAAAAAGAAAAGAGGGGAAAAAAGTTAAGGAGATTGGCCAGGGTGACACAGGGACCTAGATCCAGATATCCTGACTGTCAGCTTGATGCTTTATAACTCACTCCATTCTGCCAGGCCCTCTTCCTCCATTACCCTGCCCTACTGTTAAGTAGACTTGTTTTCCACATATGATTGCTTTATTCCATAGGTACCCATAGAGTGCTAGCCATTAACATTCACTTAAAGCTTCCACTTGCTCTCTCATTCCAAAATGTACCAGGTTTCTAGCAGTGCTGGTGTTTATTGAAGCAATCCCCAAAACCTTTTTGTGCATTGTTTGCTTTCTTCTTTGATATGCAAACTCAGTGTTACCTCACAGGATCTGTCATGGGGTGACAGGGTCTCTTAGCAAGAGGACTTAACACTCAAAGAACTCAGTGTGATCAAACTGGTCTCTCTCCCTTCTTTTACTCCTTGTGATTACATAAAGGTGGACAAAGAATCAGATACCTATAGAACTCTTTGAAAGCTGCACTTTGTATCTTTCCTACAGGTGGTATAGGGCAATGGATTTGGCTTTAGGAAGGTGTGGGTTTAAATCCTACCTCCAATCCTTATGTCACTAGTGAAGTCACAACTTCTCCCTGCTTTTGTTAGGTCATTCTAGCATTAGTATTTAGTTCACAGGGTTGTTATGAGGCTCAACAGGTGTAATAAATACAAAGCTTTCTATAAGATCATGTGTGAATGTCCTGTAGCACAATATTCTGCTGTATAGGCATTTGAGAAATGTTAGTTAAATGAATGGTAGCAATGCAATGTAACTCACCAGACTGAAGTGACCTGGATTCAAGTTGCAGCTTTTAAAAAAATATTAGCTATATGACTGTCTGTTTCCTCATCTTTAAACCAGAATTTTACTAGTACTCAGTGATGGACTTGAAGTAAGGAAAATCTGCTTTGATTATGCCTCAGGCACTTAAGAACTCTGTGACCCTGAATGAAATTCTCTAAGCCAGAATTTTCTCATCCATAAAGTGAGGCTAAAAATAGCACCTATCTCCCAGAGTCTGGTTGAGGAAAACAAGAGATAGCACAATGTTTGGTAAATTTTGAAGTTCTATATAAATGCAAATTATTATTAGGAGTCAGTCAAAAGCATTTATTAAGTGCTTGCTATATGTTAGACACTAAGCACTGAGAATACAAATACAAACTTAATGAAAGACAGTCTCTGCCCTCAGAGAGCTTACATTCTAATGGCAGAAGGCAATACATAAAAACAAATCTTGGTAGGGAGAGTCTGGAGTACACCTGGAAGATGAATGTAGAAATAATTGACCCAGGAGCCCTTCTTAAAGGGAGGCTCTGAGAAGAATCATACAGTTAGAGGAAGAGGTCACTGAATATAAAATACTTCTCATCTATGAATTCCAGGCTTAGAGTGAGCTTCTGACATAAAGAGTCTTTAGGTCCAGGTATGGTAAGGAAAGTATGGAATACAGCCTGAACTGCTATTCTCAATATTATTATTTTATTGTAAAAGAGACTTCTGAAGACTACTGTGAAAACATCTTCTTCTGGTAGTGTAGATCAACAACAGTTTTAAAGTTCAGTTACCCAGGACATGAATAGCCTAAATGACAGTGTCACAATGAGTATCAGAAATGAGGCATCTTAAACCTGACATGTCTAAAAGTAAACATTATCTTCGAGGAGATTGTGGGTAGGGTACTGAGAAGGATTACAAATCAATCAGTGTATTATTTACTGACATTCAAGCATGCAGGTCCCCAAGCCTTCAATCCCATGGTCTAGCGTAGGAAGTTATCAATGACATATGGTGGGATGTGTACTACAATCAAGCCTAGAACTCTGGGCATCTGATGTTATATATAATCACTGTTGCTTGGTAGATTCATAGGAACCAAGGAAGAGGGGTAGCCAATCAACCCCCCCCATCTCTCCCACTTATCAAGTGTCTTAACATTGCATAAGTAGATTATATTAAGTTTTCTAAACTGATTAAGATATAGATAACTTGGCATTTCTTGCCTAAATGAAACTTCCCAGACCAATTATTGGGTATATTGGCAGGCTAATCAGTGATGAGATAGAGAATAATTTCTATCAGCTCAGGCCTAGCAACAGGCCAAATCTCCACATGATCTTTCTTTTCAAACCCTCCCCTTTTCCTAATTTCCGTATTACTGTTAGGGTATGATCATTCTTTCTGTCCCCCAAGCTTGGAACTGTACCAGCAACACGATATTCACAACACCCATCATGGCTATGAATATGTTGGTCTAGTTGTGAATCACAAAATGTAACAGGCTTTCCACATTAAGGAAGAACCAAAGCATTTATTCAAATACTAGAAAACCAAATCCCAAAACCAGAAAGTCAAATTCATTATAATGATCATGAAGTTGGTGCACATAACCAATGCAGCAAACTCCCACATTCCCAAGCCTTCAAGACATTCCCAAGCCTCTCTCAAGCAAGGGTCCTCCTCTCTTTACTCATAGTAGGTACTCTACACTTCTTGCTCCCAGAAGTTCTCACTGGCTCTCAGAAGTTCTGGCTCCCATCAGTTCTCAATTCATAGAAATTCTCAGAAGTTCTCTCTCTAGCAGTTCTCTCATTCTCTCTCTCTCTCTCTCTCTCTCTCTCTCTCTCTCTCTCTCTCTCTCTGTCTCTCTCTCTCTCT
>CM053601.1:131871252-131906457 GCA_028646575.1 Pseudocheirus occidentalis | reverse complement strand
TCTGTCTCTGTCTCTCTCTCTCTCTCTCTCTCTCTCTCTCTCTCTCTCTCTCTCTCAGCAATTCCAGCTCTCTATCTTGGGCTTTTGCTTTTATATGGTATTAACTTCTCCCTGTTCCACCCCTTCCTATTACATCAGCAAGTTCATCCCACTGTGGGATTCACAAGTTCTGGATCTTAATACTTGATACAATCATGAACTTGAAACAAGGTGCTAAGTTTGCTTGCTATGACAAGGGTCATGGAAGATCTTCAGATCCCCATTACCATTATAAGAACCTAGGGGTCATCCTCAATTCCTCACTCTTTCCCACTTCTTATATGCAATCTAATGTCAAAGTCTATTCATTTTACCTTTATAATACCTCTCGGATATGCTTCCCTTTCTCCTCTGATAATGTCACCACTTTGTTGCTGTTCACTTGGACTATTGCAATAGCCTGCTGGTCAGTCTGCCTGCTTCTGGTCATTACACACTCCCTGCTTCTGGTCTCTCCACACTTAACTGTCAAAATGATCTTCCTAAACCACAGCTCTAGCCAGGTCACCACCTTACCCTACTTTAAGAAACCTTAGTGATCCCCTATCACATCCACGATCAAAAATAAAACCTTCTATTTGAATCCAAATATCTTTATAACTTGTCATCTGTCATTTCCAGTCTTTTTGCAACATAAATCACCCCATATACTCAGCCATCCAGTGACACTGACCTCCCTGCTGTTCCTTGTGGAAGAAATTCCAATTCTAAACTGTAGGCATTTACTTTGGATGTCCCCCTTTCCCAAAATTCTCTCCTTCTTCACCTCTGCCTCATAGCTCTCTTGGCTTCATTTAAGTCCCAGATAAAATATTAGCTTTTACAAGCAAGCTTTCACATCCCCTCTTAGATCCAAAACTTAACTCTGCTGATTATCTTAAATCCATACGACATATATCTTGTTGGAACATAGCTGTTTACATGTTGTCTCCCCTAATACACTGTATGCATCTTGAAAACTGAGTCTGTCTTTTGTCTCTCTACTGTTTAGCACAGTAATTCATACAAAAGAGGCACATAATGAATGTTTATTGACTCATTGACTGAAGGGAACTCAGGTCTTTTTGACACTGACCCTAGTTCTTTATCCATTAGCCTACATTGCCTCTTTTTGGTCTGAATAAACATATATACTATCTAACTCACAGATTTTTTGGGGGTGGTAGTGTGCAGTCCTTTGACTGTCCTGTACAATGTTTGTTATGTAACTGAGTTCTTCCTGAATATACACATTTCCAAGCCACCCCACACCTAGGAGTGATGAGCATTAACTGGTATTCTCCCCAAAATCTTCCTTAAAAGTTACCTTGTGAGTTCTTTGGTGGTGAAGTAGTGAAGTAAAAAATGGTAGCGTTGGTAAAGGAAATAAATAAGAAGTACCTGAACTCCCTAGATAAAAACAAAATCCTCTTTTATCTTTTAATGCAAAAGGGAATGTAAGGTGATAGATGCTCCCATGATCTTTTATCTCACAGATCATTGCTTCACTCCAGAACAGCATCTCCACTGAGGAGAAAACCATGTTTGATTAGACTCTTTGTATTACATGGTGACTGCTATAGTTCCTTTTACATAACCTGGGAGGGCAACAAATATTTGTTGAATGATTGAATGAAGTAAGACTAATCTTGAAGAAGTCAACTATGTTGGATATAGAACATTGCATATACAATGTTATATATGTATGTGTGTATATATATATATATATATGTATGTATGTATGTATGTGTGTGTGTATATGTGTGTGTGTAAAAGATGCGATTGATGGAACACGTAGGAGGGGAAGTAGATAGAGTGCCACTCCTGGAGTTGGGAGACTCATCTTCTTGAATACAATTCTGGCCTCAGACACTTATTAGTAGTGGGACCCAGAGTAAGCCACTTAATCCTGTTTGCCTCAGTTTCCTAATCTATAAACTGAGCCGGAGTAAGAAATGGCAAACTACTTTGTATCTTTGCCAAGAAAAGCCATGAAGGGTCAGACAGACTGAGCACCAACAACATTATTTGTATATTATTTCTTTTATTTGTCTGAACGTTTTTTTTAAAAAAAATCATTGTTAGAAGGGCAAGCTCAATGGGGAGAGGGAATGGTATACTTAGAGGTGAATTTCATATAAAAAGTAAAAGACATCACAATATTTTTAAAGAAATAATCTATATTAGATCTAGAAAGATATATTGAAGTAAGGAACTATGGTGTAGTGGAAAGAACATTGACTTTGGAGACAGAGGACCCAGGTTCATTTTCTACATTTTTCACTTATTACCTGTATGATCTTGGACAAGTCATTTGTCGTCTCTGGGGGAAAGGCCTTTGAGATCCCTTCCTGTACTAAGTCTATGTTCCTTATCCCTGATCCCAAATTGTCTGAGGACAAAAAAGAAAAAAAAATAAAACCTGGCTTCCTGGATCAGTGCCTAAGGAGCACAGATAACATACCAGCCCATGGCTGAATCACTTATATAGAGATACCACTATTCAATCACTGCCCCCCAACCCCCAGCCAGGCTGGCAAAGACTGTACAGCATTACAGGCACAGAGAATGCTTCCATACAGGACTATATAGAAGTAGCTCTGCTCTTTTGTGGGTAGGTGCATGTAGGAGCTAGGGAGAGTGGCAATCTGTGGACATGGTTTTTTTATAGACATAAGATGCTGGGCATTGTTTACCAGCTGACTTTGTGGCATCCCAGAGCCTATCGCTTCCACATATCATGTAGTTGTAAAGGCACCAAGCCTCTGTCACACAGAACTAAACCTGGTTTCTTGGTGTATTTATCTTTTTTATATACTAGGCTATGTGGCAGGTAACAATATCTCACTCAATAGTTTCTGAATGTGGAGGGTATAGCAATCTTTCTAATAAAAGGTATCCTGGGACAGATGTGCTTTTCTCCCCCCTTTCTCATTCTACAATTCTGTAGCTCTTCTCCTAAAATATCTTCTAGATTCCTGTTTTATCCAGTTTGTGATCCTTGTACCTAAATGAATGAAAAAAAATGGCAGCATGATATAATGGAAAGAAAATACTGAGCTTGAAGTTTGAATTCAAACACCTGAGTTTGTATCTGGACTTATACTAGTTGTAGTACTTTAGTACTTAATGAATGGTTATACATGAAAAAGAGAGGGAGAGAAAGAAAGGAAAAAAGACAGAAGGAAAGAGAGAGACTTAATATCCTAGAGATACACTATAAGGAAAATAAGTTCTTTCCAAAGTAATTTGTATCAAATCCAGAAATGTACACTGGGAAATGAAGGTTTTATGGCCAATGGCTATGGCCTGAGGCAAAAGACAGGGCAGAAATATATGTGGGAGGTTTGAGGGTGATATTGAAGAATCAAAGGTTTAGAAGGGTAACAAAGAATGGCAAATCCAAATAAAGGAAAACAGGAGAGCAAACTAAATGTAAGTTTGGTATAACAAGGTAAATGTCTAGAGAAATAGCTCCTACTAAATGAGTTCAATAATAAAATAAAATGCATGAGCCAGAAAAAGGAAGTACGAGAAAGACCAAGAAAGAAACAGCATCCAGAATATTGTGTTAAGTTTTAGAGGAACAAATACCTTGATAAGCTTGAGGACGTCCAAAGAAGGGTGACCAGGATGGTAAGGATAATAGACAGCACTTTGGGGTACCTAGGTGGCACAGTGGGTAGAATGTCAGACCTGGAGTCAGGAAAGATTCTCTTCTTCAGTTCAAATCTGGTCTCAGACACTTTGTGACCCTGGATAAGTCTCTTAGCCTTGTTTGCCTCAGTTTCCTCATTTGTAAAATGATCCAGAGAAGAAAATGGTCAACTACTTCAGTATCCTTACAAAGAAAATGCAGAATGGGGTCATGAAGTGTTGGAAATGACTGATATGACTAAAGAAAAATAACAAAAAATAAGCAAGCATTTCCCATTGGTATCAGTTGGAGGGGCTGGTAAATTTTAGGTTTGGTGAAAATAAGAAAAGGTTACATAAAAGCTGTTTTTAAGCATTTGAATGACTGCCTTTTGGAAGTAGGATTAGACTTGTTTTGCTTGACTTGTAGGGGAAGAGCTAGGGGCAATTGGTTGGAGTTTTAGAGACATATTTCACCTTAATATGTGGGGAAGGAAAAACAAAGTCCTTCTTTGTTTCATTGGATTTTAAACTAAAGTCTTAGAGGAACTGGAATCTCCTAGAATTTCTGACTGTCAGAAATGGAAAGATGTAAAGTTCTAAGAAATCCTAGAGCTCATTGAAAACATGGGCATCTATTAAACTCCTACTATGTACCAATTGCCAAACATAGAGAATTACTCAAAGTTTGAATTGTAAAGGGACCTTAAAGATATTCTACTAGGGGTTGGGAACCTGCAGCCTTGAGGCTATATGTGGCCCTCTAGGTCCTCAAGTGTGACCCTTTGACTGAATCCAAACTTCACAGAATAATTCCCCTTAAGGGAGAACAGACAAAACAGGAGGATTTAGGATGTACACAAATCAAATTATAGATAAAGAAATTGGGTCCTAGAAAAAAAATGACTTAGTTAAGGTCTTGGATTTGAACCCAGGCCTCTTGATTCCATATCATGTACCTTTGCCATTACACCATACTTCTTCCCAAATGATACAGATTTTCTGGAGCACTTCTTTTGGTACAAGTGAAGACAAATCTACTAAGAATCACAGAATCATAGATACTTAGAGGTGACAGGGTCTTCAGAGGTCATTTAATCCAGTTTCCCATCTGAGTATCTATAGTCCTACAACACTATGAATGCTGGCAGATATAAAATTGATCTGAATTACATGGTATATGTCTCATTAAGTCTCTTCACAGATGGAAAGGAACACCCCACCCTTATTCTCATAGATCCAGTGGTACTAAATCTTAGGTGATCAATCTAATCATACATGGTACCCATTTCAACCATTGTTGCCGATTCTTTCCTCTCTCTCTACATGAAACCTCCTCCAGTGACTCACTCTAGGTCTGCTAGCACCTGCTTCAGTGCCGTTTATAACTCTTGTTCCATAATTGACAAATTTCTCTTAATTTTATAATGTTTCCTTTTCTGCTCCTTTCATCTTCTAGTTTTATACTTCCCCAGATGACAGTGTGTCCCTGGATGCCATCTCCAGCACTGCTTGCACTTTCTTTTATTCTTCTTGCCACACTGCCTTGAAAGGGAAGGCAGAATACATTTTGCTCACCATTTTCATTTTCAGACTTTCCCTCTGTCGCCATCACTTAGCAACCTTTCCTCCTTTGTGCTTCTTTTTCTACCACTTTATTTCCAAATCCAGAACCTGCTGTCAATTATCTACTAGCTTCTAAGGCTATTTTTCCATCTCTCTTAAGAAGTTTAATGTATGTTTCTCAATCTTCCTCTCTGTCTCCATTCTATATGTTCTATATCTCCATATCTATATGTTGACAATCATATAAATATTCCCTTGAAAACATTTTTCAAGTACTACAATTTATTCAACTCTCTTAATCTACTCTTTTATTCTTCCTCAACCCCGCACAAGACTTGTACCATCCTTGATCATTCTATCAATACATTTCCATAAATCAAGTAGTCTGAAATCCATTCAACAGATCATGGGCTCTTTTCTAACATCTTTCCCATAAGAAAATTCCTCCCTTCCCAATCTAGAACCAGTGCTTAACTGGTTCTACCCACTATGCTCAATTCTCAAGTTCCTTCCTCCCTTATCTTTTTGCCACCTATTCCTTAAATTACTTTAACTGTGAATTATAACCTCCTCCTCTATTGTTACTCACAGAGTACAGAATGGAAGAAGCCACAAAACTGATCTGACAGGGTACACTACAGATTTATGCTGTTTTATCTGAACTGAATCCTCCTCAGATCAAGGCAGCTCTTTTACATCTTCTTATACATTATAGGCAATTCATGGGGCATTCTCTCCTTCTCTCTTCATTTCATAACTCTTTGACAAAATTCTCTGTTCTCTCATTTTCTATTCTAAAGAAATACTCTCTTACTTACCAAGGACAAATAAACAACATTGTGCCTTTGATCCAATTCCCATTTGTCTCCAGAAAATTACCACTAGCTTCACCCCTTCTCTCTTTTATAACATTCAATTTCTTCCTTCCTGTCCCTGCTACCTAAAACACACCCAAGCTTCTCTAATCTAAAAAAAACAATAATTAGATCATCATCTCAAGCTACCATCCTGTAGCTTCCCTGCCTCCTTAGCCAAACCCTTAGAAAGCCACAATAACAACAAAGAATCCATCTATACTTATTGCTTCTTTTCTCACTTTTCTCCCTCACTACCTTTGGAATTTGGCTTCTGACCTCATCATTCAACTGAAAGTGCTCTCTTGAAAGTCACATATATCTTTTTGTTGTCAAATCTGATGGCCTCTTCACAATTCTCATCCCTCTTGGCTTCTTTCCGGAACTCGTCATCATTCACCTTGATACTCTCTCTTGTCTGGCAATCTGGTTTTCTTTCTACTTCTGTCTCCTTTTACTGGATCGTCCTCCATATCTCATTTCCTAACTGCAGGTGTATCCTAATCTGTCTTGATCCTTATTTTGTACTGTCTACATTTTCTCATCCATGACCTCATCAGCTTCCCTATGCCATTTCTATGCAGATGACCCCTAGAACCAAATATTCAGTCCTAGTTTCTCTCCTTAGCTCTGGTCAAAATGAATGTCCATTAGACATTTCAAAATGAATATATCATAAATATCTTAAACTCAACATATATAAAATAGAACTCATTATCTTTTACTCTAAAAACCTGCCTTTCTGAACTTCCACATGTCTATTTAGAGAATTCTTCCATCCTTCCATTCACTGAGGTTTATAACCTCAGGGTCATCCTTGATGCCTTACTTTCATACTTTACATATACAATCAGATGCTAAATCTTATTGTTTCTACAACCATATTTCTCTCACATACAGTATGTTCCTTTTCTCCATTCACAAAGTTCAAGTCTTCATTATCTTTCTCTTGGAATAATAGTATTCTGACTATCCTCTCTGCCTTGAGTCTTTTCACAGTCCTCTGCATGTAGCTACAAAGTGATCACTCTAAAGTGTGAGTCTGATCAGATCATTTCTACTCTCAATAAATTGCACTGGCTCCCCGTTACCACTACGATTCAAAACAATTTCCTCTATTAGTTTTTAAAGCCCTGAACAATCTGGGCCAACCATTTGACCAGATTTATTGTGTTTTATTTATTACCCTTGATACTGTCTATGGGACAGTCCAACTGATTCACTAACTGTTTCACCCTCCTCCATGACACTCCATTTTCTATATCTGTGCCTTGGTACTGGATGGCTACTGTGTTTAGAATATAAAACCTCTTCACCTGTACCTCAGAATTCCTGGCCCTCTTTATTATTCAGCTCATGTCTCAGCTTCAAGTGTTCTCTTCCATAGACAATAAAGATGCCTCCATGTGCATACTTATTCATGTACACATTGCCTCCTCGATTAGAACATAAGCTCTTTGAGGGTAGGGAATTTTACCTATTTTCTTTACATCTCTAAAGTCTGTCTCCGCATCATCTTCCTACTCATCTACTTTTCTTTCTATATATCAAGGCCTCCTCACTTGTCTTCTGAACAGTAGCAAAAGCTTCTTAATTGGTTTTATTGTTTGAATATTTCTCCTTTCTAATCCATGCTCCATATAAGCTGCCAAAATGGTTTTCTTAAGATGAATTTCTGGTCATATTACCACCCCCTGCCTTACTTATTAAATTCTTGTGGCTCCTTACTGCTTCTAGAATAAAAGATACAATTTTTATATATTTGAGGCTATTTACAACCTGGGTCCCATCCTACCCTTTGGGTTAAAAGCAACTGGTTAATATCCATAAGTATATGATATTTTGTTTGAATCCCACTTCAAAAAACAAAACAAAACAATTTACTTCAAATGACTCACATTGCACCTATTCTTTTAAGAAAATATTGCTGCAGACTCCACAGAACTTGTTCCAATCTCCTGGAGAGGTTTCCACAGACATTTGAAATGGCATTTAATATAAATATGTAGCCTGGTCCATAGATGGCAGTACTCTTTCATTCTTGTAAAGGCAGTTTTGAAACTCCATTAGCCACTGTGGCCTTGCAGTTTGGACCTCAGCATTGCAAACAATGTAATTTAGGCTGGCTAGCTAATGAAAGAAAATATATTTACTCGATCCAGTTCAAAACCTTGGAAACTAACCTATTTTCCACATCAGGAATTTTAATGTGCCTGAAAATGTTGGGAATCTAGCTTGTAAAAAGAGTATATAGGCAGGGCTTCAGCTTTAATGGCTTACAATATAAATAAATAACATATTACCTAAGAGCAGGTCAATCATGTAGGAAAAGCAAATAGAAAATTAGAAGCTGCTTGTTATTGGGGTGGGAACAGCAGAGGATAAGGAGCTTAGAGACCAGAATTCTAGGCCAGCACTGCAACTAAATGCCATCAACTCACTCCATGATCATAGACCAATCATTTTCCCCCTAGAGATTCAGTTTTCTCCTCTAAAAATTAATCACTTAGACTAAATAACCTCTGAGATACTTTTAAGTTTTCATTGCTGAGATTCTACTACTCTGGTTGTTATGAAGGCTATAGACAACTAGATCTAAGTTTGTACTTGGGCGTGTTGTGCTTATCTGACTATAAGTCTCTCACACACATACATATATGCACCTTTGTGTATGCATATACATGTATATCAAGGGGTGGACAATCTGTGGCCTCAAGGCCACATGTGGCCTTCTAGTCTTTGGTTGTGGCCTTTTGACTGAGTCCAAGTGTTACAGAATAAATTCTTTAATTAAGGGGATTTGTTCTGTGAAATTTGGATTCAGTCAAAGGTCTGCACTTGAAGACCTTTGTGGTGCCATGTGTGGCCTTGAGGTTGCAAGTTCCACACCCCTGATATATGCATATATACATTGTTATACATGTACAAAGTCATGGAAGACATGCACAGATTCCTCTCTGTCTCTGTCTCTGTCTCTCTGTCTCTGTCTCTGTCTGTCTGTCTGTCTCCCTTTAGCTTTATCTGGGACAGTCATTTCACTGGTGAATAGTTTAAAGCATCTTCTTCCACAACAACTCAGCTCTAACTTACATCCTTAAAGGGTTGCCTGGGGACAATGAGACATCAATTGACTTGACCATGATTTGATACCTAACGTATGTCAGGGCTTGAACCCAGGTCATTTTTATTCTGAGACTTGCCTTCTGTCTCTTAGGCCAGACAGCTTCTACTCCTAATAAAAGCTTCTACTTCTAGTAATATTTCTACTTTACTAATCCTAGTAATATCAGGCAACATTAATAGTATATTAAATATGTCATTTCATATGAGCCTCAGAACCATCCAATGAGATAAGTATTATAGATATTATTATTCCCATTTTTAAAATGAGTAAACTGAGGCTAAACGAGCTGAATGACTTGAAAATTAAAACACACACTTCTACACCCATCATCTCTCTTTATATGGAAGTTCCTTGGTAGTTGAAATTGTTCAGTTTCTAAAAAATTCTTTTTATTCCTGAGCACCTAACACACTGCCTGGAATATAGTAGATACTTGACAAATGGTTGTATGTGACATATACATATATGTATTTTTAATCTTTGGGAGTACATATGTATACATATATATTTACATTAATTACATATATTTATATATAGCGTATGTTTTTAATCTTTAGGAGTATATATGTACATATATGTGCTTGCTTGCAAAGGCATATATGTGCATATATACAAATATATGTATAGAAATGTAGCATAGGAGCATAATATATGTGTATATATACATACATGTATTTATGTACATGTATATATACACATACACATACATATATGTGTTATTAAAGAACATCAGTATACTCAATTAGAATCTTATGATATTTAACCATACTCCAATGGATCTCTTCCATTTTGGAATTCTTTGAAATGATGTAGATCAGAGTCTATCTATTCTTATGTGTTCTGTGTGAATCATTTACATATTTTACTATAAATTAACCAGAAAATAGTCCACACAACATGCTGGGAGGCTTTCTTGCTTTATGACATCTAAGCATGTAGAAGTATAAACATAATACCCTTTTCCTACTGGCTTAAAAGTAATACTTAATCAATGATTTCCCTCCCCCATTTAATGGGAGTATGAAATTAGAAAAAATATTCATTCATTTTTTTCCAAACCATTTTGAAATGATGTCAGCTGTCCCCTGGCCTCCTTCTCCTTTTCCTCCTCTAACTGCTGTAACTTAGATTCTGCTTCTGCCACCTAGGGCTTTAAGAACTAAGCTTTCACTATACTGCCTGCACATCATGAACATATTCATATCCTTACAGCAACCTTTCTGACTTTACCTCCCTTTTATATGCTGTCTTCCTGTCTATAATTAAGCCCTAAAGGAGTTTAGATTCTACTCTTCCATGTTGTTCACCTTTCCGATGTTTTGGATACTTCCAATAATTTCTCTTCTGTCTCTGCCACAATCCAAGGCACAAATGAGAGGAAAAACAAACCAGCAAACTTTTTTCTTTTACTTTCTTAGACTCTTTGTGCACAGAACGCCAACTTCCCAAATACATGGAGCCTTACTCCAGCTTCATATGGTGGGTGAAAATCAAGTAACTATGGGGTTACGTCAGTTGCTCAGGTGGGACAGTGGTCACAATATGGCATCTGTATATTGCAGAGTGGGACGTATGTAAATCATTTTAGTCAAGCCTGGAAGGACAGTGCCTTCACAAATGGATACGGATTGTTCCATACTGGAAATGACACATTGGTCCAGAGGGGATTAGGTGAGCTGAAGAGAAGTGAACAAAAATTATTCTGAATGCTAATTACCTCTTTTTAAGGCCCTTCTGTTTTATCCAGAATTGATGGTAGTTAAGTACTATTCCCTTTCTGCTAATGTTTCTCTGTTAGTGCTTTCATAACTCTAGGCAAATTATATTCGAGTGAAGAATCATTTTTCACTATGTCTGAGATTATAATAAATTTCATCTTTTTTGGCAACTTAGCTGCAGTTCTACCATTATTGAGATTAGAATTACATATATATTAGGACCCCAGATCAATTCATTTAAAAGGGCACCCAGTGTTTCTTTGGATGGGCAATGATGGGTTCAAATCCTAGCTCTGCCACTAATTACCTGTGTGACCTTAGATAAGTCACTTAACATCTTTGAATCTCAGTTTCCTAATCTCTCAAATGAGGATGATGAACTAGATGATTTTTAAGCTCTAGATATATTCATTTATGAGCCTTTAATTACCTGGATCTCTTTTACTCCTTCCTACCTCAGTCTCTCTTGCTGAGTTACCTTCCTTTAGCCTATCAGCAAATCACTTCGCTTCAATGCCTCCGAATCTATTTCTGGAAAAGAAAGATGACACTTTCCAGTTGAATATTTTTTCTTTCTAAAAGCACTTTGGAATTTTTGGAAGCAAGGCACTATGCAAATATAATTATTAACAATATTCATTCACCTAAAATCTGGCATCTTCTTTATGAACCTATTAAAAGATGAATTCTTTTAAGAAATGAAAAGTTTCTCAAGATCTGCAAATTCTCAGTACTTTCTGGTATTTACAAAACAGAAGCTCACATTATGTATTAATGAAAGATATTTGTTCACCTATTGTTCATACATTTGACTCCTCTAAATATTGAAAGACTTCACTCCTGCTTTATTCCTACTCAGGTTTCTTTTCTTTCTTTTTCTTTTTCTTTTTCTTTTTTAAGATCATTGAATAAAAGGACCAATTCCTGAATCAATTGTTCACAAGTTTACATTTAAAAGGGGACTCTTGAGGGTAGCTAGGTGGTCAGTGAATAGAGGACTGGTCCTGGAGTCAGGGTAACCTGAATTCAAATCCAGACCCAGACACTTACCACTTACTAGCCGTGTGACCTTGGGTAAGTCACTAAACCCCAAATGCTCTGCCTTCCTCCCTCCAAAAAGAAAAAAAAAAGAGAGGAGGAATTATCTCTTTTAGTTGTGAATATGACAATGGTGTACCCAGCCACACCCATTTGAATATATGAAACAGCAGAAAGCAGGCTGCCTCTGCTCTAAGATCAGACTTTAGTTTTGATACTGCAAGCTATCTAGTGCTTTCCCCTCTCCTAAATCATTGCCTTTCCAGCATTAGGACTCTGGATGACCAGGCTGACTATATGGACCTTAATGAACTTTCTGGGGTTTTACTACTGGCCTATTCATGATACTTCCTGTGGCGGTTTCCCCCTGTAGTAAGTAAACATTTATCTTTTTATATTTTCTACCCATTGATTTTACTACTGATATGTCATGCTGGGGTGGGGAACCTTTGACGTCAAGGCCCCATGTGGCACTCTAGGTCCTCAAATGCAGCCCTTTGCCTGAATCCAAACTGCACAGAATAAATCCCCTTAACAAAAGGATTCGTTCTGTAAAACTTGGAGGTTATACCTGCATCCAAGGATCTAGATGGTCACATGTGACCTCAAGGCCACAGGTTTCCCACCTCTCTCTTAGCCCATGCAGAACAAATATCATGTACATTAAGCCCTTTAAACATGCTCATGGAATAACATTCCAGATGACTTCCCTTCAAACATTTGAAGACAAGGGTCATCTACAGTTAAGATATTGTTTTGCCAGGTTGCACATATCTAGTTCTTTCATTTCAGGTGATCAAGATCTAGTTAGAGCAAGAGCGTAGAGACTAGAAAATATATATTCAAGGGTAATGGCTGAACAACTTGGTCTAGAATGGACAAATATAAAATTGATAATAATAATAAAATGAATAGATATGAGGATAGTTAAAGTGTAGAAGCTGTAAGAAGAAGAATAAAAATTATCTTTCCTTTCATTTTTATGTTGTTCCATAACCATGTCATTGTGCATGTGTACAAACAATGACTATTTATATATGGATATAGCACACATTATATTTAACTGAAATAAAACCAGATATATAAATATAATATATGCATATATTTCAGATGTGTTAGATGTGCTGTACATGTGTGCATCCAAATGCATAATATATGTATATGTGTGTATGTGTATATGTATGTAAATATGTATGTGTATATGTATATATATATACACATGCATCCATATACACATATGAGAAATACTAATTTCTGAATAAATAAATCTCTACCTCCCCTACCTAGTGAACTTACTCCTGTAAGAAACACTAAAAATTGAGCAAAACAACTAATACAATGATCAGTCTGACAACTTCTACCACATTCCATATCCATAGTTACCCATTTTTCTGATGGAGGTGGGCAGTTTCATTTTCTCCTCTCTACTATGGAGCAAAACTTTATCATTATAATTTAACAGCATTTAGCTTTGTTGTATTTTTTTCTGTTAATATTTTAGTTATTTTGGTATACTCTTTTCCTACTTCTTTTTATTTACTCTGTCAGTTCATATGTATCCCCATATTTCTTGTTATATTTGTTATTTTTTATATCACAATAATATTCCCTTTATATTCATGTACTGAAATGTACTTATATAACTGTATCTGAATCTGTGGGTGCCTATTTTATTTCTATTCCTGATATCACAAAAGTTTTGTTTCAAGTATTTTGGTATATATAAGCCAGACCTCCTTCCCCCAACCTTTTTGATCCCTTAGTAGAAAATTTAGGTCAGAGAATATGGCATGGTAGTCATTATTTTTGCATAATTCCAAAATGTCTTTCAGGATGTTTAGAACAATTCACACTCCCATGAAAAAATTTTGGTATCTCTGACTGCCATCAATTCCTTCAGTATTGCTTATCTCTGCCTTTTGTAATTTTTGCCATTTTTTGAGTGTGAGATAAACCCTCACATTTATTTTAATTTGGGTACTTTTATTAGTAGTGATTTGGAACAAGCCTTCATATAGATGTAAATAGATTGTAAATTTTTGAAATAATTATTTTAAAATTTAATTGTTTACTGGGAAATGCCTCTTGGTCCTACATTCTTGTGGTAAATGTCACAATATATCGGATAGTAGATCTTTGTAAGAGACATTTAATGGATGTATGAGGAGGAGTAGAACTTTTGGTGTGAGGGATTGTCAAGCGCTTTTCAGGGCCCTGCATCCAACTTTGGTGTTTGGCGTTGTATTCTCACTTGTGGCTCCAAGAAGCTATAGCAGCCACAACCCAGTAAATCATTTCAACAGAGAGGCTAAACCAGTTTGAGGGTAACCAATGAGCTTCAAAGCTGCTAGTGAATTAAGGGATATCTACCCCAAGCAAGTAAAGACTCCCCCTGATGAAATAGGCAAATAGCACAATTTGTTCCAATGGGCATGAAAGTAGTCAAAATAGTGATGTGGAACACTTAGAGCCTAGTAAGATATGGAAGATGCCAAGGTCATTTCATCCAGGGCCATTGCCAGACCTCTTGACTTTTGTCCTGCCACTGGAATTAGATGACTCTGGAAGAGACAGTGAGACCAGTAACTTTTGTAACTTTTCCTCATTTAAATCTAATTCACATGAGAGTCAAGATACCACCCTGTGATGTTATTTGCCCTCTTTAAAAATGAAGAATAAACAACAATACAACATCTCTCCTGCTCTGATCAATCAATTCTATTATCATCTCAGTTGCATTGATTTTTATCTGTGCAAAAGATTTTCAATTTCACATAATGGAAATTATCCATTGTAACTGGCTGTTCCTCCTTTTAGCCAGAATAAAAAAACAGTACCTCTATCTATTTTCTTTCAATTCTTAAAAATGCATGGAGTGATCTTTTATATTTCCATTTTATATTTATGTATTGATTTGTAAATTATTTTGATGCATGGCATAAAATGATGGACTAAACTATCTTCTCACCAAACTACTTTCCAGGTTTTCCAGAAATTCTTCTCAAATACTTCTTCAAATCCTTCCCCAAATAGCTTATGTTCTGAGATTAATTGAACAACAAGCATCTGTGCTTGGGCATTTGAAAATTGTACTTATCTGTTTTGATTAAGATCTATTTTTCAACTGGTATCAAGTGGCTTTGATGCTTCCCTTTTTTGTGACAAAATTACTAAACTTATATAATAGTCCGGAGGAATGCCATAGCTAATGATGTTATGGGGTAACAATAGTCTGAATATAATATGACTGAATACTGTTTTGTGACAGTCAAAAAGCAGTGTCATAGCAGAGACAGTTTCTAAGAAAATGGAGGTAACAGTCCTGTAAATTCAGGTAAACGCAGTGGTACAGTAGATAGAGAACTGGGCTTCCATTCAGGATGACTCGAATTTAAATCTAGCGTCAGACATATACTTGCTAAGTGAGACATTTTACCTCTGTCTGCTTCCATTCCCTTTTGTGTTAAATAGGGTTATTCATACCTTGAAGGGTTGTTGTGAGAGTAAGATCATCTCTTTATTAGCCCCATGAGTAGTACATAGTCAGCACTTCATAAATGCTTGTTAATTTTGTTTCTTAAAATTAAGTATCTATACTGGTCAGACAACATCTGGAGTGTTGCTTCTAGGTTTAGGCACCACATGTCCACAATATTATTGATAAAATGGAGTCTATCTAGAGAAGGATAATAAAAAAATGATGATAGGCATCCAAGATCATGACATACATTCAGTCAGTCTTCAGTAGTGTATAATGCTTTGTGGCTCCATTTTGGATTTTCTTGCAGAAATACTGGAGTAGTTTGGCATTTCTTCTCCATCTCATTTTGCAGATGAGAAAATGTAAACAGCATTAAATGACTTGTGCAGAATCACACAGCTGGTAAGTGTCTGAGGCTGAAGCACTGAGTACAGGGCCAGTACTCTATCCACTGAACCGCAAAATGCCCTCATGTCATATTATGATGGGTTAAAAGCCCTTGGGGAGCTAGAGAAGGGATGACTTGGTAGGGTGCTTGCTAGGGATAGCATTTGAAGTTACCATTTGAAAGAAGGATTAAATTTGTAGGCAGAATTTGGTTTAATATAAGGAAAAATATCCAAAATATTACAGTCCAAAAGTAGAATGGATTGACTTGGGAAATGGTAGGTTCTCCTTCACTGAGGGTTTTTTTTTAATCAAAGGCCAGATGCACACTTGATGAAAATATTGTAGAAGGGATCTAATGGATATGTAATTTGTACTAGATGGCTCCTGTGGTTCCCTCCAATTCTGTGATTCTATGGCATTAGAATGAAAAAATAAAATTTCTGTAACTTACTGCTAAGATCATCTGGCTTTTAACTATCTTCACCTTGTTTCTTGAAAACCCATTTATTCATTAATTTGGCAAGTACAGAAGAATAAAATTACTCACAGAGACTGAAATTTTTTGTTTCCCCATTGTACTTTCCTTGATGGTACCAAATTCTTATGCTTCTCTTTACTATGACACTCCTAATTCTGATTTTTCATTTGGCAGGAAGGCCTAAGAATATAAGCACCTTGAGAGCAAGGACTATTTTCATTATTTCTTTGTATCCTTAGCAGTTGGAATACTTCATGACAAGAGATAGATGCTTAGAAAATGCTTCTTGCATTGAATTGAATTGAAAATGTAGACAAGCAGGCATTATTCACCTTAAGAGAAGTATAAGGCCTTAGTCATTTCATGAAAGGTGGAAACTAGATTATTTTTAGATGATATGTCCCCAGAGGGATAGAAAATAAAAGGATGAAAAAATTTCCATTTTAGAACAACTCTATAAAAGATGAATATTTAACATGGTGCCTGTGGATAGCCCATTAGCAAATTGCCCTCCAACCTGAGTAGCTCCATTTTGATGGCTTTGTACAGAAAATAGGTCCTCAGCTGAGTGTGGAGATTTTTTTATACTTATTTCCTAATATGATTGAAGTCTGTATAGTTCCCCAAAGGGTGAGATTTTAAACATTTCTAGAAATGCTTAGTCAACTTAATAGCATGCTCATATTACCTTATATTTTGCAAAGCACTTAACACATTTTATTTAATTAGGCTTCTGCAATAACCTTGTACAATTATTGTAATTATTTTGCAGATGGGGAAACTGACCTCATGGTCATTAAGTGACTTCTCAATCTCATGTGTTAGAATTGGGGTTCAAATTCTATGTTTCTCCTAAACAATGATGGTATAATTCTCAAACTGATTCTCAAATCAAGAGTAGCTGATCTATAATGATAATTATAGATCACAAAGAGTGCTTTCAGCTTTAAAAAATGATTTACCCAAAGCAACCTTCTAAGGTTCTAAGTCAAATACTTCATATATCAATGACAGACTTGGAATTCCAAACTATTTTTCAGTTTCCAAGTCCAGGCCTTTTACAATTGTATCAATCTTTCCATTAGGCTGATCAAGAAGAAATGACTGAACAATGTGTGTGTGTGTGTGTGTGTGTATCTATATATCTATCTTGTACTGAAGAGTTATAGCTTTTCCTATTACTGACAATTTGTAAAATAATACTTCAGTGTTTTAATACATTTGTAGTCTCATATATGAACATACTTCTTCCAAACAATCAATTGATCATTCAACAAGCATTTATTGAATGCTTCTTATGTGTCAGAGACTGAGGATAAAAATGTTAAAAACACTTGTGCAGTTTACAACCAAGTTTTGCCTCCAATATTGAAAATCTGTGCCACTAAATTTTCACTAAATCCAACACAGAAGGTTAAATCAAAGCCAGAGACTTATTCTGGTTCAGGAGATAATTGTCAAGAAGTGGATAGAAGCTTGGACTTGGATATAGAAAGATGTCTGCCTCTGTGACACTTGATAATTGCTTATCTTCTTTCCCTGCCTTCTGTTTATTCTCTAGCTTTTAATGATACTGCTGTCTCAATTCTTTGCCTACTGATCTGACCACCTCTTTGGCTGGTTCTATGTTGTGCCTGCTAGCCATAGGAATATGCCAAGGAACAAATGTGGGCTCTTTTTACTTCTCTTTTTATATTATCTCATTTGAGGAGTTTCCTAATTCCCCTGAATCCCATGACCATCTTTTTACAGGTGATTCCTAAATCTATGTAGTTAGCTTTAGTCATTCTCTTGAACTCATGTCCCACACAACTAACTGCCTTTTAAATATCTTGACCTTGATGTCTTCTAGGCATATTAAGTTAAACATGTCAAAACACTACTATTGCTTAACAACTTTTTTTCCTCTTCTAAACTTCCCCATCATTGCCAAGAGCCCCATCATCCTCCAAGTCATCCAGACCAACAACCTTGGTATCATTCACAATTTGCCATTCTCCCTCATTCCAAATAGTTAATCTTAGAGTATAAATTAAGACTGATATTACTTAGGTGTTTACTATTTTAAGTGTTCTCTTTCAATTCAAGTTTGATTTCAAAATGTCAATAAGTTTCTTTAATATAATCACTTTCTGGCTTTATTTTTATATGTTTGTTGTGTCCTGCCTAAGAGGGACCAAGGTATTTGTAAGGAATTGGCCTAATCAGTTGGTTCTGTTTGACCACAAAATTCCAGCTTAAAACTTTCTATTGCTATCCTTTCTCATGATATATTAAGAATCTGGTACTCATTGAGTCATAAGACATTGTGAGATCAGTGGAGAAAGATTTCATGGGTGGAGAAGCCAAGATGGTAGAGTAGAAGAACCCCTCCAAAAATCTTTAGAGCAATGGCTGAAATTGGATTCTGGAGTAGAAGAGCAAAAGAAAGATCAGGGTAAGATATTCTTCTAACCTAATACAACTTGGGAGGTCCAAAGGAGAGATCTCTGACTTGGAAGTAGATGTTATCCTGGAGCCAACACGGATGAAACACAAGTGATTAGACTAGGTGGTGGTGACAGAAGCAACAAAAATTGCTTCTACTCAATTTCAAATTGACTTTTGGGAACTTTCAAACCAGAGGCAGTAAGAGGACCTAGTTACTGGTCAGAAGGATACTGTTTGACAACTCTGTTACCTATACTCCCTTATGACTAATGGTTCAACAGCAGAGGGAAGCACTTTCAGTCAAGAGGGATCAGGGACCCTGAGGGGAAATATTGCTATCATTCATCCCCTATCAGGGATAAGGGGATCTGATGAGAAGTATCATTTCCAGTCTCATGGGAAATAGGTCACGGAGGAGCAGAATCAATTTTAGTCCCCAGGGAGTAGGAAATCTGAGGAGCAGTATCAGTTGCAATCCTGAAGCACCAAGGTTCCTGGATAAGCAGTAGAGCACAGACCAAGGGAGCAGTGAATATACCTCTCCCCAGATCAAATAAGCTTGAAAATACTGAAACTTTAAACCCATCAGAAATAGTACTGAAAAAAGGAGTGCAAAAAAGTCTAAAGCTTGGAATAGTGCCTCTCCCTCAAATTGGGAAAAACGTCCAACATTAACTTAAAGTTAAACGTCGAGAAATTGTGTGGAAAAATGAACAAAAAACAACAAATTTTCAAATTACAAAAATGAATAAATCAACTACTATGGATACATAAAAAGATCAAGAAAAAACTCTGAATTACATAATGAAGTAAAGATTTCTACAAGCAAAGCTTCAGAGAAAAATGTGAAGTGGACATAGTCCCAAGAAGAATGATTTTTAAAATCAAACAAGAGTACTAAAGGAAAAATTAGGCAAAGAAATGAGAGTGAAGGAAGAAAATTATGAAAAGACAACAGCTTGGTATAAGTGGCACAAAAATAATGAAGAATATAACTTAAAAAAAAGAATTGGACAAATACAAAAAGAGCTACAAAAATTCACTGAAGAAGAGACTGCCTTAAAAGAGAGTTGGCCACATAGAAAAAGAAGCATAAAAACTTGTTGAAGAAAAGAACTTCAGGATGGGGGAGCCAAGCTGGTAAAGTGAAAGCAGAAATTTACTTGATTTCTCCCCCCAAATCCTCCAAATTTCTGTAAAAATGACTCTAAATGAATTCTAAAGCTACAGAATCCACAAAACAGCAAAGTGAAACAAATCTCTAGCACAAGACAACCTGGAAGGGTAACAGTAAGAGTATATAATGCTGGGATGGGAGTGGAGCAGAGCACAGTCCAACTTGGGCCGTGTCAGCACAGACTGAGCCAGAGCAGGCCTCAGGGCACTGAATCACTGGCAGCTGTGGTAGTTTCTGGACTTCTCAACCAACAAATGCCAAAGACAAAGTAGAAAGCCAGTTGGGAAACTCTGTCAGACCTGCATAAGAGAAGAGCACAGTCTAACCCCAGCCCCAGAGAAGCAGAGGTAATAGTGGTAGTGGCAGCAGCAGTGGCCGCAGTAGCTGCTTCCAAAGCTCAGGGCCCACAGATCATTGGAGGATCAAGTGGCTGATCAGAGAGGGATTGCAAGGATCTCATTGTTGGTGCTAAGGCAGGATACTCTTGCTTTGACCTGCTTGGATCTGAGTCAAATACCAGATATGGTGATAGTCCTGGGTGAGAAGGAGTGCTTACATGGCAGAGCTTCTAGTGGCTGTGGAGAGGGAATCCTCACAGTGACAAGGCAGAAAAGAATGCTTGTGGTCACTCATAGACAGGAACACAGAGCAGGAGAGGAGGAAACACCTCTCCTTGGATCATACCACATTAGAAGAACTGAAAATTTACAGATACCTGGAAGTATCTCTGAAAGCAGCTGTGCAAAATCCCTGAAAATTGGGACCAAGCACTCTCCACACTGGAAGCAGTGTCCTATCTTGACAAAGAGCTCAAAAGACAAGTAATTGAGTGGGAAAATGAACAAACAGCCTAAAAAATTGGACAACAGAATCTTACTTTTGTGACAAAGATCACAACATACAACCAGAAGAAGATAACAAAATCAAAGCTTCTGCATACAAAGCCACCAAGAAAAATATGAATTGATCATATTGGTGATGGAAGAGCTCAAAAAGGAGTTTGAAAATAAAGTAAGAGAAGTAGAGGAAAAATGGTAAGAGAAATGAGAGTGATGCAAGAAAATCATGAAAAATTGATCAACAGCTTGGTAAAGGAGAACCCCAAAATACTGAAGAAAATAACAGCTTAAAAAAATAGAGTAGTCTAAAAGGCAAAAGAGTTCCAAAAAGCCAACGAGTAGAAGAAATGCCTTAAAAGCAGAATTGGCCAAACTAAAAAGAATGCCCAAAAGCTCACTAAAGAAAATAATTCCTTCAAAATTAGAATGGAGCAAATGGAAGCTAATGACTTTATAAGAAGTCAAGAAGTTTGAAAGCAGAACCAAAAGAATGAAAAGAGAAGACAATGTGAAATATCTCATTGGAAAACCATTAACCTGAAAAATGGATCCAGCAGAGATAATTTAAAAAGTATTGGACTAACTATAAGCCATGATCAAAAAAGCCTAGATACCATCTTTAAGGAAATTATCAAGGGAAACTGCCCTGATATTCTAGAACCAGAAGAGGCAATAGAAATCAAAAGAAACAGCAGAGTCAAGATGGTGACATAGAAGCAGGAAAACTCCACAGCTCTCAACATAACCACCTCAAATACCTGTAAAATATGACTCTAAACAAATTTTAGAGCTCCAGAACCAACAAAATTACAGAAAAACACATCTCCCGCTGGGGGCAGCCCAGCAGGCAGGATGGGAAGGGCTCATTGCAGAGCACTGGGAGCAGAGCTGAGCCCTGTCTGAAACCTTGGCTTAGCCCCAGGGCAGTCAGAACAAGCCACAGCTGGAACACTCTGGAGAGTGGATCACTGGTAGCTGTGGCAGTTTCCAGAATTATCAACCCATAAGAAACAAGGACAAAGTGAAAGGTCAGTGGAACTCAGCTAAATGTGGGTTAGAAAAGCAGGTCCAGCCAACTTCCCCCAGAGCAAGAAAGCAGGGGAAGTGGACCCTCCAGCTACCTCCACGTAGCTGCTTCAGAGCCCATGGGCTGCAGATTGTAGGGGGGCGGGGCAAGCGATCATTCAGGGGCTAAGTGCTCTTGCCCTAACCTGACTGGATCAGGATCACAGTCTTGAGTGGTGGTCCTGAGGTGTGTGACCAGTGAGCCAAAGCTGGTGGGGGCTTCCGAAACTGTGCCTCTTAAGAGCTCCAGCAGCTGCAAAAATGCCAGAGATTTGGGACAAAGATCTCCCATCTGAATGCAGAGTTCTACTGTGGTTCAAAACTCAAATTCATTGAGCTGGCAAAGGAAGCAAACCAAGCTCAGCAATCCAACTTTAGATTCCATTTTTGTGGACGAAAAGGATCAAAGCATGGAACAGGAGGAAGACAACACAGTCAAAACTCCCTCACTAAAATCTTCCTAGAAAAAATTTAGACTGCCTACAAGCCGTAGAACAGCTTAAGAAGGATTTTGAAAACCAAATAAGAGAAGTGGAAGAAAAATTGGGAAGAGAAATGAGAATGATGCAAGAAAATCATGAAAAGAGAGTCAACAACCTGACTGAAGAAAATAACACCTTAAAAACAGATTAACTCAAATGGCAAAAGAGGCCAAAAAAGCCAATGAGGAGAAGAATGCCTTAAAAAATCAAATTTTCCAGATGGAAAAAGAATCTCAAAAGCTGATTGAAGAGAATAATTCCTTCAGAATAAGAGTGGAGCAAATGGAAGTGAATGACTATGAGAAATCAAAGTACTAATAAACAGATCGAAACAAATGAAAAAATAGAAGGCAATGTGAAATATCTCATTGAAAAAATCACTGACCTGAAAAATAGATCCAGGAGAAGCAATTTACAAATTATTGGACTACTTGAAAGCCATGATCAGAAAAAGAACCTAGAAATCATCCTTTGAGAAATTCTCAAGGAAATTTGCCTTGATATTTTAGAACCAGAGGTCAAAATAGGACTTGAAAGAATTCACCATTCAACTGTTCAAACAGATCCCCAAAAGAAAACTCCTAGGAATGTTATAGCCACATTCCAGAGTTCCCAAATCAGGGAGAAAATATTACAAGTTGCCAAGAAGAAACAATTTGAATACTGTGGAAACACAATTATGATAAACTAAGATCTAGCAGCTTCTACATTAAGGAACTGAAGGGCCTGGAATATGATATTCTGCTGATCAAGGGAGCTAGGATTAAAACCCCAAATCACTTTTACCTAACAAAATTAAGTATAATGTTCCAGGGGAAAATATGGTAATTGATTGAGTTGGAGGACTTTCAAGCATTCTTGCTAAAAAAAAAACAGAACTGAATAGGAAATTTGACATTCAAATACAAGAAGCATGAGAAGGTAAACCTGGAAAAGAATTCATAAGGAACTTATCAAAGTTGAACCATGCACATGCCAACATGGAAAAATGGTAATTGTGACTTATGAAACTTTTCTCAGTATGAGAATAGGTGAAGGCAATATAAATGTGTGTGTGTATGTATATGTATATATGTATGTATATATGTATATATACACATATGTCTACATAGGAGGGTATATATATGCATATGAATACATATGCGAGTGTGTGTATGTATGTGTACATAGACAGAGGGCATAGGATCAATTGAATAGGAAGGGATGATATTTTAAAAGGTGAAATTGAGAGGCGGGAGAGAAATTGAATGAAAGGAGACAGGGAGAGAACGAATGGGGTTAATCATCTTATATAGAAGAGACAAGGGATAACTGTTACAATGGAGGAGAAGAACAGGAAGGCAAAAGGTAATGGGTCATCCCTAGTCTCACTGAAGCTGGCTTAGGGAAGGTGACATACACTCTAAATTGGGTATCTTGGCCTACAAGAAGAGAGTAGGGGGAGGGGGAGGGGGGATGATGGAAGGGAGGGCAGGATGTGGGGCAGGGTTGTTAGAAGCACACATTTCTGTAAAGGACAGGGATAAAGTAGAGAATAGAACAAGTGGGGAGGTGGGATAGGAAGGAGGGAAATATAGTTAGTCTTTCAAAATATGTCCGTTGGGGAGATGTTTTCATAACTATAGGTGTACAGCCTGTATTGAATTGCTTGTCTTTACAGTGGGGGTAGGTGACAAGGGAGGAAGGGAAAGAATTTAGAATTTAAAGTTCTATAATCAAATATTAAAATACATACATACATATATATGTATGTGTGTGTGTATATACACACACACACACACACACACATATCATTATTATTGGCGTGCAACTGGGAATTAAGATATATAGGTAAGGAGATCCATCTCACCAAATGTAAAGTCAGTGGGGTTATGGGGAGGATATAGGAGAAAGCAGATTGGGGGAGGGGGTATACAGTTGGATCACTGTTTTGGGGTGGTCTGTAAGGGGAAAGATGGGGAGAAAATTTGTAACTCTAAATCTTGTGGAAATGAATGATATAAACTAAAAATTAACAAAAGTTAAAGAAAAAAAGAAATCAAAAGAATCCCCTGATTGCCTCTTGAAACTGATGCCAAAAGGAAAACTCCTAGGAATACTGTAGCCAAATTCCAGAGTTTCCATGTCAAGGAGAAAATTTTGCAAGTATACAGAAAACAACAACAAAAGCAATAAAACAAAACAAGAAATCTATCTTGCCATTAAAGAAAGGAGTGGGAAGGGTATAATGGTGGTGGTGGTGATGATTGAAGGGAGGGCAAAGTAGGTGAAAGTGTAGTCAGAATACATATTCATTTTCCCATTTTATTGCTTGACTTATTAACTTTTTGTTATGGTAGGGTTCTGGTTCCAGTTCAGAGGGCAAACTGTACCAAGCTTCAGGGGTTTTGTGCAACTGTCTTCAGAGATACTTCTAGGGACCTGTAAATTTTCAGTTCTTCTGCAGTAATATGATCTAAAGAGAGGTGTATTTACCCTTCTCCTGGATTATGTTTTGGTCTCTGAGTGACCACAAACATTCTTTTCTGTCCTGGAACTGTGAGGAAGTTCCTCTCTACTGTTCCTGCAAGCTCTTCTATACCAGTGCTTCTCTTCACCCTAGGACTGCCATCCAGAACTGTGACCCATATCTACAAATTTGCAAACAGCAGAATCCTACCTCAGTTCTAGCAAAGAGACCCTTATAATCTTCTGACGAGTTGTTAGATCCCCTTACATTCTGCGGGCTGAGAACTCCAGAAGCAGTCGTCACTGCCACCATAGCCACTGCTACTGCTGTTGCTACTACTGATCTAGTCATTCCCAAGGTTTGCTTCTAGTTTGCTGGGACCTGGGCCATGCTGGCATGACCTGCACTGAATTTCAATCTTCTCTCACCAAAGTGAGACAGACTGTCTTTTGGCGACCTTCTAGATTGTTTTTTATGTCTGTGGTCTGAGAAGTCTGGAAACCATCCATTGCTGCCTGTGATTCAGTCCCCGGAATCCTACTCCAGATTTGCTGGGGCCTGATCTGTGGTGGCATGGCCTGTGCCGGACATGCTCCTCTCAGTCTGGTTCAACAGACCTTTCCTGTTGACTTTCCAGGTTGTCTTGGGCAGGGAATTTGTTTCCCTCTGTCTTTTTGTAAATTTTGCTGCTCTAGAATTTGTTTAGAGTCATTTTAAAAAGGTAATTTTTGAGGGGGTTATGGGAGAGCTCAGGTGAGTCCTTGCCTTCATTCTGCCATCTTGGATTGGCCCCTACTCCATCAGTTCATACCCTGAAGGTGAATAGCTAATTTCATAATGGGTTCTTTGGAACTGTCTTTCCTCATTGTCTTAATCAGATTAGTCTTTTATAGCTGATCATCCTTACAATGTTGCTATTACTCTGAATAAAGTTCTCTTGATTCTGTTCACTTCACTTTACATCATTTCATGTAAGTCTTCCTAGGATTTTTCCTGAAACAGTATTTCTCATTATTTCTCATAGCACAATAGAATTCCATCACTATCAAATATGATGGCATGTTCAGCCATTTCCCAGTTGATGGATAGCACCTCAATTTCCAATTCTTTGCCACTACAAAAGAAGTTGCTATAAACATTTTTCTGCATATAGGTCCCCCATTATCATTTTTTTTGTCTTTGGAATACAGACTTAAAAGTTGTATAGCTGAGTCAAAGAAAGTTGACCATTTTATACTCTTTGAGGCATAGATCTATATTGTTCTACTGAATTGTTGGATCAGAACTCCACCAAGAGTTCACTAATGTACCATATTTTCTCTCATCCCTTTCAGCATTTGTCATTTCTGATAAGTATGAGATTGTGCCTCATAGTTGTTTTAGTTTACATTTCTCTAATCAGTGGTGATGTAGAATATCTTTTTACATGACTAAAAATAGTTTAGGTTTCTTCATTTGAAAACTGCTTGTTCATATGCTTTGACTCTTCATCAATTTGGGAAGGAGTTGTATTCTTGTAAATTTGATTCTATATTTTTGAGAAATGAGACCTCTCTCAGAAAAATGCTGTAAATTGTTCCCCAGTTTCTTGCTTTCTTTCCAATATTGGCTGATTGTTTTTGTTTGTACAAACTTTTTCATTTAATGTAGCTAAAACAATATATTTTATATCTTGTGATGCTTTCTATTTCTTATTTTGTCATAAATTCTTCCAGAGATCTGAGGTAAGATTTTACATGCTCCCTTAATTTGCTTATGCTATCACCCTTTATGTCTAAATCATGTACCAATTTTTTCCTTATCTTGGTAAATGGTGTGAGATATTGGTCTGTTCCTAGTTTCTGACAAATGGCTTTCCTGTTTTGCCCAGCAATTTTTTGGAAATATTGAGTTCTTATCAGAAAATTGCAGCTTCGATTTAACAAACACTAGATTACTATTGTGTATTCTGTACCTAATCTACTCCATACACACATAGTTATTACACATACTTTTAGTAGTTAAGATTATCTCATTTGATTCTAACCTTGAAACCATACTTCCAAATGGATACTAAACTTCCACTTTCAAAACACGATTTATTGCCAAAACAAACCCAGTACCTTTATGAACACAACTACAAAACACTTTTCACACGAGTAAAATCAGATCTCAGTAATTGGGAAAATATCAATTGCTCATGGCTGGGTAGAGCTAATATAATAAAAATGACAATTTTACCTAAATTAAATCACATATTGAGTGCCATACCAATCAATATATCAACAAATTACTTTATAGAACTATAAGAAATAGTGAAAAAATTCATTTGGAAGAACAAAAAGTCCAGAATATCAAGGCAATTAATGAAAAGAAATGTTAGGGAAGGTGGCCTAGCCATACCAGATTTCAATCTCTATTATAAAGCAGCAGTCCTCAAAACTGCCTGGTACTGGCTAAGGAATAGAGTAGTAGATCAATGGAATGGATTGGGTACAAAAGACTTAGTAGTCAATGACTATAGTAACATACTCTTTGATAAGCCCAAAGACCCCAGTTTCTGGGTTAAGAATTCACTATTTGACAAAAAATGCTGGGAGAATTGGCATATAGTATGGCAGAAACTGGGCATAGACCATCATCTAACGCCATACACCAAAGTCAAGTCTAAATGTGTGCATGATCTAGGTATAAAGGCAGATACTGTAAATAATCTGTGGAAGCAAGGAATAGTTTACCTGTCAGACTTATGGAGCAGGGAAGACTTTATGACCAAAGAAGGGTTGGAGAGCATTATCAAATGCAAAATGGATAATCTTGGTTACATCAAATTGAAAAGTTTCTATACAAACAAAGCCAATGTAACCAAGATTAAGAGGGAAGTGGGAAATTGGGAAAGAATATTTACAACTGGTGTCTCTGATAGAAGCCTCACTTCTAAAATATACAGGTAATTAAATAAAATTTATAAGAATACAAGTCATTCCCCAATTGATAAATCGGCAAAGGTTTTAACAGGCAATTTTCAGAGGTAGAAATTAAAGATATCTTTAAGCATATGGAAAAATGATCTAAATCACTATTGTTTCAAGAAATGCAAATCAAAACAACTTTGAGGTACCACATCTCACCAGTCAGAGGCTAAGATGACAAAACAGGAAAGAGACAAGTGCTAGAGAGGATGTGGAAAAATTGTAACTCTAATGCATTGTTGGTGGAGCTGTGAACTGATACAACCATTCTGGAGGGCAATCTGGAACTATGCCCAAATAATTGCATATAAATAAATAATTTTATAAATAAATAATTTATACCAAATAAATAATTGCATAGCATTCGACCCAGTAATATCACTTTTGGGGTGGTATCCCAAAGAGATCATAGAAGTGGGAAAAGGACCCATATGTACAAAAATATTTAGTGCAGCTCTCTTTGTGGTGGCAAAAAGCTGGAAACCTAGGGGATGCCCATCAGTTGGGGAATGGCTGAACAAGTTATGGTATATGAATGTAATGGAATACTATTGTGCTATAAGAAATGGGAAGGAAATGGACTTCATAATTACCTGGAGAGGATTATATGAATTGATGCTAAGTGAGAAGAGCAGAACCAGGAAATATTTGTACACAGTCACAGATACATCATATGTGTGATGACCAACCTTGATAATCTGGACTCCTCTCAGCAATGCACAGTTAAAAGACAACTCTACAAGTCTCACAATGGAAGGAGATAGCTACATTCAGAGAAAGATCTAGAAATACGAGAGTTTAAATGGAGACTGAAGCAGCACATGCTATTGGTCTTTTCCATGTTTGGTTCTGTTTCTTTTTTTTCATTTTTTCCCCCATTATTTGCTCCATTGGTTACAACACCTCAACACAACCCGACTATTGTACAATGTGAAAGTGTTTGCAGATTCTGTACATGATGGTACGCCACCATGGGTGGAGGGAAGGAGAGAAGGGAGGGGAGAAAAATCTGAAACTCAAGTGATTCTTTAACTGAATCTTGTAAACTAAAATTAAATTAAAAAGTCAATAAAGTTTAAAAACAAAACAAAACAAAAATGATTTATTTAAGAGTTGGAGGAAAATTTTCACATTTTGTATTAATCTTTATAGTTTTGGTGACATGCTTTAGAGAAGTTTTCAATGTAGATGGCAAATACTCCAATGTTCTCATTTTATTTATAGCATATGAATAATCCTTAAGTGCAGAACTGAGTAAAATACTTCATGATAATTAGCATGATTATTGTTTTTGTTGTTCTTGATATTGTTATTATTATTATTTTAATGGATATCCCTGTGGCCCTGAGTCTTATCCCCATGAACTCACTTATCTCATTCTTATTGCCATTCTCACTAGATGACTGGCTCACTTCTGTTTCCTGCAGGACTTGTCCTTTCACAGGACTTCTCACATGTAAACATAAATACAACAGGACTCTTCTCATTATGTTTTTGGATATAAGATCTTGTGGCAAAAAAGAACAAAAAATCATTGATAGAGTGGATATATGATGAACTGTTGACTAGGAACAAAGTCTAGTATTTATGTCTAATGATATGCAATTTGTCAATAAACAAGAATTGCTTAAATATCTACTACATGCAAAATTCATAGCAAAGACTTGCCACTGAGGGGAATTCATGTATGAATAAGAGACTGTTTTTGCCTGGAAGGGACTCTCAACATAGCCAAACAGATGAATATATTATGAAAAGATGTCTCAGTAGCTGCATCACTCTTTGGGCACTTTGATACTAATGATTACAACCAGAGTTCAGAAAAGTGAGACATTACTGTGGGTGGGGTGCTTAAGTTTTAAACTTCCTATAAAAAGGGTAGGGATCAGGGCTGGAATTCAACCTTGAAAGATACATAGGTTTTAGAAAGACATAAGGACAAGGGCAGTCATTCTAAATTGTAATATGATATAGCTATATGAATGGAAGTGGAAGATCATCCTACTTTCTTGCCTTCATGACATTCTCTATGCTAGGAATGCCCTTGATCTCTTATTAAGGGCACTCCCACTCCTCACCCACAACTTAAACAGTATATCCTTTTAAGCCCAGAAGAAATATACATTCATCATGAACCTTTCATTGATCCCCCCTTTCTCAGTCCAAACAACCTTTCCATTTTCTGAACTCTTAATTCCAATATACACTTGCAACTTTTAAATTACAATTTTACAAAGACCCTTATGACAGTTATTAATGTGCATGTCTAATCACTTCTACTAGACCGTAATATCCATTATTTATCTCTTTATCTTGATCGTTGCACAAGTTTTCTCACTAGCAAACACTCAATGATTTTTTATTAAATGCTGAATTAATAAATCAATTCAAACTAAATATCAACGTCAGGGAAGTAGAGCTAAAGATAGAAGGGGAGTAGTCCCTCCCTCTATAAATAGGAAATAATTTGAAATTGGCTGGCTAGTTTAATGTATAAAACATTTGATATTTTGTTAGTTCTTATTTTTGGCATAATTCTTCCCCAATTAGCAGCAATCATAAGTTACTCTTCAACCATCAGAAACCATGCCTTGATGAAATCAGAGAACCAAGACCAAATAATTATACTTTATTTTAACATTATTTTTTAATATTGAGTTTCTAATTCTCTCCCTTACTTCTATCCCTCCCACAACCATTACAAAGGCAAGGAATATTTCATTTATACAGGTGAAGTCATGCAAAACATATTTCCATATTAGCCAGTTTTTGAGGGAAAAGCAAGAAAAATAACATTAAGCAAAAAAAAAAAGTATTCTTCAGTGTTCACTCGGGGCTCATCAGTTCTTTCTCTGGAGGTAGATCACATTTTTCTTCATCAGTCCTTTGGAATTATCTTGAATGATTGTACTGTTTAGAATATATGAGTCTTTCATAGGAACTGAGACACTGCTCCTCTATTTGTCTCCAGGCGGGTCTGCCCACATGCAGATGCACCCACATATGAGTATTAAAAGGTCGCAGCATTAGGAAGGTTGAGAAAAACTGATCTAGTTCCTCAGTTCTTCTTGGCATATGGTTTCACAGGAATTTTATATTATGTGCAGTTATTTTAAATGGAATACCCCTATCTCTTGCTATTGGGTTTTGTTGGTGGCATATAGAAATGCCAGTGATTTTTCTGGATTAATTTTATATAGCTCAACTTTGCTAAAATTGCTAATTATTTCTAGCATTTTTTAGTTGCACTTCTGGTGTTCTGTCTGTCAGTATATCATCATGTTGTCTGCAAAGATGGATGATTTTGTTTCCTTGTTGTCTATTTTTATTTTTTAAATTATTTTCTTGTTTTATTTCCTCTCTCATTTCTAGTACAATATTGCATAATGACATTGTTGATATTGGACATCCTTTCTTTACCTGTGCTCTTATTGGAAAGGTTTCTAATTCATTCCCATTCAGAAAATGCTGTTCTTCCTTTTAGGTAGATACTTATTATTTTTAAGGAAAGTTCCTTTTATTCTTGTGCTTGCTCTTTTTTTAAAGTAGGAATGGTTGTATTTTGTCAAAAGCTTTTCTGCTTTTATTGATATAAGCATATCAGTTTTGTTGTTTGTGTTATTGATATGGTATCAAATATGCTGATAGTTTTCCTAATGTAGATAGAACCCTTAATTTCTAGCATAAATGCCAACTGCTAATAGTATAGAATCTTTGGGATTTATTGCTACAGTCTTCTTACTAGTATTTTATTAAAAATTTAAATATTCATCAGGGAAATTGGCCTGCAGTTTTTTTCTCTCTCCTTGGTTTAGGTATAAAAAACACATTCATGCCATAAAAGAAATTTGATAGAACTCCTTCTTTACTTATTTATATAGTACTGCAATTAATTTTTCTTTGAATATTTGGTACAATTTACTTTTAAATACATCAGAATATTTAAACAAAACATGGTCTTTATATTAAAACCCCTCTTTCTAAACCACAATTCATTTAGCCATTCTACTATCTCATTGTTAGACACTGAACAATTGACATTCCTTCTCTGGGACTCTTTTTTTTCTAGTCTGTAAAATGAATGTGTTGAACTAATGATTTCTAATGCTCTCATTGCCTCAAAAGTCATCTGAGTGAACTTTACTCATGAGGATGATGATAAGCAGGATCTATGTATTTCCTTACATCATTCTTCCTACTTGGTATGATTCCTCCTGTGCTCTCTTTCTCTATAAAGTTATTTCATCCTATAAGGTCTAGTACAATACCTCAACTCTACCCTCCAACACATCTGGGGCCTTTATTGGCTACTCAGTTCAGAAAAGCAAGGAATAAAGCCAGGATTGTGAAGGCTTTTTTCCCCTTCTCCATTGTTTCATAAATTCCTTTTGGAATTTAATGTCATAATAAGTTATACTGATGTCTCAGAATATTTGATAAAGACATTAGTTGTTTTTGCTATCTATAGGTTAGGGGATGAATGTAGGTACTGGGAAATAAGGACTCTTTCTCAAATGCAGATGGTTCTCAGCAAGCAAACTAAATATCCTCAGATGGAAACCATGGTAGGCTTCATCTTCCATCCCCAAGACTTACATAACTGTCAATTTGGATCCCAAATAAGGCTCCTCTGTGTACTTGTTATAAATCATCTGGATTTTATTATGGAAACATTAAGAGTTTTAACAAGGTAAAACTTTCAGGAGGTACAGCTGTTTGCCTCAGTCTTAAGTAAATAATGCTATGGAAATTGGTTCTGTGAGATGGCATCTTGGCAGGATTAAGAGCCTTGGAATGTTGGAAGGTGAGCTGTTCTCCTATGATAATAAACTATCCTAGAGTTTTATAACACTTGGTCTCTTTTTCCTGACCTTGAATCTGATTTTTCATTCACCCATGCTCCTGTATCTGACCTGTGGCACAAACCCAAGGTCAAAGTTGCCTAATGCCCCCCAGGATATATGCGTGTGTGCGTGTGTGTGTGCGTGTGTGTGTGTGTGTGAGAGAGAGAGAGAGAGAGAGAGAGACAGAGAGAGACAGAGACAGAGACAGAGACAGTATATCATCATGTTGTCTGCCAAGATGGATGATTTACTAAAGGGATTTAGGATGAAAATGTCTATTAGAATATCTAAGTTTTCACAATAGGGGGGTTTTTGAAGAGGATTTAATTCTGGAATTCCTGTTATTTTCCACAAAAGGAGACCACATTGTATATTTTCTTTTAATTCCCGTATGCAGCTATAAGAGACCTGTCATTATATTTGGGAACTGGGATGGAACTTGTGAGAATATGGTGTATTTGTCTCTCCAACAGATTGTTTATTTCCCAGACATGCCTCTCTTATTCTAATATCTCCTCTTCATGCCAGTCCCTTCTTTGGATCCCCTCTTTACCATGTGGAAGCTTCTATTTAAGGCAAGATCCTTCTCATTTCCTGGAGACAGAATGAATCAGAAACCAGAATCCAACAAAAATTATCTACAAGAAACAGAGAGATACACAAAGAGTTAAAAATAAGGGACTAGATCAGAAGTTTTTAAACCTTTGATTTCCAGATTATGTACAAATGAAGTTACAAAGATAGGGGTAGAGTAGCAATTAAGATCTCATAGAAAATCAAGAAATGATCTAATTAAAAGAGATGAGCAGGAAAAGTGAACTTAATAAAAGTTACCATAGACATTGAATTTATTTCAATACTAAACAAATATCTACCAAATAGCATAGCATCTACATTCTTAAAGGAAAAGTTAAAGATAAAATGAAATAAACCATAAAATTCTACTAATGAGAGAACTCAATTTTCCCCCTCTTAGAGCTAGATAACTCTAATTATGAAAAACATTAGAAAGAAGTCAAGGAGATGAACAAAATCATAGAAAGGTTTGATATGATAGAACTTAGGTGAAAATTTAATGGAAATAGAAAGGGGTATAACTTTTTATCAAATATACATGACATCTTTACAAAAATTGACCATATAAGGGGCAGAACCAAGATGGTGGAGTAAAAGCAGGAACTTGATTAAGTTCCTTTTCAAACCACCTCCAATACCTGCAAAAAATTACTCTAAACCAATTTTAGAGCTACAGAACCCACAAAGTAATGGAGAGAAACATCTGAAGGCAGCTTGGCAGGCTGACAGGAAGGGTCTATGGCACAAGAATGGGAGCAGAGCCACGTCAGACCCGGGGTGGCCCCAGCCAGTGGCATAGACAGACAAGAACAAACTTCAGGAGAGTGAATCACTGGCAGCTGTGGTGGTTTCCAGATTTCTCAACCCATAAACACTAAAGAGAAAGCAAAAGTTCAGTGGGGAACCCTGATGATTTGTAGTGAAGGAAGAGCAGCATTTTGCCCCCTGCCCCTTGTAAAAAAGGTGGCAGCTACATCAGGCTGCAAATACTGCTATGTGGCTGCCTCAGGAGCTCCTGGCCTGTAGATCATAGAAGGACCAAGTGACCATTCAGAGAGTAATCACTCTTGCTTTGACCTGCTTGAATCTGGGTTGCAGTCTTGTATGTTGGTCCTGGGGTGAGAATGCTAGTGTGCTAGATCTTGTGGAAGCTATAGAGAGGGTGCCCTCCTCATAGCTCTGACAAAAGGTCTGACAGTAACTGCAAAAACACCAGCAATTTAGGACACAGCTCTCCCCACTAAGGAAGCAGAGTTCGACCATGGCAAAGTGGACAAACATCAAGGAATTGACTGGCAAGATGAGCAAACAGAGGAAGTGCAATTAGACCACAGAATATTTTTGGGGGCCCAAAGAGTATCAGAACATGGAACCAGAAGAAGACAATAAAGTCAAAACTCCAGCATCAAAAGCCTCCAAGAAAAATCTGAACTAGTTGCAGGCCATGGAGGAGCTCAAGAAGGATTCTGAAAATCAAGTAAGAGAAGTAGAGGAAAAATTGGGAAGAAAACTGAGAAAGATGCAAGAAAATCATAAAAAGGAAGTCAACGGCCTGACTGAAGAAAATAGCACTTTAAAAAATAGACTAACTCAAATGACAAAAGAGGTCCAAAAAGCTAATGAGGAGAAAAATGCCTTAAAAAGCTAAATTGACTAGATGGAAAAGGAATTTCAAAAGGTCACTGAAGAGAATAATTTCTTCAAAATTAGATTGGATCAAATGGAAGCTAATTACTTTATGATAAATCAAGATACTATAAAACAGATCTAAAGAAATGAAAAAAGAATGCAAGGCAATATGATATATATCATTGGAAAAAAAAACACTTACCTGGAAAATAGATCCAGGAGAGGTAATTTTAAAATTACTATCTGAAAGCCATGATCAAAAATAAGCGTAGGAATCATCCTTCAAGAAACTCTCAAGGAAAAGTGATATTCTAGATATTTTAGTGTAATAGTAATCAGTTTATCAGATACTTAGCACTCAGTAACTTAGGGCTAAGTAGGGAAGGTGTGAACCCTGTCCATTGTTGAGAAGGCATGAACTCTGCTGTTGAAGTGGAAGAAGGCTATTGGATGAGACAGG
>CM053601.1:131860878-131871152 GCA_028646575.1 Pseudocheirus occidentalis | reverse complement strand
AGAGAGAAAGAGAGAGTTTCTCTCTCAGTATCTGGAAGCTGACTGAAAACTGAATTGGAGATTTCCTGAGGTCAGAATCTGGCCAAACAGAAGGCCAATATTCCTTCTGGGTCCTAGAGCCAGCTGAACTGCTGGAAGACTGAAGAAACATGAACAGGATGAGACTTTGTTTATTCATGGCCTGGCTGATCCTTGAGTTCCAAGCAAGATAAGTGGTGAAGGGTTTGAGGTGTGCTGAACCCTGTGAACGTCAGTGTGTGTGCCAGGGACTGCCATGAGGACTGGACAAGGACCTGGGAGCTGTCTGCCTCTGAGGACTGGATGAGAAAACCTGGCAGCTGTCTGCTTCTGAATCCAGGTGATTGTTTTGCAGATTCATGAGGGAGCTGGAACCATGGAAAGGGATCCAGGGAATCAGAGAGACCAGCCACAGTCAAGATGAAGAAAAGGCCTCCCCTTGGACTAAACTGAGTTTTGCTGGAAACCAAGGGGTAGAAAGATTGTGTGGTATTCTAAGGACTGCATTAGTAACTAATGATATTTAGTAACTGGGAATCTAGCTTAGTGATTGGCTGCTAGATGAGTGACAGATTAAGTTAATGGTTGTCCCATGAGTGGAAGATTGGTATGTTGCTAATTGATTGATTGAATCTTTAAGTGAGAAGGGTTTTTCCCTTAGGGAAACCAGGTAATTCTTCTTTTGTTAATTGATTGATTGAATCTTTAAGTGAAAAGGGTTTCCTCCTTATGGAAATCAGGTGATTCTTCTTTTGTTCCTTGTTATAAATATTGTGGCTACTGTAGTGAAAACTGTGTGGCCATTTTAATGTTAAGCTATTATGAACACTATACTGTGACTTTCTGTAATAAGATGTAATATTGAGAATATTATGCTGTGAATATTGTACTGAATCTTGATTTGTAATGGAATAAACAGAGTGTTCACTATTACTGTGTAATCCAAATCTTAAAAGCTGTTCACAGTAGCATTCTTTTGGGAATCTGTTTGTGCTTGGCTTTACATCTAGAAACAGAGGGCAAAAGAGAAATTGAAAGAATTCACTGATTGCCACCTGAAAAAGATAACTCCAAGAAAACTGGGAATATTAGAGCCAAATTCCAGAGTTCCTAGGTCAAGGAGAAAATATTACAATCTGTCAGGAAGAAACAATTTGAGTATTGTGGAAACACAATCAGGATAACACAAGATCTAGCAGCTTCTATATTATAGGATTGAGGGGCTTGGAATGTGATATTCCAGAGGCCAAAGGATCTAGGATTAAAATTAAGAATCACCTACCCAGCAAAACTGAGTATAATGTGTATGAAGCCACATACAAGCAGGTTTCCAGAAGAATGCTGCTGTGAACATCTTTTCAAGGTTCTGATTACACATTATAGTAAACACTCTATTTATTGAATAACAAATCAGAGGGAAACATTCACAGAAAATCAAAGTATGACACTCACAATGTTACAACGTATTACAGAAAATCAAAGTACAGCATTCACAACAACTTCTCACTAAAATGGACACATAGTTTTTGCCACAATGGTCACAGAATTTTGAACAAAGTATAATCATTTAGTCAATGAAGCACATAGTAACTCAATCCTTAATGGTTATGAAATACAAATGTCAAAGGTCTCCACCCATTGGGCCCACTAAGTCGCAAATTAATCACTGTTCAGTCACCATTCACTATTAAATCATCAGGAAATACACACACCATCCATCCCTGGGTCACATCTTCTCAATCAGTACACAGTATCCAAGTAAAATATTCTTTCAACTTGACTTGGGGTAAACTCTCAGATTCCCTGGATTCCCTTCCATGGTCCCAGCTCCTACCTGGATTCACTAAACTGTCACCTAGGTTCAAAGGGAGATAGTTCTTGTCCAGCTCTCTGTGTAGTTCCTATTCCACACTGAAGCTCACAGAGTCCAGTACACCTCAAATCCTCTACAGTCTTTGTTCCTGGGAAGTCAAGGCTTAAGAAAACCACAAACAGACAAAACACTGGCACCACAGTCATGCTTCCTCATTCTTCTGCAGCTCTGGCTGGTCCTCAAAAATTCTCAGCAACTGGGCTGGCCCACTGACTCAGCAACATCTCAGCAGCTCTGGAGGGCCCTCAGACTCAGCAGCTCCAGCTGGCTCTTGGACTCAGCAGAATCTGAGAATTGTTCCCAGAATCAAAATCACTTCATCCAGGTTCTCAAAATAAAAATCATTCTCTCTAGCCTTGGCCTCTCTTCCTCAGCCTCCATAACCTGGTTCCAAGAAGATCTGAAATTTTAGCTAAGGTTTCTTCTTATATGCCTATTAGCTCCTCCCTGTTCTGCCACTTCCTGTTTTATCAGCAACTTTCTGTTATGTCTGCAACAAGGGTTCATACCTTTTGTCTCTTAACAAAGACTTTATCTAATTAATTTCAGACTAGGTGCTAAATACCTCTTAGCTTTGCCAGTACAAAAGGATCAAATTACATTACTATTACAATGCATCAGGGGAAAATATGGTCATTGAATGAAAGATTACTTTCAAGCATTCTTGATGAAGAAAACAGAGCTGAACAGAAAATTTGACTTTCAAATATAAGAAGCAAGAGAAGCATAAGAAAGTAAACAGTAAAAAGAAGTCATAAGGAATATATTAGTTGAACTATTTACATTACTACATGGAAAATCAATAATTGTAACTCGTGAGACTTTTCTCAGGATGAGGAAGGGAATGTATATGTATACATATGTATACATTCATACAGATGTATGTATAGGAGGGAGTAAATATGTATGTGTGTATGTGCGCATGTATACATAGCCAGAGAGTACTAGATGAGGTGAATATGAAGGGATGATATCTAAAGAAATAAAATTAGGAGGTGAGAGAGGAATATATTGGGAGAAGGAGAAAGGGAGAGGTAGAATATGATAAATTATCTCATTTAAAAGAGGCAAGAGAAAACTGCTACAATGGAGGGGAAGAACAGAAAGGTGAAAGGGAGTGGGTCAACCTTATCCTCACTGAATTTGTGTAAAGAATGGAATAACATACACACTCATTTGGGTATCTTACCCTACAGGAAAGTACAAGGGAAAGGGATGAGAGAGGGGATGACAGAAGGCAGGGCAGATTGGGGAAGAGGGTAGTTAGAAGCAAACACTTTTGAAAAGGGACAGGGTCAAATTAGAAAATAGAATAAGGGGGGACAGGATAGGATGGAGGGACATATACTTAGTCTTTCACAATATAACTACTATGGAAATGTTTTGCATCACTACACATGTACAACTTCTATTGAATTGCTTGTCTTCCCAGTAGCAGTGGGTGAGGAGGGAAGAAGAAAATGAATCTGGAAATCAAAATTTAAAAAGAAGTTTAAAAAAGTTTTTATATATGCAATTGGGAAATAAATTATACAGGCACTGGGGTATAGAAATCCATCTTGCCCTACTAGAAAGTTATGGGGATATGGGGGAGTATATGAGAGACCAGATTGGGGAAAGGGGTATTTAGTAGGGTCACTATCTTGGGGTTTGGGGAGGGGAAAGATGGGAAGAAACTTTGTAACTAAAAATCTTGTGGAAATGAATGTGGAAAACTAAAAATAAATAAATAAATTGGGGGAAAAATGACCCTATATTAGGGCATTGAAACCTCACAACCAAATGCAGAAAAACAGAAATCTTAAATGCACCCTTTTCAAGCCATAATGCAATAAATGTTACTTTCAATATAGGGCTTTGAGAACAAAGATTGTTTAAAGTATTAATTGAATACTAAATACTCTAATCACCAAGAAGTAGGTAAAATATAAATCACAAAAAAGTAATTTAACTAGTGAAAATGACAATGAGACAATCTACCAAAATGTGTGATACAGTGAAAGCAGTAATTAAGGGAACATTTATATTGAAATATGTGTATCCCCAAAAGATAGAAAGAGCAGGCCAATGAATTGGGAATGCAACTAAAAGAAAACAAAGACTAAAAAAATAAAAATTAAATATCCACAATTGATCACTAAAATGGAAACCCTGAAAATTAAATGAAATATTGATAAAAATTCAAGTTAATGGAGAAATAGATAAAACATCTGTTACTTAGGTTGAAAAATATAAAAAACAAAACCAAATTACTGGTATCAAAAAAGGAAAAATGTAAATATGCCACAAATAAAGATGAACTTAAAGTACCATTAGAAGTTATTTTGTGCAATTACATGACATTAAAACTGACAATTCAAGTGAGATGCATGAATATTTACAAAAGTATAAACTTTCCAGATTAACAGAAGAGAAAGTAGCATACTTAACTCTATCTTTGAAAAAGAAATTTGAACAATCTATAAATGAGGTAACTAAGAAAAATCTCTTATAGGAAGGGCAAGATTAGGGATTCTAGGGGGGTAGTACTTGAATCTTAATCTCATTATAATTGACTTAATATTATATATATGTATACATATATACATACACACACACACACACACACACATACACACACCCAGTTGGGCATAGAAATCTATCTTATCCAATAGGGCATAGGAGCAGAAGGGCATAAGATAAAGACGGCAAGCCGATTAAAGGGGGGGTGAAATTGGGGCAAATGGTAGTCAGAATCAAAATACTTTTGAGTATGGACAAGGAGAAAGGGGAGAAAAGTAGAATAAGATTAGGGAAAATAGAAGGGAATATACAGTAATTACAATTGTAAAAAATATATATCACTCCTCCAGAGTTCACACCTTCTTTCTCCTTTATGGAGACTTTGATTAGTTACTAAGGGTTAAGTATCTGCTTACCTGACATAACAATAAGGGATGTTCAAATTTAAATTAATTACTATTACAAGCTCTTTGAGCATAATTTTAATTGTTCTCCAGAATGGTTGGGCCAGTTTACAACTCCACCAACAATGCATTAGTATTGATAGTTCCATATCCTGTCCCACATTTGTCACTCTCTTTTTATGTTAGCCAATGTGATAGGTGTGAGGTAGTATCTAAGAGTTGCTTCAATTTGAATTTTTCTAATCAATAGTGATTTAAAGTATTTTTTCATGTGAATATTGATAGCTTTGAATTCTTATGAATTATCTCTCAAATTTAATCTTTGTTTGGAATCTTAATCATTCGAAGTTTGAATTTTGGTAGCTATGTAAAAGAGTAGTAAATGGAAAGTGTGAATGAAAAGTCATATACCAATCCTGAAAATCCAATGCTTATCACCTCTACCTCCAAGGTCTGGTATCATTGAAACCTTGAAAAAAGTAGTTTCTCTCTCTCCTTTTCATTTCCCTAATGAAAACCTTTTCTTCTCTCCATGCTTACAACTGTACTCTCATTAATGTATCATAGCAATATTCTACATACATGTCTTCTACGTATTGTGAAATATCCTTAGACTTATAAAATGGACTACAAAGAACATTAGAAATAAAAAGAAACTTAAAGATCACCTAATCCAATTCTCTTATTTTTCCTGTAAGGCAAATTAAATAACTTAATTAATTTAGTTAGTAAATAGCAGAACTATAGCTTTGTTGAAGCCTTTTGTGATCCTAAGGGTAAAACTCTTTTAACTACACCTTGCATGGTTGAGCGAGTTAGTGTTAGGATTCATTAGTAGTAAGTCCCCAATGAAAAAATAGTTATTTAGTTAAGCTAATTTCCTGATTTTTGAGTAGTAAAGGTTTTCATCTTATTTTCTAAAAACTATTATCAAATATAATAATGTATTGCTTAATTTTATTCTCAACAAATAAATGTACCTTTTGTTCATAGTATTCTGGCTTGTGTGCATACTTATCAGTTTATCCATTCATCTATCTATCTATCTGTCTGTCTGTCTGTCTGTCTGTCTGTCTATCTCACTACCTACCTACCTACCTATCTATCTTACTAAGTATAAACTATAATGTCCATACCTGCCAAGCTAAAAATTGTGCTATATAATTCATTTCCATCTAAGCATCCAGACTCTCTTTAAGACCAATGCTTTCAAAATAACTCTATCTGTTACAAAGTATTCCTCAGCATTCTATACATCAACTAGGAAAGTTTCAAGTAAGGTATTCCAGTGTGTCAAAAACCTAGATCATATTTAATTTCATGATACTTTTGGAACTTGTATATAAAACAATTTAATGCCACTGTGAATAAAGATGTGATATTTCAAATGTAAATGTATTTTCTCCCTCTAATGCTCATTATTTTGTCTCTTTTGTTTCCCATGACTACAATTTGCCACTTGTAGACAGGGCCCTGATCTGATTCACTTTACTTACAAAAATATTATTTACCATATGTACGGTACTTTTAGATGCTAAAGAATAAAATGAAAATCATTAAACCTGACCCCTGTCATTTAGAAGCTTATAGTCTGGTAGGGAATACAAAAGGTGATAAATAGATAAAATTTTAGTAGATCATGGGCAACACAGGGTAGTAGCTACCGAACTGGCCTTGGAATAATGAAAAATTGAGTTTAAGCTTTATCTCTAACACATTCTGACTGTGTAACCCCCAGTAAATAATTATGTTTCAATATTCCCAGGAAAACTCTCTAAGACTCAAAATTTCAATGTTACTGATTTACATTGATAAAGGGTGTTTTCTCTCCTGGGATCTCTCTTCATTGATGAAATCACAGATCTAGCAAAAAAAAAAGGTGGGAAGACATTAAATAGATCATGAAAATGTTGAAAGGAGATATAAAGGACAATGGAATTCAGAGGATGAAGTTGTCATTTTTGTTAGAGATGATTAGGGAAGGTTTTATTGGGAAAATATAATTTGATTTAGACTTTGCAGGATTGATAGGATTTGAATAGGCATATGTAATATAAAGAGTGCTAGATTTTGGAAACATAAAACCTGGATTAAAATCCCAGTTCTGCCACTTGTTTCTTCTCTGATTTTGTGCTAGTCACTTAACTTCTCTGTGCCTCAGTTTCCTCATTGGTAAAGTTATTACATGTTCTCTGAGTTCCTTTCCATTTGCAAATGTATTTTCCTAGGACTCTTTGATCAGTTGCCAAAGTTGTCTCTGTTGGAAGAGGGGAAGCCATTCTATGATCAAGGAACTACATAAACCAAAAAATAGAGATGTGAAACTAGAATTCTCATTCTAGGGCTGTGAAGATTTCTGTTACTTACAGACAGCTTCTTTTCTCCTTAGTTTGATTGATGGAGCAAAAAGAGGCTTGAAAAAGATTTAAGATATCCCTGATCAAGAACCCTACTAGATCTAAGTGGGAAGATTGAGTTTGGTGGCTAATTACCCAGCTGCTGTTCAACATCTATTATGTCTTTAATTTAATGGAATGGGGAAGATGTGACAGCCTTTGGGAAAATGTATGAATGAATGAATTAAAAAATATTAAGTACTTACTATGTGTAAAGATCTATGTCAAGTACTGGAGAAACAAGAAAAAGTAAGGCAGATGTTCCTTGCTCTCATGGTGCTTATATTTTAATGAGGAAAACAGCCCACAGAAAGGAATAATACATATAGCAAGAGCAATGCAACCAAAACATGATCCTGGGATTTAGGAATGAAATTAAAAGATGTGAAAATATTCACTGTTTTCATTTTTTTCCATGCTGAGTTTTATCTGTATTTGGCACAGCAATATAGAGCAACATTACTATATTTCCCCCCAAAAAGAGCATATACAAAATGATACCAATTTTCCAAAGTGGAAATTTCAAGTAATAAAACCCTCAAGACTGAAGATCTCTCCCTCCTGGGGATAATCAGAACAATTTATAACAGGAGTAAATAAAAAAGGCAGCTCATTAAGCCCCAAGAATTGGGCTGTTGGCAGCAGAAAGTACTTACTGAGGAGAGGAGACTTGGTGTAATAACATTATTTGGATCAAAGCTACAGATGGCAATAGCAAAAGTGGAAAAAATGATTTGATGAGAATGAAACTAATAATGCTTATAGTTTTGAGAGGTAGCTGGATCAGATCATTTCAGGAGAGAGTATTGCCTTGCTCAGAGCCCTCACAGCAGCCCCATGAGGTGGCATTGGAGGAAACCTCCCAGTAGTGTAGCTGTAGGGTAGGGCTACTAGGTAAGACAAACAACCCAGCTTCTATTCCTTCTGTGATACCTAATACATTGCTGTTCAATTTTTTCAGTTTAAAAATGAATAGAAATGGGGTCATTGAACACACATGTGTGTATGTGTAATATATATAGTGTATATACGTGTACAAAATATAAATATGTGTATAAGTGTGTGCATATACACCCATACATACATATGTAATATGTATAGATAGATAGATAGATAGATAGATAGATAGATAGATAGATAGATAGATAGATAGAAAGATAGACAGAAAGAAAGGAAGGAAGAAAGAAAGAAAAAGAAAGAAAAAGAAAGAAAGAAAGAAACATGACATGTTAATATTATCTATGTTCCTAACTAGTATTTGTTTGCCAAAATCTGTTAGGTGATTTGTGCCACAGAGAGAACCAGAACCTAATAGATTGCTGTTCAGTTTTTTCAGTTTAAAAATGAATAGAAATGGGATCATTGAACACACACATGTGTGTATGTGTAATATATATATATAGTGTATATACATACATATGTAATACATGTGTATATATGCATATATATGTAGATAGATAGATAGATAGATAGATAGATAGATAGATAGATAGATAGATAGAAAGATAGATAGATAGAAAGATAGCCAGACAGATTTTGCCAAAATCTGTTAGGTGATTTGTGCCACAGAGAGAACCAGAACCTATAGTTTGAAGTGCTTTCCTCAATAATATTCCTCACCATGAACCTTGCTACTCTGGACTTTGGTTTCTATGATGTATTGGCCAGGTCAGTGGTTCTCAACCTGTGGCTTATGTTCAATTTGTAACAATGAAAATACAATTTGTATATCAGATATTTATGTTACAATTCATAACAGTAGCATAATTACAGTTATGAAGTAGCAATGAAAATAATTTTATGGTTGGGGGTCACCACAACATGAGGAACTGTATTAAAGGGTCACAGCATTAGGAAGGTTGAGAATCACTGGGTAAGTCAATATGAATTTGGGATAATGTGAATGTGCCAGTAATTTTTCTCGTTGCAATTTGATTCTAATTTATCTTTCTTCCCTTCCAGTTAATAAAGCCATAAGAAAAGGAGAGATCTGATTTGCCTTTTCTCCCTCTGGACTTGAACCCACATACTTGCCTTCCTAATTAATTAACCCTTTTTACATTTAGCTTTCCCAGGTTTATCATAAATCCTCTCTAGTGGTGGCTGGTTCACGACACAAAGTAGGGAGTGAGGTAGGGGTGAAGGTGATAAAGGTGAGAGATAGGAGAAAGTTAATGGTTAAGGGGAAGACCTTCACAAAAATCTCCCAAGAGAACAAGATTTGCTTATACTATAAAGAGGCTAATTTTTTCATTATTTGTAACTTACATCAAAGTCCCAGGTGTTTGATCACAAATTAATAATTGCTTTTGGGGTCTAGTGTTGAAGCACGATTCAGGAGACCTTTTGCATTTCAGTATCACTTTAAAAAGTTATAAAATATATTTTATCATTAAAGCTTTTTAAAAATTTTCCTATGAACCATCATATTTTACCTTATGATGACATAATACAACTGTTATTATTACCATTTCACAACTGAGGAAACTGAAAAGTAGAAAGTTTTTTTCATGGTTAAAACTGCTAAATGTATTTTCCTTCATCCTATTCCCCACCTCATCTATGTTATTCTCCCTCTCCTTTCACCCTGTCCCTCTTCAAAAGTATGTTTCTTCTTATTACCCCTCCTCAATCTGTCCTCCCTTCTATAACCAGCCCCCTTCTCTTATTCTCTTCACCTCCTACTTTCCTATAGGCTAAGATATGCACAGTTGACAGTGCATGTTGTTCCCTCTTTGAGTCAATTTTGATGAGAGTAAAGGTCACCCCCCCACACACACCTCCCCTATTTTCCCCTCCACTGTAAAAGCTTTTTCTTGCCTCTTTTATGTGGTATAATTTACCTCAGTCTACCATTTCCTTTCTCTTAGTGCACTCTTCTTTTTTAACCCCTTGTAATGGTAATTAATTTGTTTGATCAGATGTAAAGTAGATCCTAGTAACCTAGTGTTAAGTATAGAACTCTGTCCATTGGTGAAAAGGTGTGAATTTCCCCCTGGTGAAAAGGTGTGAATTCCCCTGTGTCTTGGAAGAATGCTATTGGCTGAGACACTCCCCTGTTGACTTGGGAGAAGGCCAGTG
>CM053601.1:131840472-131860378 GCA_028646575.1 Pseudocheirus occidentalis | reverse complement strand
CAGAATATTTAGAGATTATATAAGGCAAATATGAAATAGGGTGAAACAAAATGTGCAATTTAGGAATTACATATAAGGCACAAGTGAGGTAAGTGCAATAAGCATAAGTGAGGTAATAAGGTACAAGTGAGGTATATAAAAGGAGAGAGAATTCCATAAGTTCAGTGCTTATCCTCCTCTCCATTCTAACTAAGTTATAGTTCCCTATTTCTGGAGAGTCTTCACTTGATTTCTCCACATTCACTGCTGATTTCTTTCCACTTAGGTCTCTGTTGCCTTTCCTGAAAGTCTTTGAAAGCCTCCAGTGCTTACTGAATGACCCAACCAGATTTTTGATTAAAGAAGTTTAAAAAAAAGAATGGGATAAGAAGTATAGTGTGTGAAACCAGTCTAGAAATGCAGATGGTTACTGTGTTGATTAGACATGTATGGTCTAGGACTAGGACTAAGCTTCCTTAGGCACAGCACTTTAAACCAATATTGAGCTGGATACTCTATGATTTCAATAAAAGGTAGACAGACATGCACAAACAAGGAAACAAATAAAATAATATTAAAATTAAGAATAGAAAGACTACACAATTCACACTTCCATATAATCAATACTTGGGTGAAGAAGTAAAGAATCTATAGAAAGGACTAGATTTAGTGAACAACATGACCAAAATAGAATTTACTGTAACTTAATTGACTGGTTACCAAAGTAGGAATAGTTTCATGGTCAGTTTTCTTCCTTCCCTCAAACCATTAAGTAGTTAGAACAAAAGTAAAAATCATTAACTACTTGGAGAATAAAGATAAGACATTGTTTTTAAGCACATATGCACTAACTCCTTAAACAAGGATTAAAAAAGGATTGTGGGGAAAGAGGAATGGGGAAAAAAGTTAAGATATTGACTTTACACGTAACTATTTCTAAGTGAAATTTATTCTATTCCAAATGATTTTCTAACACCAGAAGGAGAAAAGAAGTCAGATGTGTCCAACATCACACAGCTAATAAGTGTCAGATCTGTGACTTGAACCATCCTCTGCCTCTAGGTCCAATGTTTTTTTCTTCTCCCCAGAAGTATCAAATTCCCAAAGGCGGCATGTGGCCTCTGAAATGATGCACTGCCAGTGCCTGCAGGAATCAGATTAAAATGTAATTGGGACATGGTGAACAAACTAAAAAAAAATACAATTCAATGTATAATGTTAATTCGTGCTTTTCCAAATCAATATTGGCCTACAAAGATCTTGAGTTTGATACCATTGCTCTATTTCACATTTCATGTGACATACAAGTAAAAGTTAGATGTATGCATACATATGCAATGTATATGCATTCAAGTAAAGTAGCAATGCAATGTAATATAAAATTTAATTTCAAAACAAGCACGCTAAATCTATGGAATTTCATAGCAAAAAAATAATCAGTTTGGGCTAGAACGGGAATTAAGTCAAACAGACAAGTCTGTGTAGCATTTGGGTGTGCACAGAAAGAGTTTCCAATATATTTAGCAGAAGAACTGCAAAGAATCCATCAGGAAAAGAATGATTTAAAATTATTCTGCCTTCTTTTTTTCCAACCCACCTTTGGAACATTGCTGGAATGAAATGCCCATCTATCTTTTCTCTAACTTACAGACTTTGGAAGAGAAAAATAGTCATCTATTTCTTATTTCCTTTGATTTACTCTTTCTGTGTCTCTTGCTTCTTACTTTTCCTTTCCTTATATTCTAGTTTTAGCACATAGAAGAAGAAATAAAAGAAGTAGTGAGAGATATCTGATAACAAAAGTATTTCCTAACTCCTAAGACAATTAACTTAAAAAGGACACTCAGAAAAAAGAAAACATTTCTATCTTTCAGAACAATTTTCAGATAGCTATTGAGGCAATATATCTTTAGTTTCTAGGATCTAGTGGGTAATCTTCTGGGTGCCTGTTTGGAAGATAGGAAAAGTGTGAACTCTTCACTAAGGATCTTTTTTTATGTTTTTGTTTCTTTCATTTCAGCTAAATCTATTTTTGTTACATTAAAGAAAGGATTCATATACTGAAACTTGAGTGATTTTGAATATATAATATCATATGATCATTATTTTATTCGTACCAGACAATTGTAATTTAAATATCATATATGAGGAAAAAAGATGAAGGAATCCAGGTATTTGAGGAAGGAAGCATGGTGGTGACCATTTGGATGAAAATCACTGGATAGAGAAACAAAACCAATATTTTGATGAGATCATATTATATAGAGTATACGCAAATGCATGTGCACGTTATAGCTGTCTGTATATGTGCCCTTATGTACATGTATGTGCATACATATGTATACATATATACATATACATATGTATACATATGTATGTACACACATAGACATCCCATAGACTGTTCTTTTGTTTTGAAGTAACATTATTTAATAATTAGTGGCCTTTAGTCAAAGATGAAGTATACTTAATGAGGACTGGTAAAATGTATTTCCCTGGAGTCTCATGAATCCAATCAAGGTGGATTTAAAATGGAATCTAAGGAAAGAGAGAAAAAGTACCCATGTAATTACATCTGTCAAGTCAGATGCCATAAAGAATAGAAGGTACAACAAAGAATGAACAGCAGGAGAAAGGGAGAATAGTTCATAGAGTATTTCCCCTAAAGTATTAGAAAGAAAAATAATGGCCCCAGGTGTTGATACATAAATGTCTTTAAACATTCAAATCACATCTGAGTGTGTGACCTTGAGCAAGTCCCTTAACTTCCCTGGAGTTCAGTTTCCTTCACTTTAAAGTAAGGGAGAAGGAATAGATGGTTTCTGAAATCTCTTTTGGCTCTATATTTGTGATACTTTTCTATGAACTTAAACTCATCGTCTCTAAAACAGAATTTATTATCTATCCTCCTGCATCCTGCCCCCATCACCAAGCACATTCTTCTTTCTAACTTCTCATTTCTGTTTCACTATCCTTCTAGTCTCAAAAGTTCACAACCTTGGGACTCATCTTCAACTCTTAAACCTCCCTCACTCGACATATCATTTGGTTGCCAAGATTTACCATCCCTTCCCTCAAAATGCTTGTTGTGGTTCTTCCCTTAACTTCTTCCACATGTTTGCCAGTAGAAAATCCCATTAACTGAACTATTGCAGTAGCCTAATTAGACACCCTGCTTCAAATCATAGTACTTGATACATATTGCTAAAAGCATAGATCTAACCATTTTACTCTCCTGTTTGAGAAGCTCCTTGTTGCATCTGAGACCAAATGTAAACTCTTCTATTGGGCACTCAAAGTCCTTCACAACCTAGCAACAACAGCTTATATTTCCAAGCTCATTATATATTCCCATCCTTTATGTAGGCTGTCTGCCAGGCAAACTGGACTTCTTGTTTCTTAAACCTGGGATTCCATTTCCTTTCTTCTCACTTTTGCATATGTTTTCCTTCATTCTTGGAATATATTACATCATCACTTTTACCTCTTAAAATCCCTATCTTCACCACTACTACGTCTCTATTCCAAAGATATCAAAGAAAAATGAAAAGGACCTACATGTTCAAAAATATCAATAGCACCTCTTTTTGTGGTGGCAAAGAAATGGAAATTATGAAGATGATCCTCAGTTGGGGGATTACTGAACAAGATATGGTATATGATTGTGATGGAATGCTATTTTGCTATAAGAAATGATGAACAGTGTGCTCTTAGAAAAACCTAGAAACACTTATATGATGTAGAGTAAAGGGAACAGAGCCAAGTCATTTTACACATTGTACACAGTAATGCATTATTGTAATGATGATCAACTGTGAATGTCTTAACCACTCTGTTCAACACAATAAATCAAGACAATTCTGAAGGACTCATGATAAAAAAAAAAGTGCTATCAGACAAGGGGGAGAATGGAGGGGAGAGAGAGCACTGATGAACTCTGAGCGTAAATTGATCTATAATTTGCTCACTTTGGTTATTGTCTTGCTTTTTCATACCATTGCTAATATGGACATATGTTTTGCATGATTCCATATGTATAATTGATATATTGCTTATATTTTCCATGAGTGGGGGAAGTGCTGGAAAGGGAGGGAAAGATTTGGAACCAAACTTTTTTTTAATGTTAAATTTAAAAAAATAGAAATTCAGAAGCATCTAAAAATAGGATGTCTTGTTACTACCACATTAAAATTTAATATACATTAAAAATAAACTAAGTTCACAATTTCACATAAATCCTCTCTTTTGACTCTTGCATATTGAAATGTTCATGTTAGATAATTAAATTTATCATTAGAAACATTAAAAATAAGAACAAGCAAAAATCCATAATTCTGAATTGCTCTCCTCTTGCCTACATTTTGTGTAGTGTGCTTGATATCTGGGAAAGGAATAATAATAATACCACCAGCCACATACCTAGCATTGGAAGCAAAGTGCTTTGTATACAGTAAAGCATTATGGGAATTTGCCTTGATTCCTATTAGAATCAGGGGAAATGAAACTATAGACGTCCAAATCAATCAGTTTATGCTTTTCTAGTTAAAAAAAAAATTGGTGAGGAAGAAATGAAATCTCCTGACTCTGAGGAAATTTTACAATTTCCAAATGATTTTGCTCATGCGTTCACTACCTTTGGAGGTTACAGAATACTGTTGCCTTACTTAGCATTTATTTAACATTTTACGTCATTAAAATGCACAGTCAATGATTGCTTTTAATTTTTCTCTCCAGGAATTTTGTTAGTCTATCCAGTATGGGATACTGACTCTTAGAGTTAACATCTTGACTTCAAATTATGTGTAAATATACAAGGATGATTTTTTCAAATGTGTTATAACCTCTCAAACTCTAGCCTTTTGCTTATCCTACTTCAATTACCCTATTCCTTAAACAATCTTTCTTTTTTTAAAGTAAAATTAAACAACCCATGTGGTAGGTTGTTTCTTCATCTGTAAAAGGCTGTGAGAATAAAGAGTTGTGTATAAGTAGTTTTGCCAACTATCAATGCTAGCTATTGTTGTTATACTAAAAGTGCAAGATAATCAGCCTCAGAAAGTTACCTTTAGATCAAAACATACTTTTTGGCCTAAAATAGACAGATAATTTACATGGTTATCCTTAGAATCCACTCATTTTCTGAACTGGCCAACCAAGAGTTTGGTTGTTTCCTCTAATAAAATCTATTTCAATTAAAAAAATAAAATAAAAGACTGCTTGCCCGTGTTCCTTTGAAGTCTAGCAGGTGTCACCTCATATATGCAGCCTTTCCTCATTCTCCAAGCTATTAAAGTTACTCTCCCAATATTTCCTTGTATTTTCTTTCTGCATATTTTGCTCATCTTTATATGTATAAACGTTATTTTCCCAACCAGGCAGTAAGATCGTTAAGAACAGAATTTCTTTGTCTTTGTAAGCTCAATGCCAGCTAGCACAATGCCTGCTATGTTAGAGATGTTTAATAAATGAGTGTTGATTGGTTTATTAAATGTATCTAGTATGAGTATTGAACAGTAATCCTAACATAAGAAGGTATATGCAACTCCACAGGAGTGATTGAGATTTTGTAGAATGAGTCAAAGATCTGGAATATGGCAACGAAGCCTCTTGTCCTGGCTGAATTTTCATTTCCTCATGAGCTAAATAAAAGAATTGACTAAAGGATCTCAAAGGTTCCTTCTAGCTCTAGATTTATTGTCCTATTGCTATAAATAAGAAAGAAGAGAATAATAGGCACAAATCAGTATCATTATGTATATTAGAACCATAAATATCTGTAAAGAATGCAAGAAAATTCAGAGGGAATAATGATGGTGAACATTTGTGCTGGGAACAGTATATAGGGGAGGAAAGCATTACAGTCACAAGAACATTATAATACCAAGTCTAGACAGAAAGAATAGGCAGTTTGGCAAAGAGATCAAAAAGCATTCTCTCTCTCTCTCTCTCTCTCTCTCTCTCTCTCTCTCTCTCTCTCTCTCTCTCTCTCTCTCTTTCTCTCTCTCTCTTCCTCTTTCTCTCTCTCTCTCTCTTTCTCTCTCTTTCTCTTTCTGTCTCTTCTGTATCTCTCTCTCTCTCCCCCCCAACCCCCTCCCCAAGAAGAGTCTGATTAATTATTGGTTTATCTTCATGGTAACATTTCTGAGAATTTGGAGGAAATGACAAGTGAAAAGGGAAGCTATTACTATTATAGACAAATAAAATTAAAATATTTGATGAACTAGACATGATGAGACTACTTGGAAAGAAGTAGCAATTTATGTTGAATTTTTTCTAGAGGAAAGAAAAATTTTAAAGTCATTTGGTCAGATGATTTTTCATTTAAAAATCTGAGTACTTCAAGTGGCTAGGACTGATCCACTGAAAAGCTGTGAAACCTTGGTCTTTATTAATCCACTCTCTCCTTTCTACACAATAGCTCTATGTGGCAAATAGATTAAAACCTATTATTCCAATTTGCAGATAAGTAAACAGACAGATAATGACCAGAAAACATGGGGACACCGGCTCCTAAGAAAGCCAAACTCTGCATTTAAGTTACCACGTCTAGGTTGAGGCCTGAGTGAGCCTGGCCTCCAAAGAGGAAGATCAGGCTTTTATTTTATTATCTTTGGCTTATTATACCTCATACCTAGAGGTCCCAGTAGAAACCCACTTGGCTTGTTTCAAGGGTAGCATTTTACCAAAAAGAAATCTAAATGATGTAGGTAACTTATAGAGAAGATATTTATTCCCTTCAAATAAAAGAAACACTTAAAACACAAAATATTTTAAAAGTGTCTATTGCTAAAGATTTAAAACACGACACCATAAGCTAATAACTCCTAATACATTCTGTTGAGAAGCTGAAATATGAGACATTTAGTGTGACTATTTAATAGGCATTTCATTTACAACTTCCCTCAGCATTGTCCAAAATTTTCCCCAAGTCCTTCTGGTAATCTAAGCTTGACCTTGACCTCCTTTCATGGGCCATCTTCCCTGCATTAGTTACGCTGAGCACCTTCTACAATGGAGCCAGAACTGATGGAGATACCCAGGAATTACTGACACCGTGAACTTATGGAGTTCCAACCAGGCTGGAAATGTTGATCTTGGGATTACTATTGGCTTATTTATGCTCAGGATCTTGGAATCCTTACTCATGGTCACAAAGGTGAAAATCTACCTTAGGTAGCATATATAAGCACCTCATATTGGTGATATGAGGAAGATTCTTCTTCTTCCTGTCATGGAAAGTCCCAGACATAGCATGACACACATTTTGGAGAGAAGATAAAGAAAATGAGAGCATAAGTTGTCTCCCTTCTAAGTTTATTGATGGGGTTGTTCATCCTGACTCAGTAGCCAGTCCTTTTTAACTGAAGCATCCCTTGACACAGCCATTAAGTGGAATAATTCATCAAAAAGAACAAGCCACAGAAGTGTTAAGGGGGCTTAGTTCAGTTCCACATGTTTTACAGTGGGGTATTCTCTACTCAGAAGGAGTAAGTGAGGGCCCAAAATGATCAGAACCAACATATTAAAATAGGCTGTCATAAGGAAATCAATTTGTAAAACATAAAGCACAATTATAAATGTGAAATTTTGTTATAACTGGCATCACTTCAAGTCAAATAACTTAAGTGCAATCTAGAAGACAACTGGCTATACAATGTAGTACTTCTATACCCTAAAGATTCCCCTACAGGTACAAAAGTGTCAGTACAGCTTAGAGAAGAAACTGAATGTATACTGAGATTAGTTTGACCACTAAGAAATTAGGTCTTAATATATATTACTGGGTTGCTTAATAATTGAGATACATATGGCTCCATGAAATTTCATTAGATAGTCTTAATGTATAATCTATGCAAAAAAGAACAGAAAGAACCTGTTGGAAGAGCTTATATTTTACTTACTAATATAATACAAGAACATGATAGATATATATTAATTTTCAGATAGACTACATATATAAATATACATACATATACATATATATATAGAACTGCCATTCTATTTTTTTATATTTCTACAGAGACATGAATGTATTTTTTTAATTTCAATGACTCACTCCAAATGTGTTCCAGTTCATAGCCACCTTTCAATAATCTTTTTAGACTTTAAATGTGGGCACCCTGCCCAGTGTCAAAGCACTTATAAAAGTTTCATGTAGCTTCCACACTTTGCAAAGAAATAACCCATTAAAGATTTTATTACTCACACGTTAAGAAATGCCACTCAATGAATAACTAACCCTGAGGGAGTGAAGAGTCAGTGAAGGACCAGAAACTCACTATAAATGATAGTCACAGACTTCAGACTACATCAGCTACACTGACCATTGCATTACATTCTACAAGTAATTTTAAAAAATTGATTTTTCTGAAGAATAGCTGCAAAAGTTAATGTTAAGAAAATATTTTGCACAATAATCAGCATAGCAATCACAGAGGAAGGATCCTAATGAACTTACTTTAAATTTACTTGAGGTTCCTTAAGGGTTTTGTGGTAAACCCATGAAATTCTGGAGGCAGCAGATGATCTCTATCCTTTGTCTATTCTTTGAAACCATATAAAGCCTCTAGAGAGTCAGAATGTCCAGGTCTACAAGCAACCAGAGATTGTGTAATAGAAGGGTAGGAGAACTGGAAAGGCATCAGTGGTTGATTGAAAAGTCTTGCTTAGCCAATGTTTCATCCAAGAATACAGTATAGCAAGTTGATTGAGTGCTTACTATGTGTCACACTTATGTTTCAGTGGTTGAAATGCTGGATGTTGAGTTAGAAAAAACTTGACTTTGAGATCTACCTTTCTTTTGGATGTTTACTTCTGTCTGAAAGTCATTGGAAGAGATAGGAGACAGCATCAGACAAAATCTAGGGGAAGAATAAAAATCAAGTTCTGATTTTTGAAATGAATTGTTCTGGGATAATTTGGGGTATTTTCTCCAAGATTAAAAAAAAGCAATTCCAGGATCTTGCCATATCCAAGACAGGAGTAACTACAATAGATTCTCAACTCAAGTCAGGATATGAGTATCTTTTGTCCTAGGAGAGGTAGGATTTTATTTCACTTGGAGTTCTTGCAAGAAAGTGCAGATGCATGGGAAGGGGACAGAATGTTCAAAGCATTATATGAATTATATGACTGACCTTAGCTGGTGCTATGGAGAAGGGAGTAAATTTGTTGCAAGACTTCTTATCCTGGATAAAGAGTTTATACCATCTCAGTACATCACCTCTTTCATGAATTACTTGTTCCCGGACTGAAACTCCTTAGGAGATTAAACACAAAGACAGGGAATTAAGAAGTGGTGAAAATTACAATCACATTTTTAGGTTGCGCTGGGCAAAGGGGTATGTAAGGATTTAATGAGCCAGGAGAGTTAGAGAATATACACACACACACACACACACACACACACATACACACATATGTAAATACATGTGTGTATATGTATATATGTACCAATTTGGGCTATTTGCTTCCAGATTATAATCGAAGAGGAAAGGAATAAATAAGGAGACTGTATTAAATTCATATTACTTCTAAAGGGATACCACAGAGGACTATCCCTGAAATAAAAAAGATTGGATGACTAGATGTTGCAGAATAAGGACAAAATTGCTCAGGGGAAGAGGAAAGAGAGAAATAGACAGACAGACATTAAGGGACAGATACAGACATGTAGAGAGAAACAAAGACCAACACAGAGACAACAGAGACAGAGAGTTTTTGCTTGATAATGGGAGGGTGGGGTATTCCTCACCTGTGGGGGAAAAAAGTCTTTTCAGAACAATATTGGCAAAAAGGATAATAAGAGCCTAATATAGATTTAAAAGGAGAAATGAAGTAATATAACAGAACTTAAGGCGAAAGGGACTAAAATGACCAATTATGACCATGAATGTAAAAATATTAGTTTTCCATAAAAATGGACAAGCAATGAAAAATGTTAATATACTGCATACAATAGGAGTATTTAAAACAGAGAAATATATGCAGGGTCAAAATAAGGGCCGGGAGCTTCAGGTAATTCTGGAAAAAGTTGTATTTGCAGTCATAATGTCAGCCTTATGCTTAATGTCACCAAGGATAAACTTGAATATATCACTTCTAGACATGCCTAATGGGATTAGGGGGCAGAGAGAACACCACCCCCTCTTTACCCTGCAAGATTCTCTTTCAAACTTTGTCTCTCTGTGGCAGTAATCTTTGTCTGGGCTTCCATTCTCCCATATCCTCATGGCTTTTCATAGCTCTCCTTCATTTCTCAGCTCCATATGTGTTCTACATAACTGGTTTCCTCTAGTTGAACTCCTCTTTACATCTGGATTCAGTAAACTAATTTTTATAGGTCACCCAGAGACATGGCATGAGATTCTTGCTATGCAATTGCTCCCTTTATGATTCAACCCAAGCAACAAACTTACACCTCATAAAAGGGTTCACCTGATGTGGTTGGATTATCTTGCCACTTTTCTATGGGTATGTCTGTGAAAGACTAGCAACTCCCATACTGAAGTAATAAGCAGAAAAAGGAATGAAGGATGTCTAGCATCAATAGATCTCCTATTAGTTTATGAAGAAAAATTACCAAAATTATTTTGTGGTCATTCAAAAACAAAGTAAATCAATGGAAAAAAATGATAAGTAGAACTCAGAATACAGAGAAATTCAGTATGAAGAAGAGGAAGAATACAAAATTTGGGAAGGTTTTGCTCATTCAACAAAAACCTCCAGAAAAAGTGGAAAGTAGTGTGACAGGACAAAAGATATTTAAACTGACACTTAAGTCACACAATAAGTTTGAATAAACTGTTCTGAAGATTCTTTCATAACTACAATTCAGGGGAAATTCATAACCAGATAAAAGGTCAAAAAACTCACAAAAATTGTTTATTTTAATTACATATGTAGCATTTTCTCTGAAGCTACGTCCCCAAATCTCATTAACATTGACATTGAATGGTCAGAGGACAGTGACAACTATTTTTCTTGGGGTATGTAGGGTTTCTAGTGTGTAAACTAATAATACCACATTAACCTTTAGAAGAGGAATTTACTGAGGAAATATAGTAGTACCTACAAACAATCTCCCCAATTTGGGAATATGCTTTTCTCTTTCACATACAAGTGGTCAACTCAAAAGTAAAATGCAATGGTAGCAAGAATAATACATTTAGAAAGCTCACGAAATCAGGGAATAACTCCCTCAAATCCTTTTCTCACTTTGTGATTAGGGGGTTTTGCTTGATTTTAGCTATCTATTGGTCTCAGAGGATCAGTGTTTTTCTAGAATTGAAAGCTAACATTTCTCTCTGTCATGTGGTGTCCCAGTCACTGAAGTTGCTGCTATCTCCAATGGCACTATTTTCACTTATGTCTTCTTGTGATTCCTCTCTCATTGGTCACTAATTCTTTGGTAGACTTTACTGCTGACTCTGGGCAGCTGGTGTTTCTGATAGATATCCTGGTCACTTAAACACTCCAGTATCAAAATATTGATTTATATAAGATACGGGAAAAATAAACACAAGATAAATAGAGGTAGTATGTGATCATAAAGACATAGTAACTGGCTGGGAGGAGAGCAGCTACCGTATCCTTTACCACTCATTCTATTGGGGAAATTTTCACATGCTTAGAGTAGACATTCCTCTAAATCATCAACAGCTGAATTGACAGTATGAATTAATAGAAATAATTGTGTCATAATAAGTTATAAATATGAAGAAGTTAGATAAATGTGGAAATACTTGTTTGAGCTAAAACTGAGTAAAGAAAAAGAAAGCTTTAAAACAATATCTATCTACCTACCTACTATAATGCTAAGAAAATTGGAAGATCCCTTTTTATTGCTAAGTTAACAGGTACTTAGCACCTAGTTTCAAATTAAGCCTCTGTTAAAGAAACAGAAGGAGTGAACTCCTGTTGCTGATGTAACACAAAGGGCCTGAACAGTGAAGAACAATACTGTATATAAGGAAAAACTCTAGCTGGGAAAGTCAAAACTTCTTGGAATAACAATGTGGAGCCAGGGTAGCTGCTGCTGCTAGACTGAAGACTGAACTGAGAATTGAGAAGAGGAATGAGAATTGAGAACTGAGACAGAATTTCCTTGGAACTTGTGGTGGCAGAGCTTCTTCTGAGAACCAGTCTGACTGCTGAGGACTTTGGAGGGCCAGTCAAGCTGCTGAAGACTTCTGAGAGCTAGCCAGAGCTGCCAGAGAAAGCATGACTGTGGTGTCAATAATCTGTCTGTTTGTGGCCTTGTTAACCCTTGACTTCCCAGGAATAAAGACTGAAGGATTTAAGGTGGACTGGACACTGTGAACTTCAGTGTGGAACAGGAACTGCATGGAGAGCTGAACAAGGAGCTGGGAGCTGTCTGCCTTTGAACCCAGGTGACAGTTTGGTGAATTCAGATAGGAGCTGGGACCATGAAAGGGGAACCAGGGAAGCTGAGAACCAGTCTCGAGTCAAGATAAAAGACTTTACTTGGATACTGTGTAATGACTTAGAAGATTATTATTTACTATGAGTAGGGGTGGATAACTTTGAATTTTGTACTTTGTGATTGAATTACGGATTTTGTGATTGAACAAATGAATGTACTTTGTTCATTATTAGAAACTAATCTCCAGTTGAGACTATACCAGGGGTGGAGTACTTTGACTTTTGTATTTTGTGGAGGCAAGCCTCCTTAGAGATGACTGGGGGATTGATTTACTAAGCAATTGATTGATTAAATTATTGTACTTTGTTCAAAACTATGTGACTACTAGGGTGGAAACTATGTGGCGATTTTAGTTATAAGTTGTTGAGTTGTGAATGGAATAAAAGTGAAAACTTCTCAGGTAACATTCCAGAAATCTGAACAGAATTGTAATAAAGTACTAAAGACTTAGTAACCTGGGCTGGTAGCCTGGGACCCTAGCCTTACTTCCCTGGTCATAAGTTGAACTTTTTGCTAAGCTTAGCTAATGCATAGGAGGGGAAAGCACAGACCCTTCAAATTTAACTAGAGGCTTGCATGTCCCAGACTTGCATCCACTGACCACCATCTGATCTAAACAAATATAAAATTGGAAATCCTTTTGCAGAACCCTAAGCAGGTCACCATGTCCTAAAATCCCCATGATTCATAAAATATTTTCTGCTTTCATGTCCATATTGATATTGTTAGAACATTTATTTTCTGCTTTCATATCTAAGTTGATACTGATGTCATAATTTGTTCTCATGTCTGCTAGACATGTACCTTCTGCTTTTTTATATTACTCACATTTCACCTGCAATGCCAGCAAATTTTTGCAGTTAGGATTGTGTACCTCAGTTCCCAGTTAATAAGAACAGGACAGGACAAAAGGGGAGGGGGGGGAAAGGGGTAATCTTTTGGGTATATAACCAAGCTTTACATTTTGTAAAGACAGCCTCTGGCAGCAAGACTGCCCTTCTTGCTAGAGGAAATAAATAAATACATCCTTCCTGTCTCTACTTGGAGATATCTCTGCTTATTTTTATTTGGGCAAGGGTTGTCTTTGTCCCACACAGTTGTGACATGATGAATACTGTATTTTGATTTTCTGTGATAAGTTGTAACATTGTGGATGCTGTGCCTTGGTTTTCCGTGAATGTTTTGTTCTTATTTGTTATTGAATAAATAGAATGTTTGCTATACTATATAATCAGAACGTTGAAAGCTATTCACACCTGAAGTCCTCTGGAAAGCTGTTCATGAGTGGCTTTACACCTACCTATGTACCTATATTGATTTGTAATTCCTAATCTCTACTAACAAATGACAAATTATAAGAAGAAAATGTTGTGTTCTACCAGTTATAAACAGTATATTAAATCAGACAGCTTTGATTAACATACTACAGGAGTTATTGGAAAGTGAACAATGGATCAAAACTCAATGCATTTTACATAGGACATTTCATTTGATGACTCACATATAGAACTTGAACCCAGATCTACTTACCTGTAAATACAATATTCTACACATTATAAAATGTTAGGTTATATTTCTCTTTCAGCTTTAATTTTGTTTTTTAACAGTAATGGCAAGTTCTAATAAGAACATAAGTGGGAACCTCCTCCAGGAATAATATTCATAGATAAAAATCATATCATTTGTGGAACTTGAAATTGATGAATGATAAGCCAACTGAACAGCAATACAAGCAAGCAACCAAAGCATATGATGACACCTACAACAACTCAGAATTACAAAACAAGAAAGTTAGCCATATCCTTGAACAGTGTATACCAATCATGTTTAGCCAGAGATTTCTTTGGAGGAATCATGGCAGGATTTAAGGAACAACAGGCTACAAACCTGAAGAACTGAGTTCTAGTCTCAGCCTTGATACTAACTGTGTTCTCACTCTATCTGAAAGATAGAGCTAAACCTCCAGTTAAGACAAGTTATATTACCCCTCTCAGGCTAATGTTTCTCATCTATCAAATAAAATGATTAGACTATATTATTTCTATTAGCCCCTCCATCTCTAACATTCTACCTATCTAAATTCTGTGTCCCCTAATAGTCATTGACACCAATAAATGCTAAACATTCAAAGCACACTGCATACATTATTTTATTCTTCTCAACAATCTGACTCTTCTTTTTATCCTAGGGGTATCAAGGGGAAGACTACTGTTATCCATCAAAGGATAAAATCAAGAGACAGTTAATTGGTTTTGAATTTAGTGTCACTAGGGGGTCAAGATAAAATTTAGATTGTAGCTGACAGATTTGAGATTATCCTTAACTTAGAATTATTTTTAAAAAGTCATAGGATTCATTTTTCAAAAGTGGATGGCAATGTGGTCTCTCAGGTATGTAATTTGCATGTGAGAAAATATATCTTGGCTATCAAGATTCAAGCTACTTTGGTTTTATAAAGAAAATAGAAGATGTGATTTGCTAGGGGAATAGCTAACCTATGGCCATAAGGTGAAACTGGTGGGCCAATGACTAGAGAGGCAGATGCTGGATAAGAGCTTTGGCTTGATCATAGGGCTAATTGGGAGAGGAGAGAAGTCCTGTTATTTGTGTCTTTATACAAGCTACAGCTATGCCTAGAATGTCCATCTTGCTTACCTTTGCCTTAAATACCCCTAAGTACCACCTAAACTTAACTCAAGTGCTACCTCCCGGGTTCTAATGACTTCCACCAGAATTATTTTAGTATTAGCTGTGTATATCATGTATATTTACATATATGTGTACATGTTGACTTTTCATTAGAATGTAAATGCCTTGAGGACAAGAGTGTGTATACGTACATACATACATATACATACATATATACACACACACACACACACAAATGTGTTTGTATCTCTAGTGCCTAGCACAGTATTTGGCATATAGCTGATTGTTTAATGAATATTTTTCATTTGATTGACTAATCTTGATCCTCCTAGCCCTGACAGTTGTCATATAATTGTAAAATATACTGAGAAATCAATATATAGTTTCTTCAGTTCTTAAAGAAGATAGAAATCCATTAAATGTATTTTATTATAATTTAGACATTAATATATCTATAGGGAAGAGGAGAGTTGACCAGGATACTCCTTATTAATTAGTTTTCCCTAAGTCCAGCTGATATAATTGTAGAATGTAAAAGGGCAGAAAAGATTGGATGTTAAGAGCCTAAATGTTCAAGGAAGTGTCAAGACTTTCTTATGTCTTTACAAGATATGAAATTCTCTAATAGAGCTTAATGAACTTAGAGTGGATACCAAATGACTGGTTGAAAAACCAGCCACATTATTGGCATATTTTTATAGTGAGATATCCCCACTGCTTCAAGACCTTCAGGAAGGAGAAAACTCCACCATTGGAGACAACAGGCTCCATTTCTAGACATCTCAAAGTGTTAAAAAAAACAAACCTCCTGACATCAAATTGACCTCCATAATTGTTAGCTATTTTCTTTGTTCTTCCCTTTGAGGCCAAAGAGAATAAGGTTAATCTCTCCTCCACATGACAGTCCTTCAAATGCTTTTCCCTACCCCCAGTCTTCTTTATTTCAATTAAACATAAGTAGTCCCCTTCAATGGAACTTCATATGATATCTGCTCCAGGCCTTTCATCATCTTATTCCCATATTCTGGGCATACTCCAATTTTAAAATCACATTCTTAAAATGGGTAGAAGAACTAAAACCAAAGATGTATGATAAGGGTAGTAAGAGCTACTCTCTTAATGAAGCACTTAATGAAGTCTTTTTGGTTGACTGCCAAATGTATAACAAAGCATAATCAAATGTTTTCGGGCTGCTAAAATCACTAGATTCTTTTTTTTTCTTTCATAGGTGTTGTCTATCCATGCCTTCCCATTTTATACTTGGCAAATTGATTTTTGTAACCAAATAGGACTTTACATTGTCCTCCATCCTGTCTGACTACTTTTCAGTCTCCTTTGCCTTCTCTTGACCTAGGTTCACATGATCTAAATGTGAGGGTGTTCTGCCCTGGGTCTCTTTCATTCTCTACTTATTCACTTGGTAATTTCATCAACTCTCATAGATTCAATTATCATTTCTATACAGATGATCCCCAAATCTATTTGCCCACACTTAACCTCTCACAGATCTGTGAGTATGTGGTTTGATCACTGATTGCATTCATCTTTATAGAGACTATCACAGAATATGTCCCATGTGAAGGCTCTATTTCTTTGAAATACATACACATATTTGCACATATATTTGCCATGTGGAGTGTGTAATCATGCCATCTTAGTCTCCCTCTCCTTGACTTCCTTTCTTCCATATTTCTTTTCTTTCTCCCTCTCTCCGTTTTTTCTTCCTCCTTTCCTTATTCCCTTCTCCCTTTCTTCCATTCTCCCTTCCTTACTCCTTTCCTTTTATCCTCCCTTCTTTCCTCCCTTTCTCCCTTCCTTTCTTCCTCTCTCTCTTCCTCCCTTTCTCCTTTCCATCCTCTCTTTCTCTCTCCCTCTTCCCTTCCCTTTGCCCAGGCTAATATGTCTTTACTCTATAACCAAGAGAGTGCCTGAGGCTGTTTCCTAATGCTCTTAGATTGGCTTGGGGAATTGCAGGCAGCTCCATGCCTTCACAGACCCAGGTGCATAGTTGTTCCTCCTGTTTCAAATGGCCTCATGGTATCCTTAACAGCTGGCACAGTTTGTTTTTGCATGCCAGCTGTGGATATGTAGACTAACAATAGTATACTCAAATCCACAAGGAATTACTAAAAACTGAAAACAGATGATATATAGGTAAATATTTTTCATCAAAAGAATAGAATGGGTAGAATTAGTAGGAAATAAAAGATCACCTCATTGATTCTCCTACCCAATACTCTCTGGTATCCTAGTCAGGTGATCATTGAACTGCTGCTTAAACATGATACTTTTGATACTAAGGAATTCTCCACTAATTATGGCAGTTCCTTCAATTTTTAGATAGTTGATTGTTCAGAATTTTTATTTTGGGCTATGTAACTAAAAGGTTACCTGATCCTGATGCATAGTGAGGGTGTATCTCTGGCAAAGGCCTTTAACCTATCAGTGTTCCAGTCTAGGCAACTTTCTAAGACTCTAAGCTAGAAAAGGTGCTGACCTGAATTGGTAGAAAGAATTTTCTCCTCTTGGGAATCAGTGATATCAGTGAAATCACAAGCTCAGTCCTTACTCTATTGAGTCAAAATCTGCTTTCTTATTACTCCCACCAAATGATAATAGTTCTGTTCCCTCAAACCATGAAAAGGAGGTAATTCTTTTTCCACTTTAAAAACTTAAAATCTTTGAAAAGTGATCATGTACATCCTAGAACACCGATTTTTCTGTCTTTTCCACCTTGATGTCTCTAATAGATGACCTTAGGACAACAGCTGTTTATCTGATTCTGAGCTATGCTTTAAAAGAAAGGCCTCACCTCAAATTTCCACTGCTATGGGCAGACTCTTTTGGTATAGTTGGCTCTGGGAAAGTACTTTCAATTTCACCCAAATAGCAACACAAACTTGAAAACAGAATTGTGATACTCCCTGACAAGACTTTTGATAATTATCTAGGAATTGTGGTGAATGAGTGAGATATTTGGGTGAAATAGGCCTTTGAGAACACTTCCAAGCCACATTCTTCCACTTTACCTAGAAAGTTTAGAGCTGGCTTGATTAATAAGGATAATTATGCAAAAGAATCATTGGTCTTCTACAGGAATAGAGGATTATGGGATCAAGAGCAGCATCTTGTAATGCTGTTCCCAGCCTGCTCATCTATGGTATGGAAAAACTGAATTCAGGATGATTCCAGAAGACACAACAGGTGGTCAGAAATGACCAAGGACTCACTTCATGGCCTGGAAGTCAGGCTCTACCAGTCCCTAATTAACTGTGGGACTTTAGACAAGTAACTTCCCTTCTGTGACCCTTACTTTTCTCACCTGTAAAATAAATCAATTATACCAGATGATTTCTCAGGCTTTTCACAGCACTAACATTTTATGGTCTGTGTTATAAGATACTTTCCAGCTCTGAAATTCTATAATTCATTTTTCCAAGATTCCTTCCAACTCTATGAGTCAATAGGATAGACACCTGCTAGCACCACCTATGTGAACATCTGTGTCTTTTGAAGGTGCCTCCCCCACAATCATGATTCACAGAGTAAGTGAAAGGCTGTGAACAGAAGAAAAATATTTCAGGTGTTGAAAATATTGACAGATTTCCAATTATAGTAGTAACAAGCCTACCTAAAAGGCAGCATGGCATTTTGGATGAGGCAGAACTTGGATTGGAAAGGACTTAAATACAGCATCTGTGTCATCTTCTATGTGCTTCAGAAGCATCATCTAAAATTGGGCCATGGGTGGATTTGATGGTCTCCAAATACCCTTTCACCTCTGAATCTATAGTATCTTACCCTGTCAATTTTATATGCCACTCTACCCAATGAATTTCAACCTCCCTAGTCTGGCCAACCCCCTATTTCCCATAATTCTTACTCTAAACTTTTGCTCATAATATTCTACTTTTCTGGAGTGTCTCTCTATTCCTGACCAAGTATCTGAAGTCTACTGAACTATGGAGGGAAAAGGACCATAGACGTGAGCTTAAAAAAGAGAAAGTGTTCCTAACAGTTTGAAGTGGGAAAAAATGAATGGCTACCTCATGTTGTGCTGTGCTGAAGGCTGCCTTTTTAATGGATAAAGTCAGGAAAGAGCATAGATGGTCACTGGGTGATTTTATGATCACTCATGGGATTTAGACTTGGAAGGGCCTTTGAGGTAATGAAGTCAAATCCTTTCTTTTTACAAATGAGAACCTTTCAAAGAGGACTCATTAGGCAGATGTTGTGCTGAATGACCTCTGTGAGCATGGAATGGTACTTTCACCAAATCTATGGTGCTGTTATTTTACTCAGCCTACAGCAAGACTCAACTTGGCTTACATTCCCCTTAAAGCTATCACCAATGGTTCTGTCCCTCAGTGATCCTCCTTTCATTGAATTCATGAAGGATTGACTTTTTGCGAGTCATTACAACCTTAATCATAGTCGTTACCATTGAACTATTTCTATGGCAATATTTTGTCTCCTAGAAGACACTGAGATATCTGCAAGTTTTGGTATAGTGTTTATGTTAATCTTCATATAACCCACCATGCTATACACAGAATAGTCACACAAAGAATATTTTTAATTGATATCTATAGTCTGAGTTTACACTGTCTTTGAGTCTTCATTATTTAGAGGCATATAAAACTTTAGTACAATTATGGTGTAATGAAAACAGCTCCTGGATTCAGAGATCGGTTTGTCTATTTAGTGACCATGGGAACTTAAATCAATTCTTCTCAGGGCTTTTGTTTACACATCTGTAAAATGAAGAGATTAGACTAGAGGATCTTCAAGATTCAAGCTCAAGGTAAAATGCCTCTATATGGATTTTTTTTT
>CM053601.1:131830013-131840372 GCA_028646575.1 Pseudocheirus occidentalis | reverse complement strand
GACTTTGATTTCTAGATTTGACCAGCATGAGTTTGGCTATGATTTCTCCTTTATGGCCCTCACTGTCCTCAGCAATAAAATAAATATATTAAACTAGTTTCCTTTTAACATTACAGTTAAAATGAAATCTAAGATAAATCATTTTATTCTAATCTATTAGGAAATATTCAATATTGATGTTGAGAAACAGCACTCTTTATAAAAACACTAAGATGGACAGTGTGGATAATAAGCCCATTTTACAGCATTACATTTGCTATAAAATTATACCACCAATAAAGGCAAAGTTTAGACCAAGCCTCTTTCTAATCCCAGAAAACACATTTTGGTACTTAGCATATAAATTATAGAATTGGGTGGCAACATCTAGAGTTCCATCTTCTGCTTTTGCAAGAGAAGAAAACAGAGACTAGTAGAGAGGAAGTTATTTTTTCAAGGTCACAGCTACTCAAAGAATTTGGGGTATAATCAGGTTTCCTAGTTACCAACCTAATACTCTCTTCTCTACATGACCTTGTATATGTCCCTTTGCATATGACCAATTCATCTTTAAACAATGCTGGAATATTGCAAAGAGTATTGCTGTGCAAAGCGAAATACAGCGTTTAAAATCCCAATTTTGGCAACGTAAGCAGTAAAGATCTTTAAATTTTAAACTGACTTTTAATTTTGAAGTTAAGCCAGGTTTTGGAGAATGAAAAGGCCCTAGAAAAGATAGCTAACTTTGAGAAGATTTCATTATATGTTTCTAATTATCTCTTGCAGTCATTTAGCTTAAGGAATCATAAACTATATTGACAATTTTCTTACAAGAATATGCTGTGGTTACTATGTGAGATGAGAGAGTTCTTTAAGATATTGTGAAAATGCATTTTATCATTATAAAGGTGATCCTCAAACAAGAAATGTTTGGATTTTTAAATTTTTTTGCAATGACTATATATTCAAATGTCACATCTTTATCTGAAATGCAATCTGCAAAGGATGAAAGGGATAAAAACATCTGAAATGCTTTAACACTATATTTCAATCTCTCATTTATTTTCCCTTTTTATAACTTTCCTCCCCATCTCTTTCCCTCACATTTTTGTCTTTAACTCTTTTTTCCTTCCTTCTCCTTCTACATATCACATATTCATCTTTCTGTTTTTTGTCTTTGATTATCATTCCTTCTTTTCCTTTCTCACTTTTATCTCATCCCCTTCTCTTAATCTCTGTCATTATCTCTTGTCCCCCCCCTCTCTCTCTCTCTCTGTCTTTCTCTGTCTCTGTCTCACTGTCTCTCTGTCTCTCACTGTCTCTCTGTCTCTGTCTCTGTCTCTGTCTCTCTCTCTCTCTCTCTCTCTCTCTCTCACACACACACACACACACACACAAACACACAATTAGGTGAAGTGAGAACAGTTATTAGTTTTGTACCTAGAGACTTAAGTGTTTGATCCATGACACTAATAAAATAAAATAAAATGACATAAAAGTAATAATTAAAGAATTATCAATCTTATGTACCTTAGTATGAATGAAGTCTCCGAGAGCATTTGATATTAAAAGAGAAATAGTCTGAGAGCACTAAATCACTTCAGGTTAGGGTGGGAGAATTAGCATCAAGGTTATGAAATTATATCCAGAAAAATCTTACTTATTGTAATATTTTACTTGCTACTCACCCTGTATGTATATGTTTCCATGTGTGCTATTAGGGAGGCAGTGTGGAGCAGTGGAAGAGTATAAATGTAAGACTGAATCAGAGCAATTGGATTGGATTTGACCTCTGATACTTACCTATATATGCTACCCTGGGTATGTCTTCAAGTTCCCTTATTTGTAAAATGAGAGGGTTGGATATTATGACTTCTCTGATCTCTTCCAGCTCGAAAGTCTATGAATCATTCATGGATTTTGTATGGAATAGATATAGATATATACAGATATACACACAAACATACATGTATAAACACATATGTATGTACATAAGTGTTTATGTCTGATTCTAATAAGCATTGTGCTTCAGTATAAAAATTATTAATTGAATAAGAATGTATATTAAGTTTTAATATGTAGCCCCACATACATAGGAAATTATTTATAAATAGTTATTTACAGACCCAAGGCACTTTCAGAAATATCTCATTTGATACTTTGTGGTAGGTATTTAAACTATGATTATTCTTATTTTACAGATGCAGAAACTCAGTCTCAGGTTAAATGACCTTCTCAGGTCCAACAAGTGGTAGAATTCTAGTGTAGCACCAATACTTCTAATTCAAGGTCCCATGAATGGTCTACTATGAATTTTCTACTGTGGAGATGAAGAAGAATCATATGACTCTGAGATGAAAGGAACCTAAAAGGTCATCTAGCATCAGCCTCTCATTTGACAGACAGGGAAACTGAGGAATAAAGATGATCAATTATTTGAATAAAATTTGAAAAGGTAGTAAGAAGCAGAAGCAGGATTTGGAGGATTTGACTTCAAAACAATACTCTTCCCACATTATGACTTGACATACTTAAATAATTTCACAAAGGAGAAACAAAGAAGAAAAAGGAAGCTAAGTGTGAGAATTATATGTGGTGATTAATCCTGAATATTTGCATTCAAATGATAGATGTAAGGCTTTACCTATAGACAGTGGAATTGGACCATATGGGAAGAAAGTCATTTCTTGTGCCTCAAAAATGGTGATGTAGACCCACCATTGTGTCTAGGTGAAAGGTTATCTGGTCAGGCTCAGAGGAAGAAGCACAAATTGGTGATTCATAATTTGCTCCGAAAGAACATTGCAGTGGCTATTTGTTGAACTGATATAAATTATAGTGAAATTTTATGTCTTCTAAGTATTTGCATTGATGGAATCTTAATGGACATGTACAGTATAACAACCATAGCCCTCTCCTGATGGCACATATAGAAACAAATGCTTTTACCAGAAGGAATATAAAGTTCTGGCTAAGTATTACAAAGTCCTGGGAACAAAATGGAAGATTTTACAGGCACAGGTGGTGTTTTCATCACTGTTAGTCATTGGAAGCAGGGACTAAAGAAGAACAAGGCAGTTTTGAGAACTTAATAACTCACTTAGAAAATAGTATCATAGGATAGAATTTGTATTAATAGGTGACAGCTTAAAATTTAAGTGAAGTGTGTGATCTGGAGTATATCAAACAAGAGTCAATGAAACCTATTTACCAGAGTCTTGTGAATCTAATCAAGAAGGTTTTCTTTAAACTACAAAGATAGAGAAAAGTACCATTTCTCCCCACTCTACACACCATGGTTCAGTGAGAGTAGTGAGAGGAACTGAGTTCAAATCTCAGCTCTTCTACTTATTACCTTTATGATACTGGGCAGTGTACTCAACCTCTCTGGCCTAAGACTTCAACTAGAAGATAAAGAGATTGCATTAGATGACCTTGAAATCTAGGATCCTATGATACTATAATACTTTTAAGTCTGGTACCACAGAGAGAAGCATGAAGCAAAAGAAATAGAATAACAAAGACAGAGTCATAAATTCACTGGGGGGAATATAATAAGTAAATAAATAAACATCAATAAACACTGTGACCTTAGACATTTATATATAAACAAGGAAAGTCCAGGTAGTAAAGAGGGGGAGCTAGAGACTTTCATGGAAGGAAGAAAATTTCAGCTCAGAGTTGACCCTGAGATTTTTGGTATATGACTATGAATATATAGCATTCAAAATTCAATTCAATGAAATAAACATTTATTAAGTACCTACTATATATCAGTCCCTAAGTGTGCTAAGTACAGGGGTCCAAATAGATAAGGGGTATAGATAATGCATATTAATAATATTTTCCTATTTTAGGATATAGAATACAATAAGGATTGCGAATGAACTGTGATGTCATTGATATAGAGAACTCCCCAGATAAGGAAACTTCCTCAACACTTGAAGATTAGCATATTTTCTACAACTTATACACTTTGTTTAGAGCATAAAAGATTAAGTGATTTCACTATTATGACAGCCAATATAACTCAGAGGCAAAATGTGAATCTTAGTTTTCCTCAGTCTATGGTTGGTTCTCTATACACCACGTCATAGTTCTTCACAATCAATTTATGACAGCCACATGAGGAAATCTAGGAACTTAATGGAGGAAAACATTAGAGAGAGTATTTGGGTGAGCAATTATGAAGGGAATAATAGGAGGATTATGATCATTGGAAAATACTATATACCATCTGGGCAGAAGGAAGAATTCGACGAGGAGTTATAGAAACAGACAATGAACTTGGCAGAGAAGCATAATATTTTATTAATAGGGAATATGCAGACATCTGCTAGTGTTTTCTTTTCTTGTCCAGAGCAAAAACAGTGAGCAGTTTGTGACCTAACAATGATAATTTCATCATACAAAAGTCGGATTAAGTAACCCTAGAAAATGCATAGGCCCTGATTCTGACCGACAAAGAAGTCTTTGTAGATGAAATAGAAATGATGGTCACTCTAAGAATAAGTGAGCACTTTAAGATAGAACTAGCGTTTGAGAGAAAAACTAGGCGTGGTCTGGCATGCACCCTGGACTTTTGAAGAATAGATTGCACAGGTCTCAGGAAAAGAATAGATAGGATTCAATGACCAGACATTCCATAGGGGAAATAAACCCACAATTACTAGAAGTCTTCTCAAAATAATCCAATAAGGGGAAGATGGAGAGTTGTCTATACAAACCACTTAAAATGGCATGTATAAAGACAAAGGATCATGTATTTACAGGTGGAAGAGACCACAAATTCCCTCATCTTGCAAACAAACAGTTGAAACCTAGCAAACTTAAGTGATTTGCTCAAGGTCATAGAGATAATACATGACAAAGTAATGATTTGAATTTAGTCCTTTGAACTTTAAACTCAGAACTCTTTCCAATTTCACATGCTATCTTGTATGGCAAGTAGAAGTAAGAAGAAGTAACCAGGAAAAATGCAGAAGAGTAGGAGCACTGTCATTTCATAACAGAATGGGGAGTTAGAAAGGACCTCAACAGCCATATAGTTCAACACATACAGGAAAGAAATATCTAATATAATGTGTCCAATAAATGATTGTCTAGACTCTATTTGAGGACTTCAAAGGATGAGCTTAACTTGGCTCAAATTTTAGGAAACTTTTTTCCCCTCCTTGACATCAAGTTAGCCTCTTTGCAATTTTCATTGCTCCTAGTTCTTTCCTTAGGTGGAAGCAAATAAGTGGCTTAGTAGACAGAGCATTGGGCCTGGATTCAGAAGAATACATCTGGCCTCAGACATTGACTACCTTTGTAACCCTGAGCAAGTCATTTAAGCTCGTTTGCCTTAATCCACTAAAGAAGGAAATACACACCAATTCAGTGTCTTTGCCAAGAAAACACTATGTATGGTTTTGGCATGCAATGGTCCACCGGACAACAAAGAGTAAAACATGATTGAACAAATGAACAACAAGAAGTCCTTTTCTGTTTCGCCAGAAGTTCTGGCAAAAGAGAACAATGATAACCTTTCCTTTATTTGCTGACCTGCAAATATGTAAAAATAGCTTTCATTCCATGCCATCTCCTCATAAGTCTCATTTTCTTTGGGCTAAACTCGAAGTTTCTTCAAGCTATGTTCAAATGTGACAGATTTAAGGCTCTTAACCATTCCAGTTGATTTCCTTGGGATGATATCCAGCTTATCAATGTGTTTCTTAAACCATTGTGCTCAAAACTGAACAGTACTTCTAATAAGATTTCATGAAGACTGAGTACAGTGAGACTATCATCTTGATATTCCTGGAATCTATGCCCCTCAATACAACACAAGATCAAATAAACATAATTTTCGTTTGCTTCATTACACTGTTAACTCATATTGAGCTTGCAGTCTACTAAAACCCCAAGATCTTTTTCAGAACTTCTATTTATCCATGTTTTTCCCATTTTATACTTATGAAGGCTTTTTGTTGTTTTTAAGAGTATCCAAGTGTAAGATTTTAAATTTATCACTACTGAATTTCACCTTATTAGATTCAGTTCAACATTCAAGCCTGATCATCTAGTGTCACCAAGGACTCTGTTGCCTGTATATTTAATGAATCTACCACTATGTCTTTATTTTACTGTTACTGTTATTTTTGAGACTGGGTCTCCTTAATTCACTGAGGCAAGAAGCACAGTAGCCACTAGCTGGTCCACCCTCTCTGCTGATCATCACAAGAGTTTGACCTGATCTGTTTCCAAACTGGCTGAGTTTGCCCCTTTTCAGGCAGTGTGGTAGCCCTCTACTCTTGGATGTTCAGCAGATTTGTGCTAGAATTAGTATGGACCCATGATTGGCTTTAGTCCTATTGTAGCTCAGAACCCCTGAGCCCAAAAGTTCCAAAAGCCTCAGCTTCTCCAGTAGCAAGAATAAGCATGTGTCAAGTCCAGCTACTTTTATATTTATCCAAGTAATTTATAAAAATAATAAACAGCGCAAGGCCAAACAAAAATCCCTGGATGTCTCACTGAAGACTTTTGTCAAGTTGCTGACAAATCATTAACAACTACAGTACTCTTTGAGCCTGGACATTCAACCAGTTTTGAATCTATCTGATCATATTACAATTCACTCCATACTTTGCCATTTTTTCCAAAAGAATAGTATGAGATATTTTATCTTATCTTATCAAAGACTTGCTAGGGAAACTAGAACCACAGAATTATTATCCAAAAGTTTAGTAACATTGTCAAGAAAAAAAAAGGAAATGAGGTTAGTACCATGATGGTTCTTTGTAATCGCTGTTTCCTTTTCTCATTAACCACCTGTTTCTTTAATGATTAATTGAAAATTTTTCACAGGAATAAAAGTGAAGATCACTGACCTTCAGTTTTTAGACTTTCTTCTCATTCTTTAAAAAAAATTGAACATTTGTTCTTCTTGAGTTTTGTGGCATCTTCCTTGTTTTCCACAATCTTTCAAAATGATCTTCCAAATATTACTGACAGTGGCTCAGCAATCACACCTGCCAACCTTTCAGGACCCAAAGATATTGTACATCTGAGTAAGGTGATTCTATTTCAGTCAGGGCAGCTAAACATTCTTTTCCTATTTTCTTACTTATCCTGGGCATCAATGGCCCATTAGTCATTTTTCTTCTGCCTTTGCCAGTGCAAAAGTCATTCTCCGTCACGGAAAAAGAAGAAACAAAACATTGAACAGCCCTGCATTCTTTCTGGTATCTGTTATAATCGTCAATCACATGCCACCCCCAAAAAAAGTTTTATCCCTTCTTTATTCCTTCACTAGAGCTAAAAATTCTTTTTTGTGCCTTATTTTTCATTGCTACCTTCAGTTCATTGTGAACATTATCATTCCCCTAAATGTTTTTTGCAGTAATGCATTGTACTCCTAAGTTCACTTTGTGTGACCCAGCCTTGCTCCCCATTGGGAAGTCATTGTCCATCTCTGTGTTTCTTAAGACAAATCTCATTTTCCCATGGCATTAGAACTCTATCCCTTAATGTCATGAGAATTTTTTCTTTACCGTCTCCCATCCCTTCTGGGCTACCTTTCCCCAGAGCACTTTATTCCATGGAACACTACCTTTCTTTTTTCTTAATGCTTTCAAATCTGCTTTCACAAAAGCTTGGGTTGATGCACTATTCTGCCCAATATTCTTCCTCTTCTCTATCCTATACTCTAGCATTGTATAGTTACCTTCCCCTCAGAAATTCTCATCAGTTTCACATCAGCAAGTTTGTTTCCATTGGTGAGAAGAATCATATTCAGAAGAGAATTTCCCCTTGGGTGTTCCTCCATCTTCTTAAGAATCAATCATCCCTAAGAGAAAAAGAGAAATTTCTCCGCCTTTGATAGAGGGAAAATTCTATCCAGCAGATCAGATTGTGAGTTGTTGTTGTTGCTGCTGTTGTTATTGTCTTCCACCATCAGACTTTTTTGACAGTCTTGTGATCTGTTTCCCAAATTCCTCATCGATCTTCCATGTATTACCATGTGTTCCAATGACAAAATCACTTTTTTCTTTATTCTGTGTCTTTCACTCAAATATTCTCCACCATTTTTCCTGCTCTGGTTCCTAGAATTCTTCACATGAATATCTTTGTATAATAAACAACAATATGTTACCTCTCTTCTCATTTCCTATGTCTTTTTTCTTATTAATTCATTTTAAACTTAAATATTAAAACTTAAATACACAGTAAGAGAAAAAAGAAATGTATTATAAACATAAATACTAAAAATTAGACAAGAAATAAGGAAATAAGGGAAAAAAAGCTTTGCCAAATGCAAAACAGAACATAAGAGAGGGTTCAAAATATGCAGCAATAAATATCAATTTCAATAAAGCTTATGTAGTAAACACTACATATTGTGTTCAGAGTTGTTCATCTTTTCTTTGTTTCCTTGTAGGTTTTCTTTTGTTCTCTGCCGTGTACTTTTTACTTTGTTTTTTTTCCCATTCCCTCCTTCCCTCCCGCAAGGTTTACAATTAAGCATGGATATACATATACGTACATATGCATATGTGTATATGTACACATATGAAACATGAATGCATGTGTACATGCATATTATATACACACATACATATATATACATCAATACATATAAACACACATATATAGATATACACTTATATACAGATACATATACTTGATATCTATGATCATAGTCATATACAGACATCTATATAGATGATATAGATGTATAGATATAGATACAGATATAGATATACATTCATATGCATCTATATAAGGCCATACTGTACTTGTTTGTCCTCTCTTTCAAGGTAGATACCATCTTCCTTCTTAAGTCCAAATCTATCCGTATTTTTCTAAGTTAACCCACTCATCATTCCCTATACCACAGCAACCTTATACAGTCTAGTAATTTCAAATAGTCTAAAAAAATACTGATTAATATGACTAACGAAAAGCATATTTTCCTTATTTTTCTCTTTTGATTAAATCTATTTTAGCTTTAACTTTGTCTGAGATCATGATTGCTCCTCTTGCTTCTTTCCCTAGTAACTTCTACTTCTGATATTCATTTTATGCTTGTATATTTCTCTTATTTCCTATCCTTGCTGGGTATGATATTTTCAGTCACCATTCCAGTTCTTTTGTTCTTCAATAAACAGTGTTGCAAAACCAGCAAGGTCACCTGCTCAGAAAGAATTAATAGAAGAATTAAAAAAAAACATCAAAAAATAAGATAGATTGAGGGAAAATTTACAAAAAACAAAGAACAAGAAAAATAAGAAAATTATGAATAAAAAGTCAATCAACTTGAAAAGGCAATCCAGAATCTTAAAGAAGAAAATGATTCCATGAAAACTAGAATTGGGCAAAGGAAAACCAGTGAAGTCATAAGGGACCAAGATATAACTGAATATATATATATATATATAGATAGATAGATAGATAGATAGATAGATAGATAGATAGATAGATAGATATAGATATAGATATATAGATATATATAGATATATATATATAAAATGAAAAAACCAGGAGAGAATGTGAAACATTTCAAAAAAAATATTTGATCTGGAGAACAATTCACAAAGAAGAAAATAAGAATGATCAGACTACCTGAAAAGTATGATAAAATTTTATCTTTATACAATAATGCAAGAAAAAATTCAAGAAAATTGTCCTGGGGGCAGCTAGGTGGCACAGTGAATAGAGCACCGGCCCTGGAGTCAGGAGTACCCAAGTTCAAATCCGGCCTCAGACACAACACAAAAACTAGCCATGTGACCTTGGGCAAGTCACTTAACCCCAATGGCCCTGCCTTCCCCCCTCCAAAAAGCAAAAAAAAAAAAAAGAAAGGAAAGAAAGAGTCCATCAATCACCTCCTGAAAGAGATCTCACAATGAAAACTCCAAGGAATATTATAGCCAAATTTTAGAAGTCTTAGATCAAGGAGTAAATATTGCAAGCAGACAGGAAGAAAAAAAATTCATGGAGCCACAATCAGCATAATACAAGATTTAGCAGCTTCTATATTAAAAAGTTCAGAGGGCTTGGGATATGATATTCTGGAGGGTAATGGAGCTAGGATTACAACTAAAAATCATCTACCCCATCAAACTGAGTATAATCATTCAAGGGCAAAAAGTGATAGTCAATGAACTAGAGGACTTTGAAGCATTCTTGAGGAAAATACCAAAGTTGAATAAAAAATTTGACTTACAAAAACATGACTCAAGAGAAGCATAAAAAGGTAAATAGCAAAGAGAAATCATAAGGGACTTAATAAGATTAAATTATTTACATCCCTACATGGAAAGATGATACTTGTACCTCATAAGAACTTTCTCATTATTAGGGCAATTAGGAGAATAGATTAGATAGATAGATAGA
>CM053601.1:131802099-131829513 GCA_028646575.1 Pseudocheirus occidentalis | reverse complement strand
GGAAAGACTGGGAGAAAAATGTTAACTCAAAATCTGTAGAAATGAATGTTGAAAACTAAAAATAAATTAATTTGAAGTTTAAAAAAATCACCCTTCTTATAACATACACTGATCTTTATTCTGCTATCTCAGTGCCAAGCAAAATATTTATAAGAACCTTTTTCTACATGACAATCCCTCAAATATTTGAAGATAGATGTTGTCCTTCTAAATCTTTCCTCATATAATCCAATGAATCCTGGAAACTTCACCCATTCCTCATTTTATGTGGTTTTGAATCATGTCATCCTCATAGAACCATGGATTTAGAACCAGAGGAATCTTAGATATCATCTAATTTAGCCCAGACATAAGACTCAGAGAAGTTCTAAGACTTAAGTAAAGTGGAACAATCTATTAAAAGTATCAGAGCTGCTTGGGATTTAAACCCAAGTTCTTAGACTCTACAACCAGTGCTTTTTCTACTATTTCATGGCCTCCCTCACCCTGATTACTCTTCTTTTGACTTGTTCTGGCTTGCTGATTTCATCCCTAAAATATGGCACCCAGAATTCAATATGATATTCCAAACAAATTCTGACCAGGAAAAAGAGTAAGAGAAAAACTGTCTTCTTCTTGCTGACCATTTTCCCATTATTAACACAGCCAAAGATCCCTTTATTGGTTTTTTTTGTTTGTTTTTAGGCCATAAAACATTATTGACTCACAATGAAGCTAAAATTCCCTAAAAGACTTAGGTTTCTTTATATAAATGGTTAATGTATATGTATTTCATAAATTTATGCTTATATAAAAATTTTATATATAAAGTTAGCGAAACACACATATACCATCCTGAGCTTTAGAAGTTGTTTTTAACCTAGAATTAGCATTCCATATTAAATTTAATCTATTTATGTTTTTTGTATTATGTCAACCCATCAAGATTTTTCCAGATCATGATTCTGTCATCTAGCATACAGGTGATCCTATCCATTGCTGTGTGATTTTATTTAAATTGTGTATGTGTGTATTTTTTAAAATTTTGAACAGAAAAGGGCTGAATACAATATCCTGTGACTTTTGGCATAACTTTCAGGTTTATATTAATCAACCTTCTTGGGGCCTGGTCATTCAACCAACTCTCCACCCATCTTTCCCACAAAAATATCATGAGATGCAACAAATCCAAAGGACTCATGATGAAAAATGCTCTCCACTTCCAGAGAGAGAATTGATGAACTCTGAGTACAGACTGAAATATTCTTTTTTTCACTTACTTTATTTTTTCTTGCTTTTTTTGCAACATTGTAATATGGAAATAAGTTTTATATGACTTCACATGTATAATAGATATCATCTTGCTTGTTTTCTCAAAGTGTGAAGGAGAGGCTGGAAGGAGAGAGATAATTTGGAATTCAAAATAAAGCATGAATGTTAAACAAACTTTAAAAAGAATATCTTGAGATGGAAATAAAATTCACCTATTCAAGGCAAAGAGGCAAGAAAGGCCTTTTATTCAGTAGGGGAACAAAGGAACCCAGATAAAGTTTCCTGGGGCACTGCAAAAGGGAAGAAAGAGAGGCCTTCTTTGCCTTCCTGTTTTAATTGTCTTTGTGAAGTTGGTGCTAACCTCAGTAGCTTCTGTACTGTGGAAGGACTACATATGTTAGCACAAGAAGCCTCAGTTCCATCTCTGCACTCATCTACAGCTCTCTGCTGCCCCCAGCTGGCTCCCATTTTCCTTAGCCCTCCCTTTCTTGTTTCCCTGACCTCAATTAACCTCTAGAGATTTGGCTACCCTTCTGCTTGCAAAAGAATTGAAGTTTTGGAGACTTAGTTACGTTAAGGGTAATTTTTTAGGAAGAAAAAAGCCTTTTCACAAGTTTGGAGAAAGCACTGTTTTAGGGGAAAGCAGGAAAGCTAAGAATAGCTCAGCCTGAATAATCAGAATATACTCATTCAACAAATATTTATTGAGCACTGACTGTGCAAATTTGCCTCGTTTTTTTCCCTTTTCTATTCTGGATGATATGTGGTATGTTTTTAAAATAGCAAGATTTAATGGGAAGAGCACTGGACAGGCTGTCAGAATGTGTGGGTTGATAAAAGGTCACTGTATAACTTGGCCAAGTTCCTTAATCTCCATCAGCCTAAATTTCCTCATTTATAAAGAAAGGTGATTGAATGACTCATTCCCTAAGATCTCTTCTTGCTAGAATCTCCTGTGATGCTATGGAAAAGACAGATTTTTAATTCCAGAAGAGACTTTGGAGATCATTTGGCATAATGATCACAAAAAAGGCACAATTTTTCAGATAAGGAAATTGATATTCATGAAAGAAAAATGACAACTAAAGATTATACAGATAGCTACTAAAAAGTTATTAGTGAAATATATAATTTATAATCTTGGAGTTACAACCAATCAACCATCATCTGTCTGTTTCTATCCCTCTTCCTGGATCTATGGAATCTGGACGTGTCTTTCACTTCAAGTTTATTTTAATATATTTAGTTTTGTAAATAAAACCTCCACTAAAGTGCTGCTTCAATGTTTTCTGATGTTCCTGAGTTATCAAAGACTCTTCCAGAGGAACATGAGATTTGGTTGGTCCTCTTCAAATAGGAAGAGTATAAGTAGTATAATAGACTACCAGGTCACCAACCTTAATGGTATACCTTCACCAGTTCCCTGAAAGATTTAATCCTTGCATCTCAGGAATTCTCTTCAGTTCTGGGCAGCCCAGGACCAGAGAAAAAAGTATGGGTCAAGGGGAAGGAGAACACCTAATAGAAAATTTGAAGGTGCCAGAGCCAAATAATGTCTCATTCACAATTTTACCTTTGGCTGATTGTGGCCAAGGTAACAGAATACTCTGTAGTCCTTCACATTTCATTCCAACTCCTTTAAGATTGACATCTGAAAGAGATTCAGTAGCTGAAGAGATCTTTATAGATTAGTAGTGATGGTACTTATGGAATGGAGTTATTGAAAGATTAATCAGAAAGCATTTATTTAGCGTCTAATATTTGCCAGGCATTATGAGTGAATAAATGAATGAATAACATTTTTATTTTGTGTCAGGTAGGCCACACAGTTAATAGAGCACTGCACCTAAAGCCAGGAAAACTTGAATTCAAATTCAGCTTCAGTCGCTAATTCTGTTACCCTGGGTAAGTTTATCTCTCTGCCCCAGTTTCCTCAACTGTAAAACAGGGATAATAATAGCTCAGAAGTCTTTGCAAACATTTAAGCTCTATATAAACGTTAACTACATAAGTAGTCATCTAGCTTTTACTTGTAGACCTCCAGTGATGAACAATTCATCATATCCTGAAGTGTTTCATTCCACATTTGCATAGCTCTAATGATTAGGATTTTTTTCCTTCAGTATTCTTAAACTATAGATACTGTTTTTGTTGTTAAGTTATTTCCATCATTTTTTATTCTTTGTGACCCCATTTATGGTTTTCTTGACAAAGAAGTAGAGTGGTTTGCTGATGTATTTCTTCATTTCATTTTACAGTCAAGAAAACTGAGGCAAACATGTTTAAGTGACTTGTCAGCGGTCATACAGCCATTAAATGTCTGAGGTCAGATTTGAATTCAGGTCTTCCTGACTCCAGTTTCCATACTCTAGACACAGAACCACCTAGCTGCCCGATAGTGCCACCTAGCTTCCCATCTTTTTCTAATCCCTAGCTAATGATACTAATTCTGTCCTCTGAGGTTAAGAGAAATAAAAAAAAAAGTTCAGTCTCTGTCATCCATTCAAATACTTGAAGACAGCTACTGTGTCTCTTAAATTTGCTCTTCTTCATGTTAAACAACTTCCATTCCTTCAAATGACCCTTTTTTGATTTGGTTCCAATCCTCTCAGTGTCATGGCCACTCCTATCTATATTTATATTAGTCATTAAAATGTTCCAAAAATTAATTCATCTTTGAATTGCTCATCTCAGTCCTTCCACTATTTAGCATCCTTCACTAATTCCTAATTCCTACACTTTCCATGGGTAGGACAAAGAAACCCTTGATTTTGGAAAACAGATGCTCAAATGTCTGTCAACTATAGATCCTCTGTAAGTTTTGCAGAGTACCTGTCTTTAAAAAAAGAACCCTTAGTCATTCATTTCACATTTGTGTCATCACTGAAGAGCCATTGACAACTGTGCAAGAGACTCCAATGTTAAGGAAACTTCTTATTAAATTGACAAGAAAACTGAATGACATTGACATTTGCAAATGTAGCAAAAAAAGTGTAATTCAGTTGAGACAGTGGGACCTAACATGGGAAAATATGAATGAATAGCATAAAAAATGCAGAACACTTGAAGATGAGGACACAATTACCTTTCAGCTACAGAGGTGGCACTGCAAAGGAATAGTGGGAGACATAAGTTTTTAAGCGAATTGGTAATAAAACTAGTCTCTACTCTAGTTAGAGTAATGCGCTTCTGAGGAAAATAGATCATAAAATTGAGAAGCACAATGAACCTTGGGAAGTCAAGTCCCTTCATTTTATAGATAAAGAAACTGAGGTCTAGAGGGATGGAATTTCTTGCATAAATTACATAAGTAGTATGTACCACAACCCAGATTCAAACTCTAAAAGGTTAGAAAGCTGGATGCATGCCCCCAAAAGACAATCAGAACAAGGAATAGGATGTAAATTATGTCCTATGAATCAGTTAATCAATAATCATTTAATAAATGCATACTGTGTGCTAGACACCATACTAAGCATTGAGAATACAAAGGAAGGCAAAACACTGCCCTTGCTCCCAAGGAGCTCACACAGTCTAATGGGCCATTTTATCTTTCCTTCTCTCTCTCTCTCTCTCTCTCTCTCTCTCTCTCTCTCTCTCTCTCTCAACATATATATAGACACACACATATATGTGTATACATATATGTACATGTGTACACATACAGAAATGCATATGTACACATATATAGACACACTTATGTATGTATCTGCGTTTGTGTACCAACGTGATGACAGTGTTAAAGGGCACTATACAAAAAATGTACAAAAGTAAAATCAATAGAACCTGGCAACAGATAGGATATGGAGCATGAGAAAGAATGAAGAGTTGAGGTTGGGAGTCCTGGATATTTCCCTGAAAGTAATGGAGGATTCTGAAGGTAAGGAGGATTTGGGGAAAAGATAAATTAAATTTGGGACATGTTTGGCTTAAGATGTTTATGGTACATCCAGCTTGAGCTGAGTAATAGGAAGGTGGAAATGTTGATTAGTTGTAGAAACTTGATATTTAGGTTAAAGAAGAAAAATCTGTCAGGGGCTATGACTACTGTCTTTAAGAAACTAAAAGACTTTTGTATAGAAGAGGGGTTAGATTTAATCCCTAAATGACAGGACAAAAGAAATAGGTAGAAAATATCTATTTCATCTTATTTTGATGAATCCTATCAATAAAGAGTTGTCCAAAGGTGCAGGCTGCCTGTCTCAAGAGGTAATGGTTTCCCAGTAACCTGAAGTTTTCAAGTACAGCCTGAGTTTTCCCTATAAGCAATCAAGCTAGAAGAATTTATTAAATACTTACTATATGTCAAGCACTAGTCTAGTTCCTGGAGATGAAAAGATGAAAATGAAATGGTCTTTGTTCACAAGGAGCTTACATTCTAATGTATCTATTGATGACTACACCTGGCCTATTCCTCCCAAGAATCATAAAGAACAAAAGGTCCTATATATAAAAGATTTTATGCCAGGTCTTCTTGTAGAAGCACAGAGTTGGGAACTAAGGTGGTGCTTGTCAGTTGGGGAATATCCAAAAACATTATGGTATACAAATATACTGGAATACAATTGTACTTTAGGAAATGAATAAAGGCAAGTTCAGAGGAATGCAGGGGAAAAGTGTACTGACTAGAGCAGAGTGAATTACACAGAATCTGCACAATTTAAATTACAATATTAACGTTTAAAACAAGCAATTTTGAAGGATTTAAAAACTGTGACCCATGCAAGTGAACTGCCATACCACCAGAGAACCGTTAAGGAAGAAGACAGTCCACAGCCTGATAGAGTGATGATGGACATGGAAAAGAAGACATTTTTTTTTCTGGGCATGACTACTATTGTGATTTGTTTTACTTGACTCTGCTTATTTGTTACAATGTTGTTGTTGTTGTTGTTGTTGTTGTTGTTGTTGTTGTTGTTGTTGTTTTCCATTGTTCCCATTGCTGGTCATAGGAGGGACAAAAAATAAACACTTGATAACTTAAAAAAATTAAAAAGAAAGAAATTGAGAGGATATGAAGTTGAAGAAACATTGAAGATAGATTTTTCAAAGAATTTAGTTGTGAAAATTCAGAGATATATAGGACAATAGTTAATGAGAATTACACGGTATTGAAGATAGAGGAGACATGGACTTCACTGTATGTTGCAGGAAAGAATAGCAGAGAAAGGTTAGAGTGAAAGAAGAGGTGACTCTAAGGCAATCTTGTGAAGGTGATGGAAGGATATGAGATCTAGGGTGTGAGTAGAGAGGTCTTAGTGAAGTGGAAAGGCATCTCTTTTTAATTTTGTGTAATCAAAATTATCTATTTTACTCCCCATAATCTTCTCAAGATAATCAATTAAGGAAGAGTAAAAAGCATGCCTTGATGCTTTGAGGGCTCTGTTAAAGAATAGATAGTATAACTCTATCATGGACAGAGCCAGCTGGAATGGATAAGAGATATTCTCCAGTTCTGTTCAGCAGAACAAGGATAGAATCTGAGGAAACTCCTAGAAATAATTAATCACTCAATTAACAATCATATAAGAACTTATATGTGCTGGGCAATATGGTAAGTGGTAGAGTTAAGTATTTTAAGGGGTCCAATATCTTATGGTGAGAATAATGTAACATGCCCCCCCACACACACACAAAGTACATAAAATATATAAAATGTAAAAAGAAGGTAAATTCAGAAGAAAAGTTTGAGTGATAGGAGGAGAAATGGGGAAACACCTTCTGTAAAATGAGGAAACTCAACTGATTTTTGAAGGAAGTCAAGGAAGATTGGAGTCCAGTCAAGATGGCAGAGCACAGGCAGCAACTCAACTGAACTTCTAATTTTCCGCTCCAAACAACTTTAAAATAATGACACAAATTGAACTCTGGAGTGGTAGAGCCAACAAAAGTTGGGGTGAGACATTTTTCCAGCCTAAGACAACTTAAGAAGTCAGCAGAAGAGTTCTATGAAACCAGAGTGGTTTCATATTGGCCCAGAACAGAACAAATTCCATCCAGTGCCAACAGAAGTCTATAAAGGTGGCTGCATCACGGCACCAGTAGTAGCTTCCAGTGATATGGCTAATACGTTTTTTTACTGAACATCATATTTCTTCCTTTCTCAATGTGTGGGAGGGGGTACTGGGAAGGGAAAGAATTCAGAAGACAAAACTTTTTTTTTTAAAGAATGTTATACACCCGTGTGTGTGTGTGTATATGTGCATGTGTGCATTTTGAAGGGTGAAAAGGGAAAGGATTCCAAACATAGTACAATCTTTTTTTTTTTTGCTTTTTGGAGGGCAATTGGAGTTAAGTGACTTGCAGAAGGTCACACAACTAGTTTTTGTGTTAAGTGTCTGAGGCAGGATTTGAACTCACATCCTCCTGACTCCAGGGCCACTGCTCTATTCACTGCACCACCTAGATGCCCCAATAGTAATCAGTCTTTATAAAAGGATAGCGTCGGGAGATGAAATATATTCTGGTAAAAGCCAAAAGGCCAGAGTCACTGTATCATTGCATGTAGGAAGTGGAATGAGGGTAGAAATATCAACAAGATATGGGAGATGAAAAAGAGTGTGGAATCAGTTGGGGATGACACTTGGACTGTGAGCATGACTAGAAAGATAACAGTGTCCTCAACAATCATAGTACTACTTAAAAGAGAGAAATATTTGGGAGGTAGGGGTCAAGATTTCTTATTTGGACAAGTTGAGTTTGAGATTTTCGATGGCACATCACTCCATAATATGCCTGAGGAATAACTTCAGCTAAAGACTTTAGCCTTATGTGCTTCTCAGAAGTGATTTCTTTTTCATTCTTCACAGCATTTTAAATCGTTTGAACATAACAGAGCTGCTTATAGATAATAAACCCAGACTACTTCCTGACCTCTGCACTAGTAGCCTTCTCGTGCTTCCCATGCCACTTTTCTCTTCCCACTCCTCCATTGATGTGTTCAATCCCAGAACCTTCATTTGAGAAAGTACCCACAACAGCCATACTCACTCCAAACCTGGCTTAGAATGTTACTCCTTAAATTACTTTTCATTCTAACTCCCTATTGTTTAGCTTTCTGTATCCCAAGTCTTGCTTTTCAGCCTTCTCTTCTATGTTGTTTTTACCCTTTAGAATGTAAGTTCAGTGTAGAAAATTTTTTTGCATATATTTATACTCTAGGTACTTAGCATAGTTCTTGACTCATACTAAGTGCTTAATAAATGTTCTATTCAACTAATTCTCTGTCTATCTAGCTACTTAATGTGTAGCTAGTTATTAGATTCTTTACGTATTGCTAATGAATTCAAGAAAAGTGATATTAGAAGAAATATGGTTGGCTGAAATTCTTCTAATAGCTACTTAAATGACTTGTCTTTTTTTTTCTGTCTTCACCTTTCTGCATTCCACCACCACCACCACCACCACCCGTCAAATTGCTCTAGTCATCCCTAAAGCATATCTCATTTTCTCACTTTTGTTCATATTATTCCTTATGTCTGGAATGTCTTCTCATATGTGCCCAATGAAATTTTATTCCAAAAGCTCAAGACAAATGTCAATGACTTCATGAGAGATAGTGTAGTATAGTGGACAGAGTGCTGAACCCAGAATCAGGAGATTAGAGTTCCAATCCCATCTTAGATCCTTATTAGCTAACAACCCCTAAGCACATCATGTAATCTGTCAGATCCTCAGTTTAATCATCTGTAGAAGATGGATTATTATACTTGTTCATCTTATGCCAAAGGCTTATTGTGAACAAGTCACTGTATAGGTGTAAATTATTATTCAAGAAGAATTCCCTCAGCCATTAAATTGAAAATGATCTCTGCCTACTCTGATTTCTGACAGTTTTTGAATGTCCCTTATACATTTATCCTTTATTTTCCATTTAATAAATACAAAAAATAGCTTTCCCCTGTCTTTAAGAAGCTTATAGTCAAGTAGGAGAGAAAATACATACATAAGTAACTCCAATACTAAATAAAGCTACAGAATTCTATGTATGGCCAGAGAACCTAGAAGGAGATGGTATTTTAGCTGATTCTTAAGGAAAATGGCCCATTGCATATAACAAAACGAATCTACATTTTGAATGTTGATAAATGCTTATGAAACTAGATAAAAATATGATTATTTGCACTATGATGACTGCCAGTTGTCATTGCTTATGCCACATGTAATTATACTTATTGCAATATGGCTAAAAAGAAGAAAATTTAAAGTGACAGATTCACTGTCTGCCATTCAAGCAATATAAGTGATTTCCAGAGGTGTACAGATGTTGGAGAGATGCATTTCAAATTGAACCACATATGTTGTAATCATCTAATTCTTATGAGAAATTTGAGAAAAAATATATATATATCATTAGAGGTGTAATGAAAATAGCATTGAACTTGGAGGTGAGAACATTAGTGTAACACTAGGCAAAATCATAAAACTTCATTTTGGCCTCTGTTTTTTCATCTGTGAAACTGGAATAGGTGTACTCCCTAAATTTTCAGATTCTTGTGAGGAAAGCACTTTGTAAACTTTCAAATGTTGTTACTAATACGGTTATTTGTATGTATTTCAAAGAAATTACCCAGAGACATACAATGCCTGTAATTCCATTTGATACTCAGGGTAAAATGCCAAAATAAAGTTAGTAATTTATGGTCTGATATCTCACTCTTCACCATCTCCTGTATAATCTTTTTCAAACTTGATTTTAATATGTTCAAGAATATCTTGTCAACCTCTGAGCCAACATTAAATTTGAAGTAGCTTAGCACCATGAAAATAGTAATGGAGGAAAACTTTGGAGCCCCAGGCTCTAATCTTGCCTCTTACTAGCTTGCTAACATTTCTCAGTCTCTATTTCTTCATTTCTAAAATAGAAATACAACCTGTACTACTACCTAACAAGAGTCATTGAAAATCTGGTGAGGAATGAAAAGAGCTTCATAATTATGAAGGACTGCACAAATATTATTTGTCATCATTACTTCTGAATTATAACAAAGCTGTTACTGTGTGTTTCTCCTAAAGCTCCGACCTGGGTCCTATTCTTTTTTCCTTCTATACCATATATAGCTCTTGTGAGCCTATCAGCACACGTCATTTAATCATCATCTTTAGGCGATGTGTTTATGTGTGTATGTATATATATATATATATATATATGTGTATGTATGTATGTATGTATGTATGTATATATACACACACACAACTCCAGTTTCTTTCTTGAACTACAGTCTCCCATTATCTACTGTCGCTTTTACATCTTGAAATGGTTGTCTTTTAAGCGTCTCCAACTCAACAAGTATAAATTTGCCTATTGGGGGCACCACCATTCTCCCAGTCACCAGGGCTTGCCTAACAACCTCAGTGTCATTCTCAACTCTTCAGTCTCACTCCTATCACAGAACCCAGACTTCAGCTTTCATCTGGCTACAGAAAAGGCCTTCTAACTGTTCTTCTCACCTAAAGTATCTCCTCGCTCTAATCTACCCTCCAGTTGGCTGCCAATATGGTTTTTCTCAGGTGTAGTCCTCACCATGTCACCTGTTACTTAAAGAGCTATAATGGCTTCATTTTCCCTGAAGACCATATATAAAGCTTTTTGTTTGACCCTTAAAGCCCATTAGATTTTTTCTCTTTCTAATCTTTCCAGTATCCTCATACTTTATTCCTCTTCAAACATTGTCTACGTCCTTCTACTTCCATATCTTTGCATTACCTTTGTCCATGCCCAATGTCTGGAATATTCTAGCCAATTATATCTGCCTCTTCATATTTTAGTCTTACTTCAGTCTTCTTTTAAGACTCGGCATAAATCCTATCTTCTGCAAAAAGCTTCTCCCAGTTCTCTCACCCTCAATTGCCAAGGTCACCAGGATATGCAAGGAATAGAGTGCTGCTCTTGGAATCCAGATGACCTGAGTTTGAATTTTTTTCTCAGCCACCTGTTCTCTTTCTGCCTGTTTACTCATATATAAAAGGGAATTAATAATATCATGTACTTTCCACTGGATTGCTGTGAGAATAAAAAATATATAATACATGTTAATTATTTGTAAACTTTAAAGTACCATATGAAGTGTCCCAAAAATCCTAATGCATTTGTAAATAGTTCTAAATTGCTCCAAGACTTTTGGCACAACATCAAGCCTATGCTGGAGCCAGCTCTAACTGGCTCAGAGAGTCAATTGTTACATCATTTTCAAACTCTACAAATCAGGGCTTGATTTATTATTTTGTTGATTGTCTAGACTGAAAAATATGATGGAGAAAATGTCTATAAATTGTGTGTATTTTTTTTTCTGGAGAACCACTTGTTAAATATTTATTTGCCAGCACATCCCTGGATGCCTTGTATAAGTGCTGGTAATTACTTATGTAATTATGAATGTCTACTTTTCTTAGATTATGTTATATCTACTCTGTATATGTACGTATGTATATTATGTATATACTTACAAACATATACATACATATATATGCATTATACAAACATTACTTACATTATACTTTCCCTAATAGAACGTATGTTCTTTGAGGACAAGGAATGGCTTGACTTTCTCTGTTTTCTCAGCCTTAGAACATGTTAAATGCTTCACAAATGTTGATTGACCGACTTACAATATGCCAATTTGGGAATGAAAGGAGACTTCACACTGTACATTTTCAAAACTGGGGCTCTTCACAATGGTACCCCCCACTATCTGAAACATTCATCTATCTTAGGATCACCTGCATATGAAATCCCTCCTGCTCAATAGACTTTGTTAATAATTCATCTAGCATGTTTACAATCTGCTGCTGATTAATAATGCAAAAACTGAAGTGCAGGGGCTGCACGAGGAAGTGGTTTATTGGTAATAGATTTATTTTTAATAAGAGAAGGCCACGTATATCACATGCTGAGTAACAAGGAAGGGAGGAGAGAAGGGGAGGGACAGAGAAATGTGGAGAAGGGTGGAGAGAAGGGGAAGGAAAGAGAGGAGGAAAGAAGGGAAGGGAAGGAGAGGGAGAAGGAGGTTGTCATTTGAGTTGTTTTTAGCAATCAAGATGTGCTTACCAATAAACAATAGTTTAGAAAATAAATTACGTTTTTTCACCTGATTTTTTTATTTTAAAAAAACATTTATTGACACTTTTGTTTCTATATTGCAGTTATTTCCTGAGATACCATCTCCCCCATTCAACCTTCTCACTCCTTACAAAGAAAAAGAGTTAAGCAAAAACAAGCCATATAGCAACATGCAATATTCGTCTTGTAATTTTCTACTGCCCTCAAAGGAAGCTATGTTTTATTAGCTGCTTTCCAAGACCAGGATTGTTCATTATACTTATGTGTTGTTTAGCTTCTTTTTTGTATTTGATGATGTTACCTGGTAAGATTACCATCGAAAGATTATTGACTCTATGGTCAGGTTCAAATCCCATGTATAAAATTTACTACCTGAGTGACATTGGAAACATCATTTACATCCCTGGCCCTCAGCTTCCTCATCTCTATTAATAAGGTAGTTAGACTAGAGTCAGAGGTCTTAACTGTTATTTGTGTATCATGGACTTGGTCATTCTGGTGAAGCCTATAAATATCTTATCAGAAGAATGTTTTTAATTACATAAAATAAATTCCATAAAATTACAAATATGTATCCCAAAGTCTTAGCACTACTTTAAGCTTTAATAATATTAGAAATGTAAATGCTAAAAGCTTACAAGTAAAATATATATGAAAAGCTAATTATTTAAACTTTGACATTGATATGTTACTTATTAAACTTAAATATAACCACTATGATGTCTTGTACTACAAATACATCAATCTAGTTGAGTTTTAAATTTTATATAAACTTTTTATCAGTGGCTAGTCAAGGATTGAAAGGATTCCATTTGTGATCCTATACTTAACATCATCCCCCCCAAAAAAAAATTGATCCATAGATGATAGTGTTGATATGATCTCATGCAAAAAAATGGCCATAGATTAAATGATCAAGGTAGTCAAGCAAGAGGACCTCCTCTACCAATGCATAATTCATTCAGAAACTATAGTAGACAAATGTGTACACAATGACAAAGTGACCCATCTTGTAAATTTAAAATTCATAATTCAAAATTCACAAAATTAAACTAGTATAAATAAATGTGAATATTCTTCCAAATGATTCTTGTTGTTTCTAGTATTTCGAATTCTGAAGTTATCAAAGCTTAAAACTGCACTAAGCTTTTCAGGACTTCTGGTAAGTTAAGGTAAAAGATCCTGGGTTAAAAACTCCTAGACTAGAGGTATAATAAGATTCCTTTCATTAAGATTCTATCAGTTTTGGGAACATGGGAATCCTGAAATCAACTATATTGTACTCTCCTTACCAAAGCAAAAAGGAACCAATTACTAGTAAGTTGGCTATTATTGCTAGTGTTAAAGATATACATTTCAATTACTTAAGGATCTCTGATTTTATCAGGTTAGATATTAGCTCCACCATTTTTTTACACAATGCCTTTTGTACCTTAGTATATGGCTCTTCTTTAGTTGGTATGCTCAATTTTTTTAAATTATCAGTTGAAAATCTATTGTCTAAGCCATCTTAAACTTTGCTAGGATGGCCTTTAAACAGGTGAAAAATAGACTGCCCCTTAATCCATATTTGAAGCTTTCCAGGGTACATGGAGCTTTCAAGGATGGCTGGTACCTCTGGTATGAGGGTCTACTGAGCCCTTTTCATGGCTGCTCATCTACTTTTGGTGCCCACCATCATTCAACTTTCACTTGTGTCTCCAAGAAGCTGTAGCAATCATAGAAGCCATGATTCTGTAAAAAAGGTTCAGCAGATAGTTAATGGCTAAACCAAGTTGAAGGTAACTGAGACAGGCCTCAAGCTTGATGGCAAGTCAGAGGCATGTCTATCTGAAGCATGTTCCCTGGCAGAAAGGAGTAATGAGAACAGTTTGCTTCAATAGTGATGAAAGCAGTTGAAGTAGGCACTGTGGAGTGCTACAGCTTGCTCAGATATCAAAGATGCCATTGTCATCTACTATATCACAGGCCATCACTAGTGGTTTTGACTTCAATGACTCAGGAAGAAAAGGTGAGGTTGATAACTTTGTACCTCATTTAAATCTAATGCATGCACCAGTCAAGATATCACCTCCTTGATGCCATTGGTCCTGCTTGAGCACAAAGGAGAAACAACAAAAATTTGAAGCTTTCCAAGTTGAGGATATACCCAAGCTTGAGCTCTTCTCTCCTGAGCCCTCAAAATCTCAATTTCATGCCAATCTCAAGAATTATCAGAAGAGGATGTTAGGGGGAGGCTAGGTCGTGCCGTGAGTAAAGCACCAGCCCTAGAGTCAGGAAGACCTGAGTTCAAATCTGGCCTCAGACACTTAACACTTACTAGCCATGTTACCTTGGGCAAGTCACTTCACCTGAATTGAAAATTTGTATTGACATGATGTACTATAGTTTTAATGATTTTTTGCATTCACTATCTTACTTGATATCTCATAACAATCCAATGAGGTAGTCATGGAAAGCATAATCTTCATTTTATAGATAAGTAAAGTAAGGCTTAAAGTTCCTTGTCATTCACCAAAGATCCAAACATAGGGAAGAGGAAGAGCTAGGATTTGAATCCAAACCTACTGAGTCATAAAAAGAAAATCAAATCTTGTGTGCAAAAAGTAAAAGAAGTTACAACAGGGCAATGTGAGTGAAAAATGGTAAGTGCGGAAATAGAAAGGGACAAACATAGCATTTTTTTGCCTTGATGTTCAAAACATTAGATGAATTGTAAAAATGGATTTTAAATTAACGAACCTTGAGGGGGGGCATTTTTTCAGTCAGTCAACAGTCAAAAACATCTATTAAGTACTTACTATGTCAGATACTATGCTCAGTGTTGGGAATATAAAGAAAGGCAAAAATAGGTCCTGCCCTCAAGAATTAATATCCTAATGGCAGAGAAAATTTACAAACAACTATGTATGTGCATATGTATATATATGTTTGTTTATTTATTTATATACAGAGAGGGGGGAAGAGAGAAAGACAGAGGGAGACAGAGGGAGACAGAGAGAGACAGAGAGAGACAGAGAAGGGAGAGACAGACAGAGAGACAGAGAGACAGGGGGAGAGAGAGAGAGAGAGAGAGAGAGACAGAGAGAGAGAGAGACAGAGAGAGAGACAGAGAGAGGCAGAGAGAGAGAGAGAGAGAGAGAGAGAGAGAGAGAGAGAGAGAGAGTGAGAGAGATCACATAAATAGAAGGTAATCTCATATGGATTACATATATACATACAACTGGTGCAACAAGGCTGAGGTTTCTAAAGCTCAATGCCAAAGATAACTATCCCTAATTCGCTAGACAATTCTAAAGTTTTGCCTGCTGGGAAACAATTTGGTGCAGCAGTGAATTTGTCATCAAAAGAACTAACTTCTGATCCTGGATCCTCTGATTACCATCTGTCTGATCTTGAACAAGTCATTCAGGGTCTCTGGGTCTCAACTTTCTCAGATGAAAAATGAGGTTATGGGACTATATATTTTTTAAACCTTCTAGTTCTAAATCTATGATCATATCTGACAGTTTAAATACTTGGACTAGGAACCTCTCTGCAATTATTAAGAAGGCTTTCATGATTATCCTTAGGCTAGTCTGGTTGATTTCAAAGCAATCTAAAATTCTAGCCATAGTGGTGAAGATACAGGTTGAAAATAACACTGAAACAGAAGTGGGAGGATGCCAATTGCTAAAAATCTGTTTGATTCAAAGTATTTTTTGGAGAAATTCCTAAAATCCCAAATTCTGTTTTACCAGAACATTCAACTTCTTCCTTGGCCAACTTCCCTTCACAAGCTATGCCTCTTCTTCTTCTGAATCTACTAAGCTTGCATAATTTAACATATTCACTTTAAAGCTTTACTATGTACCATTTTTAAAGGCCATGTGCAAAGTGGGTTATACAGAGATGTACTTCATATACAAATGCAATGTCATTTCCCCTCACTGGGTTTTAAAACTCCCCAAATTCTCAGTGCATAATAATATTTTGCTATTTCTTTGAGGGTATATACTTTTCAATATTAATAATGGCCATTTTATTAATAAGGAAATTGAAACTCAAAGATTAAATGACTTGCTGAAGATTATATGCTTAGATTATAGTAGAGCTGGAATTTAAACCCAGTTCCTCTGACCAGGTCTAATATTCTTTCTACTATACCATGCTGTCATAAAAGACAAAATTCATGGAATCATTGAGTCAATAAGCATTTATTAAGCACCTTCTATATGCCAGGTATTATGCTAAGGGGATACAAAAAAGGCAAAAGACAAAGAGCTTTGTAAACATAAATCACAATACAAATGCACTAATAGTGAAGGTTTCAATTTTATCATCTAAAAAATAATGCTATTGAACTCTAAAAAAATTCATTCCAACTGCAGTCTATATACTAGATAAGGGTCTTCCCAGGCCAGACATTCTTTCCAAGTTCCAAATTCTAAGGTCCCTGCCATGTCTGACATTCATTGCTCCATGACCAAAGTTATATCTAAATCTGACACTTTATGTTTTATGCTTTTTGGTCCTTTCCAGCTATAAAATTATGTGATTTGTGTCCTAAGTCCCCTTTAAACTATAATATTCTCCTCTCTGATCTGATGTAATTATAGTAATATAGCACATTTGCCACAAGTTTCTTTGGTGTTTCTCACATACAAAGATGACCTTTGCTAACCTGGGATGACTGTTTTAATATTTCATTTAGATATGATGTTGCTATTGGTCTCACAGAATCTCTAGCCTCTTTAGGTTTCATTTTTGGTGTGGAGGTGGGGAGAGGATAGGAAAAAGAGGTAATTATTAAACGTATTAATGAAATTTGTGATTTCTTACTCCTACACACACATACTTTACATGGTGTTCAGCTTATATCTTCCTGTTCTCAGAAGGTCCTAGCTCACACAGTTAGTTTCCTACAGTGGTTGGTCTAATTTTGCTGTTAGGAATAAGGTTATTGCTGGTGGTCATTGTCCCCAGGTACAATTGACAGTTCTGGTGGGGGGAGGGGGAAGCAACTAAATCAAGGAATTGTGAGACTTTACAATCTCCTGTCTTTTCCCCTGTCTACTTTTCCTTTGTAGCTGCTCTGGAGACACATTTTTAGTGAGCAGACACAATTTAGGGAGAAAGAAAGAAAAGAGACTAATTGAAGAGGAGATGAAAAGGGTGGCAAAGAATAGAAACCAAAAAAAAGACTAGGGAGAAAAGGACAGTGCATTGACATGAGGAGATAAGACTTAGTGAAGAGCAGGAGACAAAAAGGGACTGAGAAAGGAGATGGCACGAGAGTTGGATATTAACAGAGATTTGGCAAGAGATTCGATTAGTATTTTCTTTCTGCCTGGTAGCTGGCAGGAGGAAGAGAATAAAGAAAATTAAAGTGAGGACTATTGGAAAGAATGTAAATAAAAAGTCTGTGGGAAAAGGTTATTACAATATGCTTTATATATAAATATATATATATATGTATAATGTATTTATACTTCATTATTTAATCCATGTAAAACAATGACAATGGCAGATATAATCTGATTTTGTGACTGTTGTTACACAATGTCCAGAGGAATTTAAAGAATATCAATTTTAGTTCTTATTTTCAAAGAACAAATATATGAAAATACATATTAATGAGTGAAAATATGGTGCTATATATATAGAATAGAGGAATGCTTGCTACACTGATAATGGGAATTTAGAGAATATATATTGTCTTTGTTTTCTGAAGTATAAATATACTTTGAAATGGATGGCTGATATAATGGCATATATAGATGTAGAATATATTATTGTACTTGAATATTATTTTATGCTGCATTATTTAATATGTGAGTAGTAATGCATAGAATATGCCTATCTATGATGCTGGATATTACAACAATGTTCATATTTAATTTTATATTTGAAAATGCAAATTTGCTGTTAGGTACACAAATTCTATTTATGGAACTCTTCTGGGTATTGATGAGACAGGAATACCCATTCCCTAATAATGCCTAAGTTATTTCAATGTAACTGGAAGATCTTCTGGAAAAAATGTTTAATGCTTTTCAAGTATTGACCATAGGGCCTAGTAGTATATCAATAGGCAATTTGGAATTACAGCCAATTGATTTCCAGAATTATAGAATTTTAGAGGTGGAATGGAACTTGGAATATGAAACATATAATATCAGGGCTGAAAGTGACTAAAGAACACAAAGTATGGTAGATGACAACTGGTTAAATGAGTCCTCAGGGATCTTTTTTCCAACTTCTTCACTTTAGAGAGACAAGATTAAATAATGGCTCACATTTTTTCCAGAATAGTAAGAAAATTGTGTCCATATAAAGAAATGGCCATGAAATTTCAGAAACAGAAAGAAGTTATGATCTGTTTCTTTATTATTCTTGTTCAATGATTGCATGAAAAGTTACATGGTGTAGTGATAAAGCTCCCTAGTCTTAAGAGTCAGAAGTACAGGACCTGTGCTTTTTTAGTGATCTAAATTCAGAATAGGAAGGATTGTTGGGGGTTTACAAATGCAAACCACTGATTTTATCAACGAAGAAACTGAGGCTCTAAAGGTGAAATTAGTTTACCCATGTCACACAGATAGCAAGAATCACACCTGGATTCACAAGTTAAGAAAGGACCTCAGAGATCATCAAATTCAGTCCTTGATAAATGCCCAGATCATGTGACTGAGAGGTAATAAAGAGAAAATGGCTTCATTTATACTTTGACAAAGATGAAGCACCATACACAGGTAAGGCATTATCATTGCATTTCATTGACCCCCACCTTTCCAATCTCTTTTTCATATTACCATATCATTATGCAATGTTCTCTTTCTCTCTCTCTCTCTCTCTCTCTCTCTCTCTCTCTCTCTCTCTCTCTCTCCAATTGTCTCTGTCACTGTCTTTCTGCATATCTCCATCTCCTCTGTGTTTGTCTCTGTCTTACAAAACTATTATTTTTTTCATGGTAAGTATAAAGTTAATATCTGAGAGAAGGAGTGTACAGAAGGAGGATGGAATGAGATAATATATGTGAAACTCCTTTTAAAATCTGAAATAAAAGTTTGAAGAAAAATAGAAAGCTGGAGGGAAAAACTGCATAGCAAATTTCTTTGATAAAGGTCCCATTTCTCAAATATACAGGGAACTGAGTCAAAATTATAAACATGTAAGTCATTTTCCAATTGATTAATAATCAAAAGATATGAAGAGATAGTTTTCAGAAGATATTAAGGCTGTCAATAATCACATATCAAAATGCTTTAAATAACTTGATTAGAGAAATTACAATTAAAACAACTCTAAGAAATGTCCATCAGATTGGTTAACATAATAGACAAAGAAAATGACACACACTAGAAAAATTGGGATCACTAATGTACTGTTGATGAAGTTGTAAATTCATCTAATCATTCCGGAGACCAATTTGGAACTACAACCAATGGGCTAAAAAGCTGGACTATAATGCTCTTTGGCCCAGAAATACCAATACTAAGTCTGTATCCCAAAGAGATAAAATAAAAAGGAAAGGAAAAGAGGAAAGGACTTATTTGTACAAAAATATTTATACCAGCTTTTGGTGGTGGCAAAAAATTAGAAATTGAAGAGATGACCATCAATTATGGAATAGTTAAATAGGTATATGATTGTGATAGAATACCATTGTGTTTTAAGAAATAATGAGCAGCTAGGTGGCACAGTGAACAGATCAGTGGTCCTGGAGTCAAGAGGATCTGAGTTCAAATCTGGCCTCAGACAACCCCAAATACCCTGCCTTCCCCCCCAAAAAAATAAAAATAAAAATGAGCAGGACAGTTTCAGAAAAACCTTGAAAGATTTTTATGAATTGATGCAAAGTAAAATGAGCAGAACTAAGAGGACATTTTACACAGTAACAGCAGGATTGAAGGATGATGGATTCTGGAAAACTTAGTACTCTGACAAAGCCGATGATCTAAGACAGTTATTGATGAAAATGCTATCCACCTCTAGAAAGAGAACTGATGAACACTTGAGTGCACATTGAAAAATTCTTTTTTTTACTTTATTTTTCTTGAGGCTTTGTGTTTGCGTGTGTGTGTATGTGTGTTTGCAATATGGATACTATGGAAAAATGTTTTGCATGACTTCATATATTTAATCAATATGATATTGCTTGCCTTGTCAAGGAGTCTAGGGAATGGGAAGGATGAAGATCATTCAAACTCTGAATTTAAAAAGATGAATGTTAAAAATTTTATACACAACTGGAACACATTTAATGAAATAAAAATATATTTTGAAAAGAAAATTTGAACTCATTACATAAATTATTATTATTTTATTATTATCATCATCATCACTGGAATTTGCATTGCAATCACTGTTAACATCTCTGCCTCCTAGCCCATCTCTAACACCAACCAGCTCTATGAATTTAAACAACTCAAATCAATTCTCTCTGCATTTTTTAGTTTCTTCTCCTGTAAAAGAGAGGTGAAAATAATAGGATACTAAATTCAGAGTAGGAATGATTGTTGAGGGTTTACAAATGTAAACCACTGATTTTATCAATGAAGAAACCCAGTTCTTTAAAGGTGAAATTAATTGTCCCATATCACACAGATAGCAAGAACCACACCTAGATTCACAAGTTAAGAAAGGATCTCAGAGATCACCAAATTAAGTTTTTGATAAATGCACAGCCTACATGACTGAGAGGTAAAGAGAAAATGGCTTCATTTATACTTTGACAAAGATGACGCACCATTTTTATTGTCTTAAGAAGATTCTGAAAAACACTTGGCAAAATAAGATACCAGATACTGAGCCCCCTTCATAAACTAAACTGGCAAGCATTCAAAATCTACTACAGAGAGTGTAACTCTGAGGGGCTAGTCACATTGTTTGAATGCCAAATGTACTCTTGCCCAAAAGATTCATTTATGGAGAATTCACACAGGGCAAATACTCATGCAGTGGTCAGAAAAAGTGATACTCTAAAGACAGTCTCAAGGTTTCTTTTAAGAACTTTGGAACTGATCGTGTGTCATGGGAGACTCTGGCACAGGACTGCCTAGCATGATGTGCCCTCATCAGAGGTGTTCTATGAGCAAAGCAGAATTGAAGCAGCACAAAAGAAACATGATATGTACAGCTTTAGAGAATCCACCCCAAATGTCCACATGGACTCTTTGTGGCAGAGCATTCTGACCACCTATTGGTCTGATCAGCAATGGTAGAGCATACTTTAACTTGACTCTAACGTAGTGATGTCATGTCAGTCCTCTTTGATAATAAAGGACAACTATCATTAAAAACTACATGGGGGCGGCTAGGTGGCGCAGTGAGGGGTGGCTAGGTGGCGCAGTGAATAGAGCACCGGCCCTGGAATCAGGAGTACCTGAGTTCAAATCCAGCCTCAGACACTTAACACAAAAAACTAGCCATGTGACCTTGGGCAAGTCACTTAACCCCAACTGCCCTCCAAAAAAAAAACAAATTACTTACTACATGCCAACCTCTATCATACGTGCTAGGGATAAAAAGAAAACACAAAAACAAAAACAATCTCTATTTCAATGAACTTAGCTTCTAATTAGGGTGGGTAACTTGTAAATTATAACATTGAAGATTCAAACAGAAGCGATGAAAAGTAACTTGACAGCATACGATGTTAGAGGGACCAGGAAAGGTCTTCAACAGGAGGTGGCATTTGAGCTGAATCTTAAAGGATGCCAGTGTTTGTAAGGGTTAGAGTTCAGTATGCAGAACATTCTAGGCATGGAATAAAGACTCAGATAAACTTTGAGGAACTTTATATTTTTACTCATTTCACCTCACATATACAATGTGGAAAGTATTTACTAACGCAACTTTCCATGTGGCCACCAGCCTCCTATACAAGTACCTAATTAACACAGTTGAAAGAACAATTTTACTTATAAGTCAAGGAAAAATCAACACACCCAATCTTGGAACACAAGGAAATATTTACCAGTGAACAGTCCCATCATAACAGCTTGATATAAATACAGCTATATTTATGGCATACTATAGGTAGCGCCCACTACAACTTTCCCATGTGGCATTTCAGTATATTTGTCCTATTAAATCACTCATAGTAGTATTTTATAACCTCCACACTGCCTGAGATTCTTCTCAGCTCTAAAAAAATGTTTCCTGTTGCCTTTTTCTTTTTTTGTTTCCTAGTAAAGCTCTTAGGGTACTCTTCCAATAGTTCTTTAGCTCTATTTTTTTTAAACTCATAGTACAAAACATGGTCTTCTCCCACAAATTCTAAGGCAATCCTACTAGAATCCCTTTGTCTAGGGAAGAGGCACAGAGACTTCTCTTCCTTTTAGCATACAACTCTGATTTTATGTCCATAAATACCTCAAATTGGTCTGTATTCTTACTCTCTGTTCAACTAGTTTCTCACTCCTAGTAAGGATCAGGGGTCAGGGAGGAGTCCAACCTTTAAAAGCAGTATAAACATGCTTGACATGTTTGATGGGATATGGTTAAAAGGACTAGCTGTATTTTTCCTTGAGGAGAGTAAGGCACAGTTCAAAATTTCTTAAATCCAAGCATGTCTACTGCCTTCTCAAATAAATTACTGTTATAATTTTAACCCAACTTAGAATAAACCTTGGAAGGAAAGTCCTATATGGAAGAAATAACTCTTTTCATACTACTTTGTTCACAAGCTAAATTGTCTAACTCTCCACTGGGAATATCAGATAAAGTTGTCCATTTTCACTAAGGCGTTGTTCATTTTCTTCTGATCCCCAAAGCCGAGAAGTGGAGAAGCGTCAGCTCCAAAGTCTTACTAGTGTTTAATTTCACCAAGTTATTGGCTGAAGTTAGCTTTACTTTCCTTTGAATATTAGACACAAGTACTTAATTCCACTTACATTCATCAAGTACTATGCAGGGCCAATAGAATCTGTTCTATGTTATAATCTAGAGGTTTAACTAAGTTAAAATGCCCAAAGTGAACAAGGAGGAGGAGAAAAGTTTTCATAGGTTTTGAATATTTCCAATTTCCATATGATATCTATCAGAGAATCTCATACATCCAGTACTTCATTATCTAGTTCCCATTTAAGCCATTTTGATATTAGGTTGGCTTCAGGTGAGCTAGGAACAGTCTGGGGATTATGTCCCTTCTTCTACAAGTTATTCCTGTTCAACCTAATTATCAAGGGTTGGCTCAGGGTTATGTGATACATATCTACTGATGGAGATCTAAATTCTCTGCTGTACTTTTATGGGGAGGCATTTTTGCTACCCAGAACTCATCAGTCACTTTCACCTCCTCTGTAGGTGATGGTCAACGTTTGCACCCACATTGCTTAAGTAAATTCATAAATGATCCAGTTTACCCATCTGGGGATGGTGATACCCAAACATTGATATTTCAGATTATAGGTCAGTAACTGATCATCTGTTCATAATAATGATAGGTGAGGTCTATATGTATAGTCTCGGAACTTTTCAGTTACAACCCAATTCATGGCCAAGTGTTCCAACATACAGATGAAATAACAGGTCTCATTGTTACTAAATGACCAAATGGCAATTCAAAAGGCAGTTATAATATTATTTTCCTGGTGCAAGATTGTTACCCTGGTTTAAACCCCAAGATATCTTGTGACATTTCAGCAATTAAAATATATGTTCCTTTGGGTATAGCATGCACAGATAAGACCCACTGCCACAGTCACAGTCATCCTTCTTCAGCTTTGAAAATCATGCTACTTCATGCTCCTTTATGACCAGAAAAGGAAAATCCCTTTCCCATAGAATCTGTTATTAGAGGTCCTGAGGGAAAAAAGCTCAGGTCCATTAAGCATTTTGAAGTCTAAGTCTATTTAAAATGATTTCCTGTAATTATCTGCACAGAGCATACAGGCTTTTCCAGAATTCCAGAGGCCATCATGACACAAAAATGATTCGGAACCCTTGATATGAGATGCAGAAGCTGAGATCCAGAGAATTGACTTGCTAAATCTCATAGAGCAATGACTAAGTGAGGATTTGAACCAAGATACTCTAACTCCAGACAAAAAAGACTCATTCCATTTTGGTGCTAGAGGCTGGAAAACAAGGGATGTATTTAGGCCTGCTTCAATCATTATGAACTGATGGAAAACAAATTTTCGGTACAACCTAGTGGCGTGTGTAGATATGGCATATGCTGTAGTAGCTCCTCCAAATAACATGCATAGTGGAAAAATATGATAATACATGTGGGGTCCATGTCAAGAGTGTAAGAGAATCAACTCCAGATAGAAGTAGAGGAAGATGGCAGCATAGAAGAAGCAAGGATCAGCAGCTCCTGCACGGCCACCTTAAATACACATAAAATAACAAATTTTAGGGCTCCAAAATTCACAAAACTACAGAAAACATGTCTCCCACTGAAGGCAGTTCAGCAGGAGGGACCCATCGCAAAAGTTCTGGAGCCAAGGCCAGCCCAGCCAGAAAACTGTGGCCTGGCCCCAGGGCGGTGGGGAGAAGTCGCAGCCTCAGCCAGAGTCATTCTATTGCTAAAGGCTAAAAAGTGAATCTGAACAAATTCAAGAGTGACAGAACTCACTGAGAGACTGAGCAGTGGATTCCCAGCCCAGGAAAGTGTCTACTTAGGTTGGGGTAAGAAGAACGCTGAGCAAAAGGAAGGCACGCCAGCATGGAGCAGAGAGCAGAGAAGAGCGGACTGAGAGAAAAAGCTCTAGCCAGGCATCCAGCAGACTTACCCAGCCTAAGAGGTTCGCAGCCATCTCACCAGAGGACAGAGGATCATCGAACACGGTAGGTAAAAACATGGGGCCCACAGCAGAGGCAGCAGGTTCTGTGGGGCAATCTGGATGTTTAAACTTATACACCCATATTGCCAGAAGCCAAGATGGAGGAATGAAGTTTAGTGGCTCCTCTAAATCCCTCCCAGACCAAGAAAAGTCCTAAATTAAATGTTCTGATCAGAGCAAAATCTTGAATCAGGGGAAGGGGGCACAGGCTTGGGCACGGCTGAGGAGGGTGGGGAGAAGACAGTACAGAGTCTAAGCCCAGTAGGGTGGAGCCAGCAAGTCCTACCAAGAAAAGCCAATTTAGTACCACCCACCAAATCAGCAAACAACAGCTCTGCCTCAGGCCTTCAGCTGTAGCCAGATCTGAACCTGCTTGGACCACAGCTCAGGTACACAGGCTCTGAAACCTGAAGGAGCTGGACCACCTGACCCCAACAAGTTACTCTGTAAGCTCAGGGTAACTCATGGGAATCACTAAGAGACTTGGTATTGGCCTCAGGCTACAAACTCAGAGCTTACAGCTACAAAGCCCCTACCTCCCAACCTGAGAAGCTTAACACTCCGGCACCCCAGACTTAGCTATCCACTCCAAATTCCAGGACATAGGCACTCACAATGGGGAAGAAGGAAACTGCGAAGGCTAGGACCATTAAATTTTTTTATACTGAGCAAGAACAAACAAATTCAGAAGGCAACAAGGACTCTGTATCCACACTGGAGACCATAGAAGGAAAAGCAAATTGGTCTCAAGTCCAGGGAGCCTTCTTGGAGGATCTCAAAAGAGATTTTAAAAATGAAATTAGAGAACTAGGAGATAAATTCAAATCCACAGTGTCCAAACTGGAAAAAAATCTCACTGAAGAAATCAAATCTTTGAGAAACAAAATTGGAGAACTAGAACAGGAGGTCCAAAATCTAACTGGAGAAAATGCCTCCCTAAAAATGAAAAATAAAAATAAGGATAAGGAACTCCAAAAACTAGCTGAGGAAAATAACTCACTAAAAATTAGAATCTGACAAATTGAAACTAAGGACTCTATGATGCAACAAGAGTCAGTCAAACAAAACATAAAGATTGAAAAATTGGAAGAAAGTGCAAATTATCTCACTCAAAAACAACTGACCTGGAAAACAGGTCCAGGAGAGATAAACTAAGAAGTATCAGCCTACCAGAAAATCATGATGAAAAAAACAGCCTGGACAGCATCTTCCAAGAGATTGTTAAAGAGAACTGTCCTTAGGTCCTAGAATCAGAGGGAGAAAAGGTTATTGAAAGAATTCACCGATCCCCTCCAGAAAGAGATCCAAAATTGAAAACTCCAAGAAATATCGTAACCAAACTCCAGAGCTACAAAGTCAAGGAGAAAATACTGAATGCAGCCAAAAATAAGTAATTCAAATATCTTGGAACTACAGTCAGGATTACACAGGATTTGGCAGCTGCTACATTAAAAGATCGGAGGGAATGGAATGCCATTTTTCATAAAGCAAAAGAGCTAGGACTACAATCAAGGATCAACTACCCAGCAAGACTGACCATATTCTTTCAGGCAAAGAGATGGTCATTTAATGAAATAAAGGACTTCCAGACTTTCCTTATGAAAAAGCCTGAGCTCAATGGAAAATTCAATCTTCACTTACAAGACACAAGAAAGACATAAAAAAGGTAATCAAGGAAAACAAACACTCACACATACATGTACACGCACAGATGCTCACACATGCACATAACTTGAGACTCAATAAGAGCAAACTGTTTACATTCCTTTATGAGGAGCATATTTCAATACTGAAATTTGTATAAATATTGTGATGCTTGAGGGGGATGTACACAGAAAGAGGGTGTGGGTAGAAAGGAACTAACCTGAAGATTTAGGAAAAAAAGTGCTTGGAGGAAGAAAGGGATTGTAAGGGGAGGGGGGGAAATGTAGAGGTAGAAGACTGTAGATTGTGCCACAGGAAGAGGCATAAAAACCATACTGGAGTGAAGGGCTGGGATGGAGGGGGATGAGTGTCATATGATTGTTACTCTCATTGGTTCTGATTTAAAGAGGGATCAATACAAATGGCTAAGTTTAGATTCTAACATGAAAAGACACAAAAATTCATAATAATAGAGGGGAAAAAGGGAGGGAGAGGAGCAATGTATGAAATTTGCTAGCATCAGTTTGGGTTCAATAAGGGAATAACATACTCTCTTAAGAATAAAAATCTATTGTACCCTACAAGCAGTAGGAGGGATAACGGGGGAGGGGGTGTAAGAGGTGAGCATATTCAGGGAGGAGTGGAAGAGTAGCAAGGGGGAAAGGTAGTTAAAAGGAGGGATCA
>CM053601.1:131785239-131801599 GCA_028646575.1 Pseudocheirus occidentalis | reverse complement strand
GTCTGGAAGCTGCTGCAGCTGCTCGTCATTCACTCTCCTGAAGTCTGCTCTGGCTGCTTCTGGGCAGGGCTGCCTTGAGGCTGGAACCATGTGGCTCCTGTGGAACTGTGCTTAGCTCCCAGCATAGACTTTTCCCGTTGTGATAGACTTTTCCCGTTGGCCTGCTGAGCTGTCTTCAGAGGAAGATTTGTTTCTCTGTATCACTTTGTGCATTCTGTAGCATTAAAATGTGTTAGAGTCATTTTTTTTACAGGTATTAGAATTGTTAGGAGCCAGAGCCCATGCGTTTCTGATTCTACTCTGCGATCTTGGCTCTGCCCCCTAGAAGGGTGATTTGAGCTTTAATATAAGAAACTTGGTTAAGAAAATAGAATATTATAAAAATAAAGTGCACGTATTTGGGAGGTAGTGAGTCACTAGAGGCATTTAAGAAAAATTTGGGGTGATTATTTACTGGAGGTTCTGCATAAAAGGATTCTTGCTTTATGTTATAGGTTAGATCTCTAAGGTCTCTCTAATTCTGAGATTCTATGATTCTATAAGCCTTTCAAGAGACTTATGTTCTTACCTTTATGTCTTCTAGAATTCAGCCCCAAGCCTTGACTATTACAATATTATACCCATAAATCAAGAATTACCATGTGTCTGACATTGTTTTTGGCAAAAAAAAAAAAAGGATACAGAAACTAAAGTGGAATAGTCCCTGATCTCATACATATGTAAATACATACAAAACATTAAAACAAAGCATATGCAAGGTAATTTTGTGGGGTAAGGCATAGCAGCTAGGTGTCATGGCAAGAAAAGGTCTCATTCAGAAGAGGCTTGAGTTGAATCTTGAAAGAATGAAGAATTCCAAAACACTTAGATGAAGAAAAAACAAAACAAAACATTTCAGCATGGGAGCATTCAGTTCAAAGACTGGAGATTTGAGTGTCTTGCTTCAGTAACAACAATTATGTTAGGGTGACTAAACCTTAGACTACACTGAATAATTTTTGTTGAATTAAATTGAATTGCATTCCTAGGATAATATCTTAATGCCAAGATAAAGTAAAAAAAGGGTGGGGGCATTTGCAAACTTAAGTTCTAGACTAAAACTCCATGTTGTAAAATAACATTAGTTGAAAAGCCAGGAGAGTATTTTTTCGTAAATTAATTAATTTATTTTCTTGTTTACAGCATTCATTTCCCCTACCCACCACCCCAAAACAGCCCTATCCCACAGTATAACCCCTCCCCCAATCTGCTGTCTATGTCCTCCACCATCACTCCTCTGACTTTCCCAAGGGGCAAGATGGATCTCCCTACCCCAGTGCCTGTATATCTTAATTCCCAGTTGCATGTAGTAAATAATAATAATAATAATAATAATAATAATAATAAATATATACATTTTTTTAGCATTTGATTATAGAACTTTAAATTCTAGTTTCCTTCCCTTTCTCCCTCGTCACCCACCCCAATTGGAAAGATAAGCAATTCAATACAGGCTGTCCATGTGTAGTTACACAGAACATCTCCACAATGGTCATATTGTGAGAGACTGATTATATGTCCCATCTTCCTATCCCACCACCCCTTGTTCTATTCTCTACCCTGTCCCTGTCCCTTTACAGAAGTGTGTGCTTCCAGCAGCCTCCCCTCCACTCTTCCCTCCCTTCCATCATCCCTCCTCTCATCCTCCCTAGCAAGAGAGTATTAGTCCTGGATCTGCCAATAAAAAAGTAAAGGGACATTGAACAAGTCATCTCTCTTTTCTCAGCATCAGTTATACTTTATCTCAAAAAAGAATGATCTAAACTCAATGGTTTCTAAAGTCCCTTAAATTCAATATTTTTCCCCTAAAGGGAAAAAAACAAACATTTAAGAACCAAATATGTCAAAAGTACTAGGTCACTCCATTCTAACTGTTAAATTTTCTGATTTAAATTAATGTGACTTTCATGGAGTTGATGGCTGAACATTAAGGCATTAACAACCATTGGTGAACTTCTTCCTCTGCTCTGTTGGCTCTACTCTTTCCCATCTCTCCTATTTTTTTAGTGTCTAATTTTTTTAGTCACTGGGGAGGCTTAAATTGCCACAAAGAACACAGAGCTACTCTTATCCCTCAGTTTCTTGGCCTCTAGCTATCCTGTAACAGATTACATTTGGTAAGGAAAAACAGGTTCAAGTTAAAGTCATTTTAGCCACTGTTACCCAATAGACAATGAATTTTTCATTGTTTATGTGCTGTTGAGCACATTTTTATATCTATAGGTATGGGGATATCAATTAACGCTTTCAACCTAAATAAATTGGACTGAATGGCATTACAGATAACCCATCTCTGAAAATCTTTACAATTACACATATCACTAATTCTAAATTCATCCCTTCTCCCTTCCATCTTCCTTCAACTTGCTTTTCATTTGTCTTCTCATTGTACTTCTCAAATTACTGGACATTGGCATATGCTCTGGAATTATGCCCTCCAGACCACTGGGTCACTCAACCCTAAGGACCATTAACCCTCAATACCTTCTAGACCATCATGGGTCTCTATCTTCTTTGCTGCCTCACCCTAACACCAGTTGGGCCTCGCCATATGATTTTTCCAGTATACCCTAAAGAATATCACACCGCCTACCCCAGTTCCAGGTCTTTTCATTGACTCTGTTGATGAGTCCACACTAAATCCTTATGTGCAATGCTTAGCAATTAGAGTATGCTTAATTTGTTGTTCAACTGCTTTCAGTCATGTGTGACTCCTTGTGACACCACAAAGGGTTTTCTTAGCAAAATTCTGAAGTGGTTTAGCATTTCCTTCACCAGTTAATCTAAATGATGAGGAAGCTGAGGCAAACAGGTGAAATGACTTGCCCAGGATCACATAGCTAGTAAGTGTCTGAGGTCAGATTTGAATTCAGGAATAGGAGTCTTCCTGACTCTAGGCCTGGTGTTTTATCTACTGAGTCACCTAGCTGCCCAATGTGCTTAATAACTGTCATTAATTCATTCACCTCTATTGGACCTAGACTACCTTTCAGATAAATTATCTTTCCTATGAAAATCATATAGATAAACCCTTTCATTGTTTACAATCTTAGCTCTTTAGCATTGACCCTGGAATCAGGAGAACTTGAGTTCAAATTTGGCCTCAGACACTTGGCACTTAACTAGCAGTATGATCTTGGGCAAGTCAATTAACCCCAACGGCCTTGCCTTCCCCCCTCAAAAAATCAATCTTAGCTCTTTCACAAAACTATTTCTCCCTTTTGCCCTATGTCACAGTTATATAAAATACTTTCCACTGCAATTTCTCATATTATTACATGCTTTTAACCCACCTATAGACTTAATTCATTTTAAATTATATTGTAGATTTTTATACATATCATATCCCCTTAATAGTTTATGAGCCTCTTAAGGACAAGATCTGTTAATTTTTGCCTTTGTACTCCTAATTCCCAGCACAGTAGCATATATGTTGTTGGATTCTTATTCATCCTATCTGTCTGTCTGTCTTTCTGTCTGTCTTTCTGTCTGTCTGTCTGTCTGTCTGTCTATCTATCTATCTATCTATCTATCTATCTATCTATCTATCTATCTATCGTATGTCTGATAGGTAAAGAAGTTAGCCTGGACTTATAATTCCTTTAGCATGGTGACCTTCCTGTATGAAAATTCTTTTAACCCATATGGAATGGCAACTTATCTATAACCTATTGATTTAGAATATTTCCTTGGGTACTGATATATTATGTGACATTCTTATGAAACAGGAATTTATCTCAAGTTCTCTAGTCTTCAAGAGTGGGTTTTTTACCATTATAAGCTGTTGATTCCTCTTTTCATTGTGATTGTTGAATTAATAGGGAAATACTCTGAAGTTCTTTGTGTGGAAGTATTAGGTTATGCTTCATTTTTTTATGTCTTCAGATTTTCAAACAGTTTGCTCAACCTTCCAGCACACTGGGCTACAAGGTAAAACTGAATTAAATGATAAGGAATCTTACAAGGAAAAATAAATCTGGTTTCATTAAAAATCTTAGGTACTTGTTCCAGATTTCTCTCAGATTTATCATAAGTAGGTACCAGTATCTTATCGAAGGTTTTTTTTTTAGGATGACAAATGTTCTTGGACCCTTCATGAATCATCTCTCCCAGAGATATTTCCTATTGATATATTGCAAGCTTTTTTTTCCTGTTCTGTGGGAGATAAAGACATTCCTTTTGTATTCACAAATTTTAGACTTATGTTGGGTTTTTTTTTGGTGTGCATGCATGCATGTGTGTGTGTGTGTATGAAGAAATCAGATTATAAGTTTGCCAGTCAAAAACTATTTAATGCAGTTTTGCTTTGTCATATTAAGTAAGGCCATTCTCTCCTTGAAAATTCTATATTTTCTACCTATGTTCTTGAGTTCATGAATTCCTTATGCCTATATTGTCCTCTCTGACGTCCCTGCTATTAAAATCGTATGTATATTAATGTATACTTGAGGGAAAAGTCAGTTTTGTTTGTCTTTGTCTTCTCAGAGTGTCTTACATATAACAAATGTTGGTTCAATTGAATTTTTTCTTTTAAGACAGTTCAAATGTTTCCTCTTCCATGAAGTCCACCCATATTTCCTTGGTTGGAAGTTATTCTTTCCTGTCTTGAAATTATCATAATCCATTTTTAGAGACATAATGTAGCACAATTAAGCACTGGAATTGAATTCAATTAGCATTTGGATCCAGGATCCACTGATTATTAGTTGCATGATCATGACAAATCACTTAATCTCATTGAGTCTCAATTTCTTCTTTTGTGAAAAGTGTAAAATAATATTACATCACCTTCATAGCATTGGTATTTTGCTTACGTACTTTTAAAACCTTACATTATTTTTAAAAATGAGTTACTATTGCTCCTTCTCACATCTAGGTGGTATTATTTGTATGTGAATATTTTGTATCCCTCACTTCACCATAAACTCTGCAAGAGTAGGAGGCAGTATCTTATACTTCTTTGTATAAAATTATTTAGCACAGGTACCTACACATGAAGAACTCTTAATAAATGTTACTTGAATTTAATTCAGTAGAATAACTCATTGGGTTTATAATGTAGGATGAGTCATTTAAAGACTACATTCAACTTTTATTTTCTTGGGACCAATGTGGTTTAGCAGACTACTAATCAGGAGACAAATTTTAGCTACAATCCTGCCACTTACTAGTGATAAGACCTTGGGAAGTTACTAAATCTCTCTGCCTCACTTTTCTTATATGTAAAAGAAAGTCTATATATCCTCCAAATAATTTAAACTCTTTGGACCTCAGTTGCTTACCTTTAATGTTGGGACAATATCTTACCTAGATGAAGGCATGGGCTTGGACTAGATAGTTTTATGAAGTTAATAAATCATAGAGCTCTAAACTCTATGAAAAACTTTGGATTCAATTTTCTTTAGGATATAGTATATCTGAAAAAGTTTTCTGACTCTATATTTCTGTGTTTTAAAAAGCAACTTTCCCAACTGTGAGTCTGGATCTAAACCAATCCAGGCAAATAACAAGAACAAAAAAAAATCTTCCTATCTAGCCCCTATATCAGTCCAGGGGCCTCTATAGATATAAGACATGAGGGCTGAAGTTGGCTGACTTCTCACAGTGAAAATCTGAGTAGAGAAAGTTCAAACATCCATCTATCAGAATGTTGCCCTGTTTGTTTTTTTATACCACAAAAGGGATATAGAACTAGTCCATCAAAAATCATTGTTTTAAAAAAAAGTAGTGCAGAATATCACATCTGTTCCCAAGGGATCAAGGATCTTTGGGAATAGTATCATATTTTATTCCAAAGGATCAGGAATCCTGATGTAAATCAGGGTAGATTAAAATTTCAAGGGAACATGGGCTCTTCTTGGGAAAGTATCAGAATACAGATTGGTGACTAGACATGCCCCTAGATCACACCAATCTGAAAACACCAAAAAATTCTAAGTCTCAGAATTATCTCTCGGGGAAAAAAAGTAGCATATAAAACCTGAAGCTTGAGATAATGCCCCTTAACCCTCCACTCCATGCTGGCAACAGCCTTGAACTTTAACACAAAGTAAAAAGTCAAGAAAGGGGATGGAAAAAAATGATCAAACACTGACCATAGGACCAAATGACTGTAAAATGCTACTATGATGACAGGGAAGATCAAGACACAAACTCAGATGAAGACAACAAAGTCAAAAATGCTACCAGCAAAGCCTCAGAAATGTGAATTGGACTCAAATTCAACAAAAAATACATTAAGAACTAAAAAAACATTTTTAGAATCAAATAAAATGAGTAAAGGAAAAAAATAGGTTAAAATGGGAGAAAATTTATGAAAAGACAACAGCCTGGTAAAAGAACAAAAAAGTTGAAGAAAATAATACCTTAAAAGAGAATTGGCTAAGTGGGAAAATAAGAGATACAAAAATTAATTCATAAAAATAACTTCTTGAAATTCAAAATGAGCCAAATAGAAAAAGGGGTAGAAAATAGCTCCATAGAAAATAAATTTTTAAAATTAAAATTGGGTGAGTGGTAGATAATGAATCAATGAAACATCAAAAATAAAATCCAACAATAAAATATAGTCAAAAGAATAAAAAACTTGAAGAAAATGTGAAATATCTTAACTGAACTGGAAAATAGATAGAAGACAGTTTAAGAATTATTGGAGTATCTGAAAATCATGATAAAAGAAAATGCCTACATCTCATAGTTCAAGAAATTATCAAGGAAAATTGACTTGATTTCATAGAACCAAAGGATAAAATAAAAATTTAAATGATTCATGAACGAACACCTGAAAAAAGTCCAAGATAAAAACTCCAAAGAGTATTAAAGCCAAATTCCAGATCTCAGAGGTCAAAGAAAAAAATACTTCAAGCAGCCAGAAAGAGACCATTCAAATACCATGAGACCACAGTCAGCATTGTACAAGATTTAACAGTTGCCAGTGCTGAAGATGAAAATGGCTTGTAATAAGATATTTTGGAAGACAAAAGAGCTGGGACTATGATTAAGAATAGTCTACCCAGAAGAACTGAGTAAAATCATTTGGTGGGAAAAATGTCTCTTTAATGAAATAGAGGACTTTTAAGAATTTCAAATGAAAAGACCAGAGCTGAACAGAAACTTTATGTTTCTTTTTAAAAATTGTACTTAATATTTTATTTTCCCCAATTACACGTTAAAAACAATTTTAAAATTCTTTTTTTTAATTGTGAGTTGCAGACTCCCTCCCTTCCCCCTACCCTACCATTGACAAGGTGAGTAATTTGGCATACTTTATACATATGTAGTCATGCAAAATACATTTCCATGTAAGTCATTTAGTGAAAGAAAATGGACCAAAAAAAAAAACCAAGAAAAACAATGGGAGCCAGCTTTTATTTTCATTGTCTCTGCAAGTTCTTTTCGTTTTTAAAATTTTACTTATTTATTTATTTTTAATTTTCAACATTCATTTTTATAAGATTTTGAATTCCAAATTTTTCTTCCTCCCTCACCTTACCACTCCTCAAGACAGAACGCAGTTGATAGAAGTTATAGATATATACAATCATATTGAAAATGTTTCCATGTTAGTCATGTTGTGAAAGAAGAATCAGCACAAGAAAGAAAAAGAGCAAACAAAAAATGTAGAAACCACAGTTGTTTCTCTGGCTATAGGTGGCATTTTTCTATTATGATTCTTTTGCAATTGCTTAGATCATTGTTACTGAGAAGAGCTAAGTCTATCAAAGCTGATCATTGTATAATGTTGCTATTACTTTGTACAATGTCCTCCTGGTTGTTCTTACTTTACTTAACAGCAGTTCATGTAAGTTTTCCAGTTTTTTTTCTGAAATCCTCCTGTTAATCATTTTTTATGGAAAAATAATATTCCATTACATTAATATACCACAACTTGTACAGAAATTCCCCAGTTGATTGGTATCCTCTCAATTTCTAATTCTTGGCCACTAGAAAAATAACTGCTATAAATATTTTTGTACATGTGGGTCATTTTCCCTTTTTAATGATCTTTTTTTTTGGTATACAGAACTAGGAGGGGTGTTGCTGGATCAAGGGGTGTACAGAATTTTATAGGCCTTTGGGCATAGTTCCAAACTTCTCTCAACATTGGTTGTATCAGTTAACAACTCCACCAAAAATACATAAAGTTCCAGTTTTTCCACATATTTTCCAACATTTATCATTCTCTTTTTTGTCATATTAGCCAGTCTGATAGTTGAAGTAGTACCTCTGAGTAGTTTTATTTTGCATTTCTCTGATCAATAGTGATTTAGAGCATTTTTCATATGACTATAGACAACTTTAATTTCTTCATCTGAAAACTGCCTGTTCCTATCCTTTGACCATTTATAAATTGGGGGATGATATTTTTCTTATAAATTTGACTCAGTTCTCTCTATATTTTAGAAATTAAACATTTATCCAAAATTCTGTCCCTAATTTTTATCATAAGACTTTTAGAAATTTTTTGGGTTATTGTATTGCTGAAAGTAGTTAAATCTTTCACATTTGATCACCATGTAATATTGCTACTACTGTGTACAAGGTTCTTGTTCTGCTCAATTCACTTTGCATCATTTCATATACATTTCCCCATGTTTCTCTGAAACCATCCTTCTTGAGTGGTTCAAAGAAGAAATCATAGAAACAATTTCATTAAAGAAAATGAGAACAGGGGGCAGAGCCAATATGCTGGCCTAGAAGCAGCAAAGTTTCACATTTCCCACACAGCCACCTTAAATACCCATAAAAATATGACTCTAAACAAATTTTAGGACTCCAAAACTCACAAAAAAAAACCAGAAAACACATCTCTTGCTGAAGGCAGCTTGGTAGATGGGGCTCATCACAGCAGGCTGCGAGCCAAGGCCAGCCTAGCCAGAAAACCACGGCCTGGCCCCAGGGAGGTTGGGAGGAGCCACAGCTGGAGTCAACAGGATAGCGGATCAGCGGCACCTGGGGCAGTTTCCACATTTATCAAGCCAGGAGAAAAAAGGGTAAGAGAAAGGTGAGTGGAATTCAAGCTACATTTTGGAGAACAAAGTGGTCCTGCCAAACTGCCCCCAGGGCAAGGAAGCAGCCCAACCCAGCTGCTTCAGAGCTCCTGGCCTGCAGACTGCAGGGGGGGCAAAGCAATTGATCAAAAGCCAAGGACTCTTGCAATGAGGGGCCTGGAACCAGATTGTGGACTTGGGTGGTGGTCCTGGGGTGTGCTTTCAGCAAGCCAAAGCTGGTGCAGCACCCCCCCCCAATAGCTCTGGCAGCTGTGGAAACCCCAGTGATTTGTGGCAGAGTTTTCCCCCAATGGAAGCAGCTTTCCAAAGAGCTAAAAAATCAAGCAATTAATTGACTAGCCAACATGAGGAAAAGGAAGCAAAGGAATAACAGTAATCAAACTCTAGAATCTTTTTTGGGGGACAAAAATGATCAAAGCATGGAATGGGAGGAAGACAACACAGTGAGAACTCCCACACCAAATGCTTCCAAGAAACATGAAGATTGCCTACAAGCCATAGATCGACTTAAAAAGGACTTTGAAAACAAAATAAGAGAAGTGGAGGAAAAATTGGGGAGAGAAATGAGAATGATGCAAGAAAGAGTCAAGAACCTGACTGAAGAAAATAACACCTTAAAGAACAAATTAACTCAAATGGAAAAAGAGGCCCAAAAAGCCAATGAGGAGAAGAATGCCTTAAAAATCCAATTTGCCAGATGGAAAAAGAATCTCTAAAGCATTCTGAAGAGAATAATTCCTTCAAAATTAGAGTGGAGTAAATGGAAGCAAATGACTTTATGAGAAATCAAGATACTATTAAACAGATACAAACAAATGAAACAATAGAAGGTAATGTGAAATATCTCCTTGAAACAATGACTGACATGGAAAAATAGATCCAGGAGAGACAATTTAAAAATAATTTGTCTACCTGAAAGCCATGATCAAGAAAAGAACTTAGAAAGCATCCTTCAAGAAATTCTCAAGGAAAATTGCCCTGATATTTTAGAATCAGAGGGCAAAACAGAACTTGAAAGAATTCACCAATCACCTCTTGAAAAAGATTCCCAAAAGAAAACTCCTAGAAATGTTATAGACAGGCTCTGGAATCCACACACCAACGAGAAAATATTATAGGCTACCAAGAGGAAATAATTTGAATACTGTGGTAACGCAGTTAGGATATCCCAGGATGTAGCAGCTTCTACATTGAGGGATTGAAAGGCCTGGAATATGATATTCTAGAGATCAAGGGAACTAGGATTAAAACCAAAATTAAATTAAAAGCAAAATAGAGTATAATGTTCCAGGGGAAAAATATGGTCATTCAGTGAGGTGGAGGACTTTCAAGCATTCTTGAAAAAACCAGAACTGAACAGAAAATTTGACATTCAAACACAAGAAGCATGAGAAGGTAAACGTGGGAAAGAAATCATAAGGAACTTAACAAAGTTGAACTATTTACATGCCGATATGGAAAAAAGGATAATAGTAACTTATGAAACTTTTCTTACTCTCTCATTGAATTTTTCTTTACTCTCATTGAATTTGGCTTAGGGAAGGAATGACAAACTCTAAACTGGGTGTCTTGCCACACAGGAGAGTAGGGGGCATGGGGATGAAAGGCGGGATGATGAAGAGGAAGGCAGGATCTGGGGGTGGGTTGCTGGAAGCACACACTTCAGTAAAGGGATAGGGATAGGGTAGAGAACAGAACAAGGGGTGGTGCAGATAAGAAGGAGGGACATATAATCAGCCTCTCACAATATGTCCACTGTGGAGATATCCTGCATAATTATTCATGTACAGCCTGTATTGAATTGCTTGTCTTTCCAGTGGGGGTGAGTGACAAGGGAAGAACCGAAAGAATCAAGAATTTAAAGCTCAACATTCAAATGTTGAAAAAAAAAGGATATATATACACACACATATTTACATGTTTACATATACACATACATATATATACCTATGCATACATACATACATACATACATACACACATACATACATTATCATTAACTACATGCAACTGGGAATTAAGATATACACTTACTGGGGTAGGGAGACCCTCCCTGCCCTACCAGAAAGTTAGAGGGGCAATGGAGGAAGACATAAAAGAGAGCACATTGAGGGAGGGGCTTTACAGTGGGATCGCTGTTTGGGGGTTAGGGGTGGGGGAAATACAGGGAGAAAATTTGTAATTCCAAATCTGGTGGAAGTGAATGAGGTAAACAAGAATATAAATAAAATAATTAATTTAAAAAATGAGAACAATGAAAAAACATTTCAAAATTTTTGAGATGACACCAAAACAGTACTTACGGGGAATTTCATCTCTAAACACATGCACCAATAAAAAAGAGAAAGAGCAGATTGATGAACTGGGCATGCAACTACAAAAAAATAAAAATTAAAAAAAATAGACAAAATAATTCATTTAAATTATTAACTAAATACCAAAATGGAAATACTGAAAATCAAAGGAGAGATGAACAAAATTGAAAGCAAAAAATGAACTAATACATTTAGAAGCTAGTTTCATGGAACAAAATGTAACTAATCAATTAATTTGATTATAAATATAAGAAAACCATATTACTAATATTAAAATGAAAAGGGTAAATGCACAACAGTGAAGAGAAATTAAAACAATTATTAAGAGATATTTTGCTCAATTATATGCAATTAGAATGGATAATCTAAGAAAAATGGATCAATATTTATTGAAATATAAACTCCCTAGACTAATAGAAGAAGCAATAAAGTAATTAAATAACCACAACATAGAAAAGTAAATTAAACCATCTATCAATGGGCTACCTAAGAAAAATCTCCCAGACCATATGCCTTTACAGGTAAATTCTACCAAGCATTTAAGGAATAATTAATCTCAATAATATTTGAAAAAAATCTGTAAAGAAGGAATCCTACCAAATTCCTTTCATGGCACAAATATGATTTTGATACATAAAGCAGGAAGAGCAGAAACAGAGAAATAAATAAATTGTTCGATGTTTAGATAACTACATACTTGACAATGTCAGTAACAAAAATAACATGGACAAAATAAAACTGAAGAAAAATAAAGTTACCAAAGAGTATGCTTCAGTATTCACTTAGACATGATGAGTTCTTTGTCTGGGGATGGATAGCATTTTTCATCATACATTCTTCACGGTTGTCTTGGGTTGTAGTATTGCTGAAAATAGTTAAATCATTCACAGCTGATCATCTTACACTGTTGTTACTTAGTACAAAGTACATTTCACTTTGCATAAGCCCCTGCATACCTTTCCAGGATTTTCTGAGAGCAACCTGCTCATCATTTTTATAGTACAATAGTATTCCATCATAATCACATACCACAACTTGTTAAGCCATTTCCCATTTTATGGACTTCCCTTTAGCTTTTAATTCTTTGCCCCAAGAAATGCGATGCTATAAATATTTTTGCAAATAGAATCAATTTTTTCTCTTTTGGAATAGAGACCTAGTAGTGGTATTGCTAGATCAAAGGTTATGCATGGTTTTGTAGCCCGCATAGTTCCATATTTGTCTACAGAATGGTTGAATTGGTTCATAACTCTAACAACAGTGCATTAATGCCTCATTTTCCTCATATCCCCTAAAACATTTGTCTTTTACCTTTGCTCTCCTATTGGTCAATCTAATAGGTATGAAATAGTAACTCAGAATTGTTTTAATTTGCACTTCTCCAATCAATAGTAAGTTAGAGTAGTTTTTTCTTATGACTATAGATAGCTTTGATTACTTTATCTGAAAACAATCATATCTGTTGATCTTTTATCATTTGGGGAATGGCTCTTATTTTCATAAATTTGACTCAGTTCGCTATATGTTTGAGAAATGAAGCCTTTATTAGAGAAATTTACTTCAATGTTCTTTTCACAGTTACTATTGCTAATTCTATTTCACTTTATCCCCACCCCCTTTATTCTATTCTCTCTCTCCTTTCACCTTGTCCCTTTTACTTCTGACTACCCCCTTCTCCAATCTACCTCCTCCTTTTATTATCCCTATTTCCCTTTAAAATAATTGCAGACAATATAAAATGCTTGCGAGTCTCCCTGCCAAGGAAGTATATGAACAAAATTATAAAAACACTTTTTACACAAATAAATTTGGAGCTAAACAATTAGAAAAGTGTTAATTGTTTATGGGTAGGCCAAGCCAATATAACAAAAATGATAATTGTACCTAAATAAACCTACTTATTCAGTGCCATAGCAATCAAACTACCAAAATTATTTTATAGACCAAAAAAAGGTAAGAGAATTCATCTGGATGAACAAAACATCAAGAATATCAAAGAAATCATTAAAAAAAAATGTGAAGGAAGGAAATCTAGCAATTCCAGACTCTAAGTATATTACAAAGAGGTAATTATCAAAATAATCTGGTACTGACTTCGAAACAGAGTGGAGGATCAGTCCAAAATACTGGGTACTCTTTACAAAGTAGTAAGTAATAAAGTGTTTGATAAGCTCATTGATTCAAGATTTTGAGACAGAAATTTATTATTTGATAAAAAATTAATTGGAAAACTGGAAAGCATTTTTTCAGAAATCAGACACAGACCAACATCACACACCATATACCAAGATAAGGTCAAAATAAATAAATGATTTAGACATAAAGGTTGATATCGTAAGTAAATTAGAAAAAAAGTGAATTAGGGAGGGGGCAGCTAGGTGGCAATTTCAATACAGTACCAACCCTCAAGTCAGGAGAATCTGAGTTCAAATATGGCCTCAGAGACTCACTAGCTGTGTGAGGCAGGGTAGGTCACTTAACCCCATAGCATTAAAAAAAAAAACAGGAGGAGCACAGAAAAATGTACCCTGAGATATACAGATAAGTGACAGGTTTATGTCCAAGCAAGAGATAGAGAGGATCACAGAAAGTAAAATAGATTATAATTTTTAAAATTTTAATTAATTAATTAATTTTTAGTTTTCAACATTCATTTTCACAAAATATTGAGTTACAGTTTTTTTCTCCCCATCTTTCCCATGCCCCAAGCCCAAAATAGCAAGCCTACTGAATACCTCTTCCCCCAATCTTTCCTCTCTTATATCCACCCCCTAACACCCTTACTTTTTATTAGTGCAAGATGGATTTCTATACCCCAGTGGTTGTATATCTTTTTTCCTGGCTGCATGTAAAAGATAATTTTTAAAACATTTTTTGTAAAACTTTGAGTTCCAGATTTTTTCCCTTTTTTCTCTCCTCAACCACCACCACTGGGAAGACAAGCAATTCAGTATAGGTTGTACATGTGTAGTTACTCAAATCATTTCCATAATTGTTATATTGTGAAAGACACAATATTGTCTTTTTTCACAATATATATTGTGAAAATGTTTCCCTCCATCCTGTCCCACCCCCCTCTTTTTCTATTTTGTCTTTTGAACCTATCCCTTTTGAAAAGTGTTTGCTTCTAACTATCCTCTCCCCCAATCTGCCCTCCCTTCTATCATATCCCCTATTATCCCCTAGCCCCCCCTATTTTCCTGTAGGGTAATATACCCAATTCAGTGTGTATGGTATTCCCTCCTTAGGCCAAATTCAATGAGAGTAAGGTTGTCCCATTCCCTTTCACCTTCCGGCTCTTCCCCTCAATTGTAACAGTTTTCTCTTGCCTTGTTTATATGAGATAACTTACCCTAATCTTTCTCTCCCTTTTTCCTTCTCCCAATATATTCCTCTCTCACCTCTTAATTTTATTTTTAGATATCCTCCTTTCATATTCAATTCATCCTGTGCCCTCTGTCCATGTATAGATGAACATCCATATGCCCACACTAAAATATATATTTATATGTACATGCACCCTCCTATATATAAATATATATGGATATATACATAAATACATCTATATTCCCTTCAGCTATCCTTATATGGAGAAAAGTCTTATGAGTTACAATGATCATTTTTCCATGTAGGAATGTGAATATTCCAACTTTAATAAGTTCCTTATGAATTCTTTCTCTTGTTTACCTCCTCATGCTTCTCTTGCTTCTTATATTTGAAAATCAAATTTTCTGTTCAGCTCTGGTTTTTTTTAATCAAGAATGATTGAAATCTTCTATTTCATTGAATGATGATATTTTCCCCTTGAAGCATTATACTCAGTTTTGCTGGGTAGGTCATTCTTGGTTTTATTCTTAGCTTCTTTGATGTCCAGAATATCATATCCCAAGCCCTTCACTTCCTTAATGTAGAAATTGCTAAGTCTTGTGTTATCCAGATTGTGTTTCCACAATACTCAGATTGTTTCTTCCTGACTGCTTGCAGTATTTTCTCCTTGACCAGGGAACTATGGAATTTGGCTATAATATTCCTAGGAATTTTCTTTTGGGGATCTTTTTCAAGAGGTGATTAGTAAATTCTTTCAATTTGTATTTTCCCCTCTGGTTCTTGAATATTAAGGCACTTTTGCTTGATAATTTCATGGAAGATGGTGTCTAGGTTCTTTTTTGATCATAAGTTTCAGGTATTACAATAATTTTTCAATTATCTCTCTTGTATCTATTTTCTAAGTCACTGGTTTTTCCAATGAGATATTTCACATTGCCTTCATTTTTTTTCATTTGTTTGGATCTGTTTTATAGAATCTTAATTTCTCATAAAGTCATTAGTTTCCAATGCTCCAATCTAATTTTGCAGGAGTCATTCTCTTCAGTGACTTTTTGGAATTCCTTTTCCATCTGGCAAAATTGGCTTTTTAAGGAATTTTTCTCCTCATTGGCTTTTTTTGGCCTCTTTTACCATTTGAGTTAGTCTATTTTAAGGTGTTATTTTTGTCAGTGTATTTTTGGGTATCCTTTAGCAGGCTGTTGACTTGCTTTTCATGATTTTCCTGCATCATTCTCATTTCTCTTCTCAATTTTTCCTCCTCTTCTCTTACTTGATTTTCAAAATCCTTCTTTTTTTCTTTTATTATGGTATTATTTTTAAATTGATTCTATTCTCCAGGACAATTGCATTTCCACTTCTATACAGTACTGATAAAGCTCAATGTTGTTCACTTCTCTCCCTCTGCAAGCATTCAAGTATTCAGAATTCCCAGATTTACACAGTAGCTTAAATGTTACTTTTAAACTGCTACTGCTTTGGCTATAAATTTAAGTCCTTCATTTTTGGAAAACTGTGTGGAATGCTCTTTCTTCTTGTCTGTTTAGTCAACTTCTTCAATGATGGGTCCAGAAAAAGCACCTCCAGATGGGGTAGCTCCACCCCCTGGGAACCTACTAGTCATGACTCCTAGCATGCCCCCTCCACTCTGCTACAGTTTAGTAATGATGG
>CM053601.1:131755940-131777196 GCA_028646575.1 Pseudocheirus occidentalis | reverse complement strand
TGTTCTAAAGAAGAGTTCCAGTCCCATGCCAAGCTTAGAGAAGAAGAGAGAGTTCCAGCCACGCCAAGCCCAAGAGAAAGTAGCAAGAAGCAAGCCCTGTGTCTTAAGTTTTCTGTGCAGCTGTTTCTCCCAGAGAAAGTGGAAGCCGGGAACCGGGGACGCCAGAAGCCTGTTGAGGAAGGGTATAGGTGAAACCTATACAGCCTGACCCCCCAAAACTGTAACAGGTCCCTATTAGTATGAATTTAAAAATCCACTTCAGTGGCAACATATTCTCAAATTTTTCCTATTTGAAGTTCAAATTATATAAAATATTATCGTTGCTTCCGGCCCAATAGAAATGTGTAGTGTGATTTCAAATAGTTTCATCACTTCACAGGATTCATTGTTTGAACTAACAGGAATCTATTTGTGTTCTTGCATTGATATGTCCTACTTATCTGTTTGTAAATGTGTCTATGTGTATATATACATACACACTTAACACATGTATAAGTAAGCTATATAAATAAAAGATGTCTTCAAAACAATGAATAATGGAAAAAAGTAAGAATAAGATTTAACCCCTAGGGAACCCATATATTTGTATACCTACAAACACACACATTATACATACATATATACACACATATATACATGTATATATACTGTGTATATACATAAACATGTAATGTGATATGTTCTACACATACATGCATATATGTGTATATATGCATGCCTGTATCTATATACACACATGTGTGTGTGCATGTGTGTGTGTGTGAATCCTCTTCCAATGGGATATAAATTCCTTTGGATTTTGGATAGCTTCATTATTTGTCTTTAAATCTCAATCACTGAGCACAGTTCCTGGAAAATAGTACGCGCTTAATACATATTTGCTAAGTGATTTCTAGGAGAGAGGATTAGACGGAGAATGTATCTGAATAAGCCCCCCAGTTGTGAGGATTACCTAACTCTTGGGGTGGATAATGCCCCTCTACTTAATAAGGATTCTTCAGGATGCTCTTGCTATTCTCCTCCCCCTTTCCTGAGACTTTAATGAGAAATCCCCTGATCACATTCTGTTATGGAAAGAGCACCGCACAAGCTCCTAGGATGACCTTGAATATGGCTTAATTTTATGATCAAAGAACCTCAGCCTCTGCTAGAGCAGGTGACTTAGCATATGTTACACAGATACCAAAAGTCCATGAAGGAGAGAAGAAAAGAGAGCAGTACCAGTAGTATGAAGCCTTGTATATATGTCAAGCTCTGTCACAGACTCTCTGGTGACACTGGGCAACTCACTTTGTTCCCCTAAGTTAATCTCCTTATCTGTAAAATGAGGGACATCCCTAGAGACTCTCTGAGGGTCACTTAGTAAGTGACAAATTCAAGACAAGAACTGGTTTCCTGACAACTATCCAATTCTGGTCCCACATTATTCCTACACCCCTTCAGACTCCAGCTTCTTGGATAGTGATGATATGGGAATAAATAAAGTTAGAACATCTCTCATGAGCATCAGTAACTTGGAGTTTTGGTACAAACTGGATTTAGTGCTTTGCGGTTTTCATGTATTTGAATAGGAATGTGTTGTTGTCTTTTGATTACTCAAAAGTAATAAAATCTTTTACCTCACTCCATCCAAAGGAAAACTTCCTCAACAGACCCTGCCTGACTAATCATTAGGGGCACCTAGGAGATACAGAAGACAGAGCACTGGATTTGGAGTCAGGAAAATCTGGGTTCAAATAGCCTCAGACACTTACTAGGTTGTGTGACCCTGGGCAATTAGCTCAATATCTATTTGCCTCAGTTCATAATATGTAAAATGGGAACACACTTGAAAAGAAAATGTCCAACACCTCCATTACCTTTACCAATAAAAAGCCTTGGACAAAAGTACATAAAATAACAAAGAATTGGACATAACTGAACAGCAACTGATCGCTCCCTCATTCCGGTCTTAGAATGTGCAAATTAAGGTGGCATCGAATTGTCTTAGTCTTAATAATGCTGTTTTGCAATTTCTTAAAGCTAGATGGAAGAAACATTAGACTTCTACTGCTGAGCTCCCGAGAGAACAGAACTCTGAGCAAGAAGTAAATATGGTAGAAAACTATAGTTGGGCCTCACATAAGGTAGAATCTTTTAACAATAAGAGCTTCCTAAAAGTGTCATCTCCTTTCCAAATGCTTCTTTGGAGACATTTAACAGTAAAAAGTCTAGGAAGTGAGTTTGTCATCCCTGGAATCTTTAGGCAGGAGCTATTGGCCTACTTTGTGGCAATATTGTAGAGGGGAGGGCTGATTGGAAATAGGTTGGCCTATATTTCCCCTCCCTACTGTGGTGTTTTAAAGCATGGATGTAACAATGACATGGAAGAAAGTTGATTTTCTACTTTCCTTCTAATGCTTAACCCTTCTTTAAACTCTAACCCCCCTGAAAGGTGGCTTTTTGAAGCTTCTCACCCTGTTTATCTTGTCTCCTGTGTTAGGCATCACCACTAAAAGCAAGTGCCTCTGTTATAAGTCACAGACTCCTACCACCTACAGAGCTTTACACTGTGTTCAGCACATAGAAAGTAATACGTAAATATTCAGCATGGTTTTAGTAGCAAAATATTGAAAGAGAGAATTTTTTTGGCAATGCTTCCTAGTACATATGCATATATTTCCTTTTTCTAGCAGTTAAATAGTGTTCTGACACCATCTTCCTTTATCATAATGTGATTGTCAAAGACTCTCATGCTAAACTTGCTGAAAAGATCAAGAGAAGGGAATGTGATAAGTCCAGTTAGATATGTTCAGAACCAGGTGAAGAGGTAGAATCCAAAAGAAATTAGTAATGGGTGGGCTCCCATGTAGAAAGAGATCTCTAGAGAAGTGCCAAAAGAATCTATCTCTTCAAGAGTCCATGCCATTTACCAATATGTTTGGGTTGACATCTTAGATATGGACGCAGAGAGATGCTGATGAAATTTGCAGATAATTCAAAACTGGGAGGGATAGTTCAGATACTAAAGGACACAATGTAATTACAAAAAAGATCTTTAAAGCTAAACATTTGATTTGACTTTACAAAGACAAAATTCAATAAGGATATATGTAAAGTGATAGTCTTGGGTTCAAAAATTCACTTTTATAAGTTCCAAATAGGAAGACATGGTTACACATCAGTTTGAAAAAATTATACAGGGATTTTGGTGAAATGAAAGGTCAATTCAAGTCCATAGCATACTATAGTAACCAATAACACTAATGTAAACCTGGGGTGCATTGATAAACAAGGAAGGGGAGGAGAAAAAGAAGTGGAAAAGAGATTATAGACCTGTTGTACTTTACTCTAGTAGGGCAATTAAGTGGCACAGTGGATAGAGTGTCAGGCCTTGAGTCAGGAAGACTCATCTCCCTAAGTTCAAATCTAGACTCAGAGACTTATTAGCTATATGATCTTGGGCAAGTCACTTAACCTTGGTTGCCTCAGTTTCCTCAGCTGTAACATAAGTTAGAGAAGGAGCAATAAGCTACTCCAGTATATCTGTAGAAAAAAAACAACTAAATGTGATTATGAGGAGTCAGATATGAGTAAAATGACTGAACCACAGCAACACTGACACAGCATTGGGTGAAATTCTAGGTAACACATTTTGGGAAGGACATTGATAAGTCAGAGAGGATGAAGATGGGGGCAATTATGAAGGTTAAAGGTCATGTCAAATAAGGATCACTTGAAGTCATGAGGATATTTAGCTCAAAGTCGAGAAGACTCAGGTGAAACATTAAAAACTGCTTCAAGTATTTGAAGTGCTAACAAGTCAAAGAAGTATTATATTTGTTGTGTTTACCCAGAGAGAAAAAATAAAAGGAGGAAAGAAGAATTCATAAAGAGCTTCATGGAAGGAAAAATCTCCCTAATTGGCCTATACAAAAGTGGGAAGGACAACCACTACAGGTAGTAAGTTCCACCTTACTAGAAGTTTGCAAGCAAAGGGTGGATGACTACTCCACAGAGATACAACAGAGAAGATTCTTTTTCAGTTATAGCCTGGACTAGATCATTGTAGAGGTCCATTATTACCTCTGAAACTGATTATGGGAATACAAAAATAATATTGAAAATATCGTGTCTGAATCATTCCCCTTGTACACATTGGGACAGATTCATTCTCCTTCCAGTCGCTTGGTTGGAAAACCTTCTACATATGAACTTTAATTCATTCCGTCTCTGATCTATGTAAGCTTTCCTTTACAGTATCGGGGTAATTATTCAAACTTGCTTTGCTGGTCTTTTTGCTTTATGTTTTATGAACCTCAGAGCTCAGTTATTGGTTTTTATGTTTCAACAGAAATGAAGAAACTTCTTTCACTTGAGAAGGTAATAGTTTAGCACCAAGTAGCTAAAGCTAGCATCCAAGAATTATTTGACAACAGACCAGTGCATGCAAACAGGCTCCACAACTTCTAAAGTATCCAAAAACTGATTCTATTCTGAGCATCAGAAGCAGGATCCAGAAGAGGGAAATCCAAATTTTAAGTATGGAGATGTTGGAATCATAACTCTCATGTGCATAGCAATAGGGTTGCAGCTTTGGAATTTTGAAGCCTGGCTTAGGAAAGATGGGTGGGACCAGAGAAACAGACACTAATCAAGAGGGATAGGTAAGACCAAAGTTGAAATCCTCTCTGGAAAAAGGAAATAATAAATAAATTAAAGTCTTAGAGCTAGAAGTAGTCTTAGAAATCAGATAGATTAAGCATACAATTTTTTCTTTTTTTTTGTTTTTTGGAGAGGGGAAGGCAGGGCAATCAGGGTAAAGTCACTTGCCCAAGGTCAAATGGAAAGTAAGTGTTAAGTGTCTAAAGCTGAATTTGAACTCAGGTCCTCCTGGCTCCAGGATGGGTGCTCTATTCACTGCACCACCTAGCTGACCCCTAAGCTCATATTTTAAGATATAAGGTATTATAGGTTAGGAAAAATGGGTTAGTGTCCTTCTCTGTATGCAATAAGTTACTTCCTGGCCATAAATCCTTCTCTTACTTGCTACTCTCTATCTCCAGCCCCATCAACTTTCTGGAATAACCCTATCACTTATATCTGAACTTTATTAAGCCTGAACATTTCCCATTCTTTTGCTATTGGAACCACCTTGACTTGTGCAATGAGTGATAAGGAAATAATCATACCTGAGAGGGGAGTTTTTCCCCTTAAAAAAGCTCCTCAGCTGCTTTGACCCTGGAGCTGAGATTCTGCCCTCAGAGAGAGAGGGAGGGAGAGAAGAGGGAGCTGCCCTCTCTCAAATTTCATGTAGAGATGAGATATATAAATAAGTGACTTGTTAGAACGTAGGATGTGATAATTATATAGGTGAGAAATACAGAGCTAAGAATCTAAGTATGGAAAGATTTCTCCCTGCTGTGATTCAGAAGATATGTCCTACCCATCCCCCAGACAATTCCACTCCAGGCAACTGAGCTCTGTATTTCCACCTTCTAAGAAATAAAGCAGGTAAGGTTTTCAAAGTGGCAGGGGAAGGAACAGGTGTTCTAGTTATCACATTTAAAATTCGAGATGATCTTAGCACTCTAGTTCAATCACCCATTTTAGACATGAGAAAACTAAGGGGTGAGCTATTTGGCAAAGTTCAAAGATAGAATAGAAGCAGACCTAAGATTTGAACTCAAATCCTCTAACTCCAAATCTATACTCTCCAGGGACAAAGCAACTTCATTTAACAGGGCTCTAGACAGTCTGATCATTTAATAGCTGTGTTGACTGATTGCATATTTCAAACTAAGTAAATCAAGAATATAGGCAACAGCTTTTCACAGTTTCCCAATGTTTCTATTCCCAAGCCTCATTTTTGTTTCTATTTTGCTACTCATTAAAGTGTACAAATTCAATAATAGCACATTAATTGAACAGAAGGAAACAATAGATGCCCCAGGCACCATCTCATCCCGTCATTTCTGAGATGGGTCTTTTTAACCTCAGCAGAAGCAACTTTGATTTGAAAAATGGGACTCAAGTTCTGGCTGTGTGATCAGACTGAGGGGCAAAGCAGCATTGCTCCTGGGATTCTCTGTCTCTTTTTTCTTTCATTTCTGAGTTGACATTTGATATTTAAGTCTTTCTGGATTTGGTTTGCTGACTTCGAGCTACATTTTTATGACTCTGGACTATGTTCCTAAAAAGAAGCCACCAGATTTCAGCACTGGGAGAATCATAAAAAAGAGGGCAAACCCCCCAAATCTGTCCCTTCCTGGCAGAGCATACCACTTAAAGCAGATAGGCACTTTCTGGGAAAGAAGGCAGATAATGTGGAGGTTTAGTTTAATTCCATGTTTACCAAATCCGTCCTGTGACAGTTGTATTTCTTCAGTCTTTTCAATCATGTTGGATTCTTCATGATCCCATTTGCTGTTTTCTTGGTAAAGATACTGGAGTGGTTTGCTATTTCCTTCTTTAGCTAATTTTACAGATGAGGACACTGAGGCAAATAGGGGTAAGTGACTTGCTCAGTGTTATACAGCTAAGAGGCCTCAGTGGCCATATATGAATTCGGATCTTCCTCACTTCAGGCACAACACTCAATCTACTTTGCTATCTAGCTGCCCTCTCCTGTGACTACCTTGTGTGAACATACCATCATTTGGAGAACACTTCATTCATTCCGTAAATATGTATTATTCGTTTCCTATGTGCAAGGCTCTGGGAAAACGGAAATTAAAATTTCAGTCTCTACTCTCAAGGAGCTTATATTCCCCTGGGAAGAGGGGAACAGGGAGTCTGTGGTTGCACAACTAATTATAATGAAAGGTAGGAAAGTGAGAGAATGAAGGAGAGAAAAACGTCATCTAGGAAAACCTTAGGTGGGAGAAATCAATTACCGAAACAATTTCCTGGGAGTTAAAGTAGAGCACTGAAAAAAAAAAGCCCTCTAGTTTATGGATGAGGAAATAAAAGTATTGAAAGTATGATACATCTAAGATCATACAGCTGGCAAACAGTAGAACTAGAACCATTTTTTTCCTTGTTTCAAACAGAGTGTAATAGATAGACTTTGGGACTTGGAGGCAGGAAACTTTGAGTTTAAATCTTGACTTAATCATGTGTGTCTGTGTGACTGGGAAAATCACTTAACAACTCTCAGTCTTCACATCCTCATCAGTAAAATGGGCATCAGTAATGCACATATCTCCCAGGAGGATTGTGAGGATCAAAGGAGATCAAATTATATAGAGTGCTTCATAAACATTAAAACACACTTTCTCTTTCTCTCTCTCCATATACATGTATGTACACATAGGTATATATATATATATATTCATATAAAAACTTATGTTATATAACAATATAACATAAATAAAACATTAGATACTATATTATAAATTTATATGTATAAATATATATAATGTGTGTGCATATTTGCTAGCTTTTATTTTTATTATTATTTTATGATATCGCTGTGTCTTGCCTTCCTTCAATTCCAGGCTAAAGAGTCAATGGACTGTTAGATATTGTTAAATATCAAAAAATTCAGTAGAAGAGGCTAACAAAACTAGGAGTATACTTCTCCTGAAAACAGAAACTCTGTGATATTGTAGATAAAAGATGTGTGGTCTCTCAGACGGAGGCAAAGGGAAGAATTAAGATCCTGTGTGGGATAAAATGTATTTCTGAAAGACAGAAGGTCAAAATTTCATATTATTTTGCTTGCTTCAAATAACTGGCTCATATTAAGCCCAAAGGATATATAAAGGCAAGTAATCATGTAAACGTGTATTATAATAATTTCAATAGTGTTCAGATAGTGGGAGAAAAGAATTCTTCTGGGCTTGACATTGGATTAGAAAAATATACAGGAGATAGCCCCAGATGAAATGTTTAAGAATGGCCAAGAGTAGGAGGCCTCACCAGCTTGTCACACATCATAGTATTTTCCATATCCACCTGAAATTTTACTTGCCAGGATATTGAAGGGAATATAGAAGATCAATGAGATTGGTGTACTTTGAGAAAACTGACTAATATGCAAAGCAGCTTATACTGTATGTGAAGAAAATATAACAGCTGTAGTCATAAGATGAGATTTCAAGACGTGCTCAGAGGTGGTGGTGCTGGTTAATGTTTATCAACCAGCTCTGAGGAACTAGGAGGGGGGAAGATGTACCCATGCTAGACTGTTAAAAGTTTAATCTCCCTTATTCAGTTTATCTATTGCTTTCTTAAGTCTAAACTATCAACAACAAAAAATTAATTTAGTGCTAATCTGGAGCTTGTGCCAGTTCTAGAGGTTTAAATGATCACTGAAAATTTAACAGTGGGCTCCAGTGTGGGAGATCGCTGAAGCACACCACTGGGTCATGTGTTTGTGGTGGTTTGGCATCCCAGTGACACACTTGCAAGGAGCTTATAAGAGCACACAATCTGAAGACAGTGAAAGCAAGTTCAAATCTTTATTGCTTACTTTTTGTAGGGTGCTGAGCAAGATTTAATTTCAAAGAACCTCACTTTCCTCTTAAATGAGGATTTTAACAAAATTATTCCAAGATACCTTTCAGCTCTGAATCAAGGATCTTAAGTGTTTCCCTTGTTTGCATTTATCTGATTAGCTGGAGCGTTCTATGGAAAGTGACGTGACAGAACTTGTGTCTTATTGGTTTTCTTCTCTGTTGTTACTTCCCAGAAGTTGGGCATATTTTCACCTACAGCTTATATTGTGATGAAATACATGCCCAGACTCAATAGATACTGAGAGACTGGGGATAGTCTTGGAGCCACCCCTCCTCCTTGAGGAAATACCTGTACCAAAGGTTATGCAACCCTGGCAGTCAGTGGTTCAGGGACCATGAAAGACAGATTTTATTTCTGTGGTCTGTTTATAGAGCAACATTTAAAAGTTAAAAAAGACACTCATAAATTCATTTAAAAATTATTAAAGTATTTGCTATTCTATCAATCAAGAAATATCCATAAAATAGACAACATGGATTTATTAAGATGTGCAAAACACTAGAGATAGCAATAAAAGTAAAACCATTGTCCTTTTCCCTAAGGAGCTCACATTCTAATGAAATAGACAACACATAAATAATTATGTACATGCATGATATATAAGGAGCAGCTAGGTGGTGTAGTAGATAAAGTGCTGAAACTGGAATCAGGAATACTCATTTTCCCTTGTTTAAAATCCCGCCACAGACACTTATTAGCACAGTGACCCTGTGCAAGTCACTTAACCTTGTTTGCCTCAGTTTCCTCATCTGTAAAATGAAGTGGAGAAGGAAATAGTAAGCCACTCTACTATTTTTGCCAAGAAAAGCAGAAAGGCAGTCACAAAGAGTCACACAGGACTGAAACGACAGAACAACAGCAATCATATATGTGTATACATAAACATTGCCTTTTTGCCTGGTGTTGTATTCAATGTAATTAGAAGTGAAAAGTAAATATTACAACTACATTTGTTAGAAACCCCAGAAACCATTAAGTCTCACTACCACCTGAAATATAAATGCTCTCATGTTATGCTACTGTGAAAAAAGCCACTGGATTTTAGGTCAGAGGACCTGACTTTAAATAACATCTCTAACCATAAATCTCAGTTATGCCCTTTGGGGCCAAGAAGAACCACTCTAATATGATATTTTTTCTTATGACAGCCCTTCAAAGTCTTTAAAAAAGCATCTATAAATCATTAAATGATAAAATTATATAGCTATGAGGGTCATTAAATCTAACCCTCTTCCTTCTCATCTGCCTCTTGGACAAATCTACCTAAAGTTTTCTCTCTTCCAGGCTGGACATTCACAATTTCTTCAGTATATTGTCACATGGTGTGGTCTCCAATCTTTTTACCATCATGGTCACTCTCTGAGACCTCTCTAGCTTGTCAATGTCCTTCTGAAAATGTTGTATCCAAAACTGAACAAAATACTGGAGATGTAGTTTGATGAAGTCAGAGGACAGCAGAATCATCACCATTCTTATTCAGTACATTAAAAAACCATTAACCAAAGTAATCTAAAAGAAGGTCATGCCTTAAAAGAGCCTTAGAGTCACATGCATAAAACAGTGATGGAATATGATACACCAGCATCACTGTTTGGTAGTAGACATAGGCCTACACGGGGACTGAACAAGAAAATACAAATAGTATAATGGATCAACCTTCATATAACAGATTCTGCCTAAAATTAAAATTACAGAAACCAAAGGAAGTTAAGAGGAAATAAAGCACTAATAATACCACCCTAAATAATAATTTCCCCATAATAATGCATAAATCCATGTCACTCTTCTGCTCAAAAAATCCTTTATCACGCAAATTGCACACATTTTGGACTGGCATTCAGTGCTCTCTATGAGTTGGCATAGTACTACTGCCATAGGTTAACCTTTTTCCATGAACTATGTGACCTGACCAGTTTAATTATCTGCACCCTAAATAATCCAGAGCTTTGTTCATACCCCTCTCTATGCCTGGATAGTCTGTACCACTCCTCCTTCCCCATCATTTATTGAATTCTAACCCATCCTTTAAAATCCATCACAAATCTGTCTACTTCAAGAAGCCTTACTTGATCTCTCAGTAACTCCCTAGCAGTTAAATTGAACATAATATTTTCATATCTTTCAGGATGGCTGCTGTATAACATTAGGAATTATACCTGTCTATGGTTTTACTATCCTACTGCCAACAGATATGCTCCCCAAGGGCAGCAGGGTAATACCTTGCTCTTATTTCCCCCATCATCTACAATAAATTGCTAGACAGAACAGATATTGAATATCTGTAGAATGAATGAAGGAAATAAAAGGACTATGTTGAAGTTAGAACCAGCAGTCATAGGCACATAATAAGCATTCACTCATTCATTCATTTTTGTTTGCTTCTTTTTACATCAATAAATTTTTATTAAGTGTGTAATCTGTGCCAGACCCTATGCTAACTTCTGAGGACACCCCCAAAAAGACATAAAAAAATCTCTGCCCTCAAAGTGCATACAATCTCTTGTTAAAAGAATACTTACTTATTTATTTTTTAACATTCTTTTTGTACTTTTTGAACTCCAAAATCTCTCCCTCTTGACCACCCCTACCCTAATCATTGAGAAGGCAAGCAATAGGGAACATAGTATTTAGAAGAGAAAAGAGCCTAGGACTTAATAGTATTGACTTTCCCTAATTTTACAGTTAATGAAACTGAGTTTTAAGTAGAGAGACATTGATTTGCCTAAGATCACACATCTAGTAAGTGGGAAAGTCAGGAATCACTCCATTCTTCTCAATCCAAATCTTTTCACAGTACAGGATATCATGCTAGGCAGCATGTATAAATGGCACGAGTCTGGACCTCCAACAATTTAGTTTACAGGGTGATAGTAGTAATAGTAAATGCAGTAAACCATAACAACAACAACAAACATGACCTGATTGAGATAATAGTGATAATAATACTGATAAAATCAATGCTTATATTTATATATTATTATCACTCTTCATTTTGCTGATGAAAAAGATGGGACTTCAATAAGTATTTTAAGTCAGATGGCTACAGAGAAATAGTGAAGATGTAAGTAGTATGGACTCATAAAACAGGAAGTACTGTGGGTAAATCTAATTTAAAGAAATCTTATCAACATAATGAAATATCCTTAGGACACTTAAGGATGAAAATAGGAAAATGGAAGCAAAAGAAATGACAAATATAAGAGATCTGTAAAGCAGAGGGGAGGAGAGAAAGAGAGAGAGAGAGAGAGAGAGAGAAAGAGAAAGAGAGAGATGAGATAGATGATAGATGATACATAGACAGATAGATAGATAGATAGATAGATGATACATAGATAGATAGATAGATAGATAGATAGATAGATAGATAGATAGATAGATAGATAGATAGATAAACAGAGAGGACAGTGGAATTGTTGTACTTGTCCTTTTATGTTACAATCCTTGACGGGTTTATAGAGGAAACAGAAATAAAAATAAAAACACCCAATATGAGAAAAATAGCTGTATTAAGCCACATATACATAAAGGAGACCTGAAGATGGCACAATCATGACAATAATTTTACCTTTCTTTGTATTGCCCTGCTCTCAGTACGGTGCCTACCTAGTCAATAGTAAGTGCTTAATAAATATTATTGACTAATTGAGAATTCTGAAAGCAATGGAAGGAAGATATCAAAAGTATTAAGAAAACATAATTCTTTTTCAATGTTTAAAAAAGGAAGCATGGAGAATATTAAAGAAAACACTGACCTACTTATTCATAAACATAATTGCCTTATGAGAATGTCCTACAGACACATTCAAGACTTTCACAATGAGGGTATTATTAGTAAAACAAGCAGGCTTTTCCAAGTGATATTTCAAAAACGAATACATGTTTATTATCACACAATTGACTGAAACATGTTAAATATAACATGCCATTATGCTTATTATCGAGTCATTCATAAAATCTATTCAGTAGAGCAGAACTTTGCCATAAAGACTACCTTCCAACAAGGAGGACCTTATCCATACAGAAAAAAAATCCTTCAAGATTTCTTAAAAGTTAACAATGGTGTCTATGTTATTTAATTACTCTCTGATCAGTTATAACATTTTGAGAATCAGGAGAGGCTTCAAATAAAGGGTTTTTCTTGAGAAATAAAGGAAACAAGCATTTATTAAGCACCTACTGTATGCCAGGAACTTTTCTAAGTAATTTTCAAATATGGTCTCATCTGATCCTCACAACAACCCTAGATGGGATATAGGTATTATTGTTAGTCTAGTTTTATATCTAAGGAATATGAGGCAGATAGACATTAAATTTTCGCCTAGGCCACACAACTTGTAAGGGTCTAAGACTGAATTAAATGCCAAGTCTTCCTGATTTAAGACCCAGCACCCTATCCGCTGTGCTCCCTAGCTAATTTAATTTGAGCTCCATCTCAAAGGAGAAGGATTCTATCAGGCAGAAGTGAGAAGGGAGTATATATCCTAGATGTGAGGGCAACTAGCACAAAGACAAAGAGAAGGAAGACGGAGTACCATGTATGAGAAAAAAGAGAAAGCCCATTTGGCTGGATTGCAGAGTGAAGGAAGGGCAAAGGTGAGCTGGAGTCAGCATGAGCTGGCTAATAATACATTAATCAAGTCTTAATTTTTGGTTTGTTGATTTTCTAGGCTTATGAAAGTGATGAATAAAAATGTTCATAATGCATAAAAATGGACTGTGCTTGCATTTTCCCCCTTTGAAATAGGAAGTGGTTAAACATATACCAGAAAACCCTTGAGAAGTGGGAATAAAATACAATGAGACTAGAAAGGTCAGGTAGGGCAAGGTTGTAGAGGCTTTTAAAAGCTAAACAGATGAATTTCCATTTGATCCTAGAGGCAATAAGGAACCATTGCAGTTTAGAGAATAGAAAAATGTTACACTGAGATGCATACATAAAGAAAATCATTTTGAAAGCCTTATATGAGATAGACTGAGTGGGGACAAGGATTGAGACACAGAGACCAAGAGGTCATTGCAATAATCTGGGCAAGAGGTGATGAAATTGGGAACTAAAATATTAGGTATGAACAGAGAGAAGGGAAGATGTTAGATATATGAGGGAACTATAAACTTGTCAACTGACTGGGTGAGGAGAAAGGTTATAAATCAACAATACTTGAAAAGTGGTATTGCTAACAACTGATAGGAAAGCTTATGAGATCTGTTTAAAATACTAAATTTCAGATGTCTTCTAGATATCCCATTCAAAATATCAGATAGGCAATGCAAAACTAAACCTAAAGGAAGAGGGTTGGGCTGTCTATATCAAAAGGTATGTCAAATCCATGGGAACTAATAGACCATCAAGAGAAAGTAGGGTAACTATGACAGAGCCTTGGGGATCCCACAGTTAGGTGCTATGATATGGATGAATCTGCAAAGGATACTGCCAAGGAACAATTAGACAAACAGGAGAATTGGGAAAACACTGTTTCAGAAGGTCAGAGAGGAAAGAGTATCCAGGACAAGTGGTGCTAAACAATAATGAATGTGATGACTGTAGCAGATTGTTCAAGAAAGATGGGGAAAGAGACAGAGACAGAGAGAGACAGAGACAGAGACAGAGAGAGAGAAAGAGAGAGAGAGACAGAGAGAGAGAGAGAGAGAGAGAGAAAGAGAGAGAGAGAGAGAGATGGAGATTCGAAAATTGATGGATCATCTATAACTGGAGAAAGTTGTTCCAGTTGAGTAATAAAGTCAGAAATTAGTTTTGCTGGGGGTTTTTGTTTTGTTTTTTGTTTTTTTGTTTTGTTTTTTGGAAGCAGAGAAGGCAAGACAATTGGGGTTAAGTGACTTGGCAAAGGTCAGGCGGCTAGTAAGTGTTAAGTGTCTGAGTCCGAATTTGAACTCAGGTCCTCTTGATTCCAGGGTCAGTACTCTATTCACTGTGCCACCTAGCTGCCCCACAGAAGTTAGTTTTTAAAGGTTTAAGACTTGAATAAAAGGTAAGTAAGTACAGTGAATATAAACCATTTTTTTCTAAAAGTTTGTTTTTAGAAAGAGAAGAGATGTGATAATGTATTGATAGTATGGTAAGGTTTAATGAAGGTATTTCAAGCATGGGGACACTTAGGCATGTTTGAAAGCAGTAGGGACAGAACCAAGAAAGAAAGGTAAGAAGGGTCATGAAGAAATAAGGACTTATATAGTACTTATTATGTACCCGTCACTGTGTAAAGTGATTTTAAAAAGATTAGAGAGACTTGGGGAAGGTGGTAAGTACAATCTGGTAGAGAAAATGAGAGGGGATTGAATTCATTGCATAGGTAGAAGGATTGGTCTTAGCACAACAAAGGCTTATTATCAGGGACTGGGGAAAGGAAGAAAGGGTGAAGGGTAATGTCAAAAGATTTAGAGATGAAGAGATGGTAGGTAGGGAGATTCATGTCAAATGGCTTTAATTTAGAGGTGAGGTACTTAAATGAGAAAGAAGAAAGGAGGACATATATAAGTTTAGAGGAGAGAAGAGAGGGTTTGATAAAGCTTTTCTGAAGAATGAGATATGGAATCAATTATGGAGGAATATGTGGTTTGTCTCGCTTCAGAGAGGCACATTTGAAATCACATAACATAAAGTACCTAGTCAGCTCAGTTGTATGACCTCAAGCTCTAATCAATTGCATGTGAATAGGAAAAGAGGATTCATATAATGGGGGCAATACATACTTGAGTTTTGGTAGGGGACGATCAACAATAGAACAAGGGAGGGAAGGAATTTTTGAATAGAACACAGTATGTAGTTAAAATGGATAACTATACAGTCAAGATTAGAGGAGAGAACTGAAGTAAAAACAGAAGTATGAGGGATGGAAGAACTGTAGTGAATGGAAGTTTCAGTGAGGAAAAAGAATAAATGTCAGTAGTTAAGGCATAGGGAGAAAAAATGATTTATAGGTCAAAAAGATGAATTTCCAAGGATTGGAATATTTGTGGGCAAGATCTAGAGTGTGGCCATCCATATATTAGACTGAAATAGAGTGAAGCAGTAGTTACTGGACTAGAAAGGACTGAAGAATCCAGAGCTTAGGCTGTTTAAAGGAACATCGACATGACTGTTGAAGTGGGAGGGCAGCAGTTAGAGGCAGGAGGACAGAGATGGTTTTTCTAGATGTTCTTATTTAGGGTTGTTATCACAGTGTTTATACCCAAGTCCTAGAATCATGTTGATCTCCCTGGAAATGATAATTTTTTAAAAGCAAGTCTAACTATCCATTCAGGAAAAAAAATGCTGTCTTGTCCAGATTTTATGTTATGCAATTAAATGGAAAGCATCACATTTATCCATCAGTTGCTATGTATATGTACCTATATACACATAAATAGGCAGCTATAAGTTTATACCTTGGACAGAGAATGAAATGAGTTGAATCCAGAATTAAACAGAAAGAAGAAAACTGGATCACCTTTAGGAAACTGTGAAACTCTTTTAATGACCTCATAACGTTCTCAGAAACAAAGACCAACCTTCTTTAAACCCATAGTCTGCTGATATTGCTGGATAACTATGAGTCATGGAACACTACTATATTCTCCAAAGAACCAGAAATGAGTATCATCAAAAAAATGGAGAAATACTTGAGGGGCTCTTACAGGCCAGAATAAATGATAAATAAGGAACTTTGAAGAAGACACTGAATAAAGGATGTCTTCAGGGAGATGTATACTTGAAAGAGGTAAGCTTGAAAAATGCCTGGTCATGTATTAGGAGGGAGAGTTAACTTGTGGCCATCCCATACTGAAATCCTTGATTTGTCAGAAGGTGTAAGGCTAGTGCTGAGCATGAAAGTCGAGCATGGAGGTGTTGGGATCTGTGTTGTTGGAAAGAATACTCACATCAAACAGGTCATAGACATATTTGAAAACACTTTAGGTATTTAAAAAAAGATTAATTAAAATAGGGTAACTGTTTTTATCAAGGGATTAATAGTTAAGATGAGAAAGATAGGGTTCAAATATCTAGGAGGTTAAAATAAGAAATACAGGAATAATAATTCAAGAAAGTACAAAGAACCAACATTACATAATAAATAAGGGTTAAAAAGAATTTGGAATGCATTGCTTTAAATGATTCTTATCAATTATCCTTTCAGACTGACAATCATAGTTCATACCCATTTTTCAGATGTAAATACAAAAGTTCATAGATATTAAATGATGTATTGAAGGTGATGAAGTAAATTCCTGGTCTTTTCCCTATCACCTCTACAGTAGATGTTATGCTGTCACAGGATAATAGATGTCAAATTGTCACATAATGACAATGTTCATTAGAGTACCTTATATGTGAAGGGTATTCTGATTTTTCAGTATGTTGCAATATATATTTGATCATTGAATTCTTACAATATCTGGCATACTTATTCCCATTTTATAGATGAGGTAACCAAAGTTTTGAGAGATGAAACTTCTTGACCCAGACTAAATTGTTTAATGAAGTAACATAACAACCCTATGTTTTCTTGGAGTTTATGTGTTTGTCTTCACCATAATACCTTAGGTTGATACATTAACTATTCAGAAAAAAATCTTAAAGAAATTGCCCATTCCATATACTAGTAATGGACATGCAGTAGTATTGCTGTTGAATTGTTGACAGTGAATCAACTCATCAACTCCAAGGCACTTCAGATGTTCTCCTGTGTAATACCTTAGGATGATGAACATTTGCTTTTTCTAAATGTTTAATCCAGTTTGACACAAGAGTTTCAAATTCTTGAGAGATTAGAATGCTGAATCTGTTCCTTGACACCTTTTGCATTTGACAGTCCTTAGAGAAATGTGACTATATTTGCAAAATTTATCAAAATACCTAGTGACCAAAATGATTCAGTTCAATAAACTTCTTGAAGAAATGAGGATAAATGTGTCAAGTTGTTCACTAAAATTCAATATCCTTGAATTTCATTCCTTCAAAAATCATAGCATTACGACAAACCCATCCTTTTTTTGAGCCTACATTGTTTGTTATAAAAAAAAGACTGCAAAAAACATTCCCATATCCAGCTTGGTTATTTATTTATTAGAACATTTATTTAAAAAAACTAAAATGATATATAATAAAATAGCTAGCATATATACTTTAAGGTTTGCATAGCACTTAACAAACATCTCATTTAATGCTCACAACACCACTAGGAGACAGGTATTATTATTATTTTACAGATGAGGAAACTTAGCAGACAATGTTTAAGTGACTTACCCTAGGATACATAGCTATTAAATGTCTGAGACTGGGTTTGAACTCAGGTCTTCCTGACTTCAGGTCTGGCATCCTATCAACTGTACCACCTAGCTGCCTGTTGGTTGAGACATGCAAATAAATCGGTGTTAGGATTTATAGCTAGATAAGAGCAAAAAAAATATTTAATCTAATCCCATCATTCCATAGAAAAGAAAACCTAGGCTAAGATAAATCATTGGTTTGGATACAAATGGTATGCTAAGGGTTAAAATGAATAATAAGGGTCACTTTCCCAGGCCCCCTAAGGGGGTTTGAGGTTCATTCTGTAGCCTATCCTGTAATTTGAGATCCTGTAACTTAAGGATGTCTTAATGCCCTTTCACCCTTATCTTAAAATACCATACAACTTATACCAAAAGAATTGCTTTTGTCCACCTTATCATGTATTCCCTATCCTGTCATTTATCTTCCTCATCTTGTGTTTTGACAATTTTTTCCTTATAAACTTATAATAAGCCAAATAGGTGGTGCAGTGGATAGAACATTGGGTCTGGATTCAGGAAGACATCTTCCTGAGTTAAACTCAAGCCTCAGACATTTACTAGCTCAGACACTTACTAGGACTGGACAAGTCATTTAACCCTGTTTGCCTCAGTTTCCTTGCAAAATGAACTGGAGAAGGAAATGGCAAAATATTATAGTATCTTTGAAAAAAACCAAATGGCTTCACAAAGAGTTGAACACAATTGAAAAATGACTGAATAACAAAATGCACATTGGAAGAATTCAATTGAATATAAGCCCAAATAAACTGTCATTTGTATAGACTAGGGAAAGTCTTATAGGGGAGATGACATTTGAGCTGAAGCATGAATTGGGATGCCAAGAGATGGAGATGGTAGATGTAAAGGAGACTTTTCTAGTATAGGAGATAGTATAATGAAAATCTAATTGACTGAAGGCAAGTAGTCATACTCAGGTGAAATGTAAAACATGAACCCTGAGGAAATAGGAAGGATAAAGTGAGGAGAGGAAGGCTGGAGAGGCAAGTTGAAGATAGGTTACAAAGGGCCCTGAATTCCATATAACTGAGTTTGAGTATCTTAAGTGTTGATATTCCCAGTGGTTTTTAGAACTTCTGGATATCTGGCATAGGCAGATAGTCTTTCTAAAATAAGGAAACAATCTCATGTCCAAGCACATAACAAAATACATAGAGTATCAAGAACTCTGTGAATGACATCATTTTCTTGATGCCATGATCCTCTTCTAGAACCATGGACAAACCACACAATTGTAGATTACGACCAGATTCTCTGGTAAAATTAAATGGTGATCTCCAAAACTGGCTAATATTAATATCCTCTTCACTGAGGTTACTCTGACCACCACCTCCAGTCAGTAAAAACCTTCCTCCTTGAATATCATATAACATATATTTTTTCAATTTAATACACTCAGCATATAATATAAAACATATTTGGTTTTCCTGTGATAATGCACTGTTTCCCTGCAATTTAAGAAGTAACTGGTGCAGAGTAAAAAGCCTTGAACTTTGAGCCAGGAGAAATCTAGCTCTGACATTTCCTTCTTATGTGCCAAGGCCAAGACTTTCAGCCTAAATTTTATCTGTAAAAGGAGGATTAAGAATATTTGAATCACCTACAGCAGAGATTTTTATGAAGAAATGCTTTATGAGCACCATAAAAATATGAATTATCACTACTAGACCATTGTCTCTCTGAGTGTAAGGATCATGTCTGACCTAGATTTGGTAGGATCCCCTCCCTTCCCCACAGTCCCCACCTAGTGCTTCACAGGGTTCTGCTCACAATAAGGACTTAATCTGACAAGATGAATTCAATCAATAATATCTGCTATGACTTATTCCTCTTTAATTTGGATAAATCAATAGATGAGCAGTTTAAAAGATCAAACCTCATGGTATTCCCTTTATCCTGTATTAATGAATTTCATCATCCTTCTGAAGAGGCCACCCAACTCTACTTTGAAAGTTTCAGCCAACAGCAAAAGGATCTTAAAGGCACAGAATTCTGTATCATAGAATATCTAGAACTGATATGATGCAATTTGGTTAGTCCTTTCAATTTCTTAATGACATATTCTCTTTTACATGTTAAATAGGAATTAGAGCTTGCAGTCCCTTCCATTTGTCCAACAATTCCCTCCAAAAGAAAAGTAAATTGGGAGTTATGAGTTATTGATTGAAAACAGCACCATTCATCAGAGAAAGTATTGGCTAAAAATGTCAGCAGCCATGCAAAAAACTGTGCACACATCCCAGATATTCCAGTAGTGCACTGTTGTGGAAACAAAAAGACTTATTGATTAAACCGTGAATGTGAGCTTGGTCCCCCTCAAACATGCCATCTCCTGTGATACATTTTTTTGTGGACTGTGTTTAACTGGACCTGAGGAAAAAAAATCAATGGCAAATGAATGAACCGACATTGGGGAACAGCCAGACTGACCTTTAACAACAAAATATCTTTTGTGTATTTTTTTTCCTCTTCAAAGTTCTAATGATTCTAGTTCTAAAATGGAGTGTTCTTATTTTCTTATTATATTTTGAAATTACAACTGAAATTGTCCTGGAGGGGTTCATTTTGTTGATCCTAGGTTAAAATAATGTTACCAAAGGGAATTTGTACCCTGTTAGAAGGTAAACATACCAGTAAAATTCAGCAAGCCATTAATTTAAAAAATATATTTTATCTATTTTACTAAATATTTCCCAATTACAGGTAAAATAAAAAGAAACACTAATTTGTTTTTATTTTTGAGTTCTATATTCTTTCCCTCTCTCCTACTCCTCTCTCATTTTTGAAAAAAGAGGTAAATGATTTGATACTGATTATACATAAGAGCTCATTGCAAAACATATTTCCATATTAACCATATGGCAAAAGAAAACACAAACAAAATAAAATGATAAAAATAAGGTTTAAAGAAAATTCATAGGGGTGGCTAGGTGGCACAGTGAATAGAGCACTGGTCCTTGAGTCAGGGGGATCTGCATTCAGATCCAACCTCAGACACTTAACACTTACCGGCTGTGTTTCCTTGGGCAAGTCATTTAACCCCAATTGCCCTGCCTCCCCCCCTCCAAGAAAGAAAAATATATTAAACCAAAAAGAAAATGCATGATTCATACTGCATTCAAAGTTCATCAATTCCCTCTCTGGAGGTGAAAAACAATTTTCATCATGGGTCCTTTGGAATCATCATGGATCACTGTCTTGATCAGAGTAGTTGTCTTTCACAATTGATCATCCTTACATTATTTCTATTGCTGCATGTGATGTTCTCCTCGTTCTGCTCACTTCACTTTCTATGAGTCCATATAAAGTTTCCCATGTTTTTCTGAAGTCATCCCCATTGTCATTTCTTATGGCATAATAGGATTCAATCACAATCATAGACTAATTTCTTCAGTCACTCCCCAGTTAACAGAAAACCCCTTGAATTCTAATCCTTTGACATCACAAAAAGAGCTGATACACACACACA
>CM053601.1:131697809-131730295 GCA_028646575.1 Pseudocheirus occidentalis | reverse complement strand
ATGGGATAGCTTGGCACAGACTTGCTCTGTGTGAGAGTGCCATAGACTAGCTTAGCAAGGACTTGCTCTGTGAGAGCACCTTTAAATGGCCTAGCACCCCACATGGTGAACTTGAACTTTCAATAAATTTTACTTTTTCTTTGGCTGAGAAGACTTGAGTGGAATTCTTTCTGCAGGACCCAGGATGTTGGTATTTTGGGGTTTCGGGCAGCCCTAATCTTCTTTGGTCACCCTCTTCATTTTTATGGTATTGTGGTATTGTTGTGGTATTGTTCCATTTATGTCCTTGAATGTCTGGGCTCTTTAAAGTAAGTCCCTCTGTAACTTTTAGGAACATTGTATGGAACTGCCATTATAAACCAATCCATTTCTGCAAACAAATCTGCATGAATCAGCTATTTGTCTGATTTTTTTTCTTGATAGTTGAGTTCATGCATATGTCAACCATGAGCCTTTTGATATGACTGTTATCTTAGTTAATTTATAGTCTCCATCTGGAAGTGAAAAATTCAGTTACTTTTAGGAAATCCTATTGCATTAACTTGTCATCTTCATTTACTATTGCCTAGTGAAGTGGTACCTCTCTGGGTCAAAAGTGTGTCTATAGGAGACCAGTTTCTAATGCTTTCTGAGAATATCAATCATTTCCACTCCTTTCTGGTGATGAATACTTCATCTTTCTATAGCTCCATTATAGTAATGGGCCGATTTTGTCACAGATTTTTAAAAAACTTGGATGCTTTCCAAATCAAGTGTAATCATTTTACATTTAATTTATCATAACGACATGGTTTATATAGCACTTTCACCATAACAAAGCACTCGACAAATATCACATTTAATGCTCACAACAACCTTAGGAGGTACATATTATTATCTTCATTTTCTAGGTGGGGAAACTGAAACTCACAGAATTTAAGTGACTTGTCCAAGGTCACATAAGTGTCTGAGGCTGGATTTAACTCAAATCTTATTGACTCCAAATCAAGTTCTGGATACTATTGCACTTGGCTCCCTTCTATTGTTCTGCCTTTTTATTCTTCCCTCTTTTCCTTTTCATTCTCAAACTCATCTAATTATTCTTATTTTTTTCCCAATGGGTTTCAAATAGAGGTGTTCTGATAAAGCAGAAAGGGTTTTGAGGGTCAGAAGATCCGTGTTAAAATTTTACTCTGATTCTTACTGCCTATGTCAGAAAATAGGGTTCCTCATCTGTAAGGTAAGGGGATTGAACTACATAGGCTCCTATATCCCTTCCAGCTCTAAACGTATGATCCATAGTCCTGGAACAAATTTCTATCCTGACATTATTCTTTTACATTGAATGTTCTTTTGATTATTGCACAAATATTAAAACAATTGCATATTAAACAATGGTATATCATTATAATTATATATAATTTACAATATGCATGGTTACATTTACAGAAAATTATGTATAATTTAGGTAGTTTTAAAATGATATAATTACATATGATATGATATATGTATCTCTACATATGCATACATACAATACATATATTTATGTATAATAGGTACAAATATATATACATATATATAAATTTGTTTGTATTATATATAATAAGTAAATTAATATAATAAACAACTAGATTGTGTACTGGATAGCGTGCCTGACCTGGAGTCATTAAGATCTGAGTTCAAAATATCCTTAGACACTTCCTAGCTGTGTAACCCTGGACAAATCACTTGACCTCTGTCTGTTTCAGTTTTCACATATGTCAAATGGGATGGATAATAATAGCACTTATATCCCAGAGTTTTTGTAAGGACCAAATGAGATAATAATTATAAAGTGCTTAACATAGTGTCTGGCATGTAGTTAGCAATAAACAAATGTTAGCTATTATCATTATTGCTATTAATTGCATATTACTATAATTGTAAAGCAATTGTACATTATTATTGTTACATCATCCCTTTAGTGTTACTCTTTTTGATGGAGTTTAGATAAAATGGTCTAAGGACAAGTTTCTGTGATGAATTTATTCTTCTTCTTACTCATTCTTATTCTTAAGCAAAGAAATTTATTATGTGTGAAATAAGTTCCTGTCACTTTACAATATTTATAATATCTGGTCCCAATATGGAATAGTTAGGGGGAAAGGAGAAACAAATTTCCAGGATGCCTACTAATACAAGAATGAACATCATCCATCATAATCTTATATCAAAAATTACATAGACTCAGAATAGACACTCTACAAGGCAAATTGAAATACCACAACCTGACGAGTTCATAATATCTGGCAAAAGCATTTACTTGACAATGAATATTAACACTAAGACCCCTTAGGACACATATATCCCTACCCCCCAACTGTAACCATGTGTAGAAATAGTTGTCCTGATAAATACAGTAGGTGGCAACAGTAAATCCAAGAGTTTTGGAATTTCTTTTTTATTATACTTTTTAATAAAAATAAATTTATTTTAAATGTGCAAAAAAAATGTTCCAAATACTCTCACTCCTTTCCCTCACTCGCTGAGAAGACAATGCAAAATATCAATTATAAATGTGAAATCTTTCAAGACATATTTCTGTATCAGTCAAATCACAAAAAACCCAAAAAATAAAATAAAATAAAGTTATGAAATTATATTTTGGGGCACCTAGATGGTGCAGTGAATAGAGTAACAGCCCTGGAGTCAGGAGGACCTGAGTTCAAATCTGGCCTCAGACATTTAACACTTACTAGCTGTGTGACCTTGGGCAAGTCACTTAATCCCAATTGCCCTGCCTTCCCCCCTAGAAACACAAAAAGGAATATATATATATATATACATATTTTTTTTCCAACTTATACTCAGAATTTATCAGTTCTTCTACTAGAGGTAGATAGTGTTTTTTGTCATGAGTCCTTTGGAATTGTCTTGTATAATTGTATCAATCAGAGTAGTCAGGTCTTTCATAATTGATCATCATTTCAACACTGTTGTCATTGTGCACAATGGTCTCTGGTTTTTCTAACTTTACTTAGAATAAGTTCATATAGATGTTGCCATGCTTTCTTCTTCCCCATCCAGAAAACATCTGCCACACCATTCTTATAGCATAATAATACTACACCATATTTATATGCCACAAGATTTTCAGTCATTCCCTAACTGATGAGCATCCCCTCAATTTCCAATTTATTTACTTATTTATTTTTGGAGGGCAATTGGGGTTAAGTGACTTGCCCAAGGTCACACGACTACTTTTTGTGTTAAGTGTCTGAGGTCAAATTTGAACTCAGGTGCTCCTGACTCCAGGGCTGGTGCTCTGTTCATTGTGCCATCTAGCTGCCCCCTCCAATTTATATTTTTACCAACACAAAATGAGGTGCTATAAATATTTTTGTACATATAGGTCTTTGAGCTTTTTCTTTAGCCTCTCTGAGGTACAGAACCAGTAGTGGTTTTGCTGAGTCAGTGGATATACAAAACTTTCTGGCCCTTTGGGCATAGCTCCAAATTGTCTCCAGAATGGTTCGACCAGTTCACTTCTCCAGAAATTTATTAGTGTACTTATTTCCCCCTCATTCCCTCCAACATTTGTCGTTTCTGATAGGTGTGAGGTGGTATCTCTGGTGTTTTAATTTGCATTTCTCCAATCAAAGGTCATTTAGAGCTTTTTTTATTGTTATAGATACCTTTTATTTCTTCCTCTAAAGAGTGTTTGTTTATATCCTTCAACCATTTATCAATTGGATAATGTTTCCCATTTTTATAAATTTCACTGTTTCCTATATATTTGAGAAATGAAACCTTTATCAGAGAAAACTGATATAAACTTTTAAAAATATTATTTCATTAACTATAATACCTTGCAAGAAAATTCAATTTTCTTGATTATCTCTTTCAATTAAGTCTATTTTGCTTTGATTTGTCTGAGATAGTCATTGCTACCCTCATCTTTTTTTAACTTCAACTGAAGCCAAAAAAAATATTCTCCAGCTCTTTATTTTAATTCTATGTGTCTTTCTGTTTCAAGTGTGTTTCCTAAACATCATAGTTTTGGATTCTGGTTTCTAGTCCATTCTGCTATCTGCTTCCTTATTATAGGTGAGCTCATTCCATTCACATTCACATGACTAACTCTATTTTCTTCCATTCTAATTTTTTCTGTTTATCCTTTTCTTTCTCTTTTTATCCTCTCCTGCCTTAAAATCTTTTCTGCTTCTAACCACTGCCTCCCTTAATCCATCGTCCTTTTTATTACCTCTTCATCGACAGTGCTTATCTAATTCCCTTCTTATTTATCTCTTGTATAAAATTAATTTCTATAATCAACTGAGTGTGTTTGTATTCTTCTCCCTATGAACCAATTCAAATGAGAACAAGGTTCCAGCATTTCCCACCCCCCATTACTCCTCTGCTATAAAAACTCATCTTTGCACATCTCTTTTCTGCCATAATATATATATATATTATATAATATATATAATACATGTATTATATAATATATGTATTTTTTTCCATTCTAGGGAAAGGAAGAGTCCCTTCCCTCTTCTCCCAGTGTATCCCTCTTTCTCAGATCTTCAATTTTTTTGGAGATGCCAATATAAGCAACTCACAATAATGCCTTCTTTTTATGTAGACTCCTGTCTTCCTTAATAATCCTAAAGTTATTAGGAGTTTTGTGTATTATCTAAGTTTTTAGAAATGTCAATAGCTAATATTAATATTTAGTAGTTTCTTAAACTTGAATGTATTTAAATGTACATCAAGAAACCATACTGCGTATAATTTGAAGGGAAATCTCATAATAAAGTGAGTTGTAATAAAAGGGAGCTGGGCAGTGAACAGTGTTGATCTTGGGAGTCAGGAGATCAAGGTTCTAGTCCCGGCTCTTTATGTATGTGACCTTGGACACGTCACTTCCATTCTCTTGGCCTAAGTTTCCTTCTCTGTAAATTGAAATAGTAACACATAGAACACTCCCATCATAATCATCCAGAGATGTAAGTAGCAAATGACAATAATTAGAGATATCTCTAATTAGGCAGAAGGAAAGAATATTGTTACCTTTTCAGAAGTGCAGATGGAGAAAATCAGGTCAATTCATTATCACTCAGTTTAAAGCTTACCAATACCCAAGGGAAGGAAATTTGGAATTAGCTTATTACCAGCCATATTTTTAAAAAGCTGAGGGAATCTGTCCAAAACCAAGAAGCTGACATGTACACAGTTTTCAGCATCCCTCTCCCCTACCCCCAGAAGCAAAATACAAAATACTTACATTGTATATAATAGAATTCTAATCCTATTTGCTGTTCTATCTTTTCCTTGTTGAATCATGTACTTCAGACTATCTACTTCCTACTTCTGGGCTGGTTGTGAGAAAACTTCTTAGCATGTTAGAAAGTGCCTTAAAATCTGTTGTGATTATAATGCATATTAGATATATACAACCGAAGGGCTCGACTGCAAAGCAAAGCTATCCCTAAATCTGCCTGTATCCCTGGACTTGCAAATAAGAATCTATATCTGGCCCATACCCTAGAATATTTATCATCATCTTTTGACATTTAAGCAAGTATCCTACCATAAAAACAAAACAAAACAAAACAATAACAAATAAATGAACTTCCTTATTTTCCCTAGCCTTTATACACAGGAAGCCATATAAAATATGGAGGCCAAATTAATTTGAGACCACAACTGCTACAATCATCCAATCAGGGTTACATCTTGAGTTACATAATTTTGATTATGACAGCTGGCATTTTATAATTTATTTAACTTGGAAATTTTTACATTTTAATTATGTGCATTCTCTCACATGGAAGTATGAGGAAGCAAACAAAATAAGGAGGTTCTGGGAAGAGATCACAGCAGCATTCAGAGGCCAAGCAACTTCCTGAAGTTAGAACTGCTTCTCTCTCTTTCCCTCTCCCTCTCCCTCCACCTCTCCCTCTCATTATGCCTCTTCCTTTCTCTCTCTCTCTCTCTCTCTCTCTCTCTCTCTCTCTCTCTCTCTCTCTCTCTCTCTCTCTCTCTCTCTCTCTCTCTCTCTCTCTCTCTTTCTTTGTCTTCGAGCAGCCTGAGCTAATGGTACCCAAAATTTCTCATTTGGTACCTCAAATTTCATCAATACAGAAAAGCTGTATGGTATAGTGGAAGGAGCAATGTACTTGTGACCATAGAACTTGGGTTTGAATTTGAGCTCTGCTTTTCCTTACCATTGTTAAATTGAATAAAGCATTCACCTTTAGGGGCCTCAGTTTCTTCCTTTATAAAAAGAGAAAATTGAAGCTACTGACCTTTAAGATCCAAGATCCAGCATCCCTGAAAAGACAATCAGTCATCCAACCTTATTTTCAAATACCTCCTATGACAGCAGAAACATCAACTCTTTAGATGAAATAAGACTTGTATGATCACATTCATTAGACTATTTCCACATATACTGGGTCTACATCTTCTTCACTATAATTTATACCAAATAGTCCCAGTACTAATTAACCTTAAGGAACCACCATCCAACCAACATACTTAAATTTAGGTGCCAGGGAACATTTCTAGATTCTCTTCCATGAGGTAGGCCTTCAAATATTTGAAAATAGTGATGACATTTCTTTTAATCATTTCTTCTCCAGGCTACAACTCCTCTAGTTCTTTATATGATTCCTTTATTCATATTATTCAGCACTTATTGATTTGGTTGCTGTTAGGCTGGAGGTATTTCTTATGTGAGAAGTTTTCCAGACTCCTTTCCGGACCCCTTTCCATCATTGTAGATCTTGCGTGTAAGCACTTCATTATGTCAATGTTCTTTCTAAAACAGGATGCCTAGAAATAATCACAATACTCCAGATGTGAGGACAATAAGACTGTCACTTCTCTTGTTCTTGATACTACACTGTTACTATTGAGGCTCAAGAGCACATTACTTATATACCTTATTTATTTACAGTTATATGACGCTATTAACACCAATTGTTTGTTTCTTGATATTTCTCACAGTACTTGATTTTTGGCTGTAATACCAGTTGTTAGTCACATGCCTAATAATATCTAAAACAACTGAATCAATAAGAGGTAACACTCATTCCATTATTATGTTTTTTTTTCTTTTTAATATGTTTGAACTTTCTTTGTGAAAAGCAAAAAGTCTGATTGCAGTTATTTGCTAACATTTCGAGGGATTACCTGAGAGTTTAATTTATCTAAAACATAACCTCCTGACACAATCTAACTTGCCCATTTAAAATTGAAAATATAACAGTTCCATCTGTTGTGGTTCATGGGAAAGTCTGCAAAATTGTCATTCCAATCATGAAAAATTCAAAGCTTGTTTTCACTGTAATCACCTTCAGCTCCTTTGTTTCTTTGCAGTCTCCCCAATCTTTACTGTTATTCTTAGTCAAATCACCTCTGGTTTGCATTTCTGTAATTTCTTCCCACTTCTCAGAATGCCTCTATGCCTCACTGACTTTCAAATGAATTTTCTGTATTCCCCCAAAATACCTCATTCCTTGCCTTCTGTGCCTGTTGGGAAAAATATCTCTTCACCCAATAGCTATCCTTCATTATTGTCCTTTCTTTGGCACATGAATTTTGAAGGAACCTCTCATTATATTCCTCTCTGATCTCTAAATTGTGCTTTGTCTTTGTCTATCTGATGATAGAGATGAAGAAATTTTATTAGATAATCTCTAAAATCCTTTCTATGTCTGATGTTTTATCCCCTTTGCTACTTAAAAAAAAAGTTAGATATTTTGGAGAAGGAGAAAAATGCTTTTTCTAGGTTATGTCCAATGTGATCATTTTAGTGGGACATTGTTCCTGTCATATGTGACATTTGGAAAAGCCCAAAAGGAAGCTGGAATGACAAAGTGTAAAGACAAGGTGTGGCAGATGAGGAGAAAAAAATAAAACAGAAACTAAAGCAGAAAAAAAAAGCTCAGGAACAAGACAGGGGAAAAAAATAGTACCTAAATTTAAAGTATAGGAGAAGTTTAAATTGGATGTGGAAGGCCTTAACACCAGGGAAGTGATGAAACAATTGATTTTTTTTCAAGATCTAAAGTCTGATCTTCAAACTAAAATAGGTTTTTGAGGTATTTCTTTTGTCTTAGGCTTCTTTGTTCTTAACAAAAGGAGCTTCAGAGTAAAGAGCCACTTGATTGTATGGTCCATCAGGATATATGAATTGGGAATAATGGTCTGGGTCTGGTCAGCTGGGTAAGTAAGACAGAACATATATTGAATGGCATAATGATTATATACTCAAAGCCTTCTGGATGCAGATCCAGAAGACTAGAATTGGAATTTGAGTTCTGACATCTAGTATCTGTGTCTTCCTCAAGTGCTGGGGGAAAATCACTTGACTTCCTTTGAAGTTCAACTTCCTCCATTGTAATTAACTCTAGATGGTTTCTAAAATCACTTCCAGCTCTAAAACTGTGGTCCTGTTTCTTTCTGCCTAGATTCCTACCACCTACCTTACAATTTTTCTTTTAAAACCAAGCAATTGATGGTAAGACAGGAGGATGAAGAGGAGTCTGAATGGATCCATACAAAACCATCTTAATTCCTATCATAATTGTCTAAGCAGAAGCAACAAGACAGAGTAGTGTAGAAGCTATGTTGGGCACATAGTCTGAAAATCCAGGTTGAGATTTTTTCTGCACCACTTAGTAGCTGTGTTAGAAGGATTTCAAGTACATGCTTGAGATTAGATTTTGTGACTGCTGCTCAAGGACCAACTTACTTAACCTTGGAGTGGTTCATCACCAGTCTGGCCATACTTTTACCAGGCAATCCCACTTTCAAGAGGATGCCTTTCCTTACCCTTTCCCCTCCCCCTTACTGCTACTCCCCTCTGTCCTATGACATGCATGTCATATATAACTTGTATGGTTATAGTTGTTTGCATATTATCCCTTTCATTAGAATGTGGGCTCATAGAGGGCAAGGACTATGGTTTTCTTGTTGTTGCTTTTGCTTTTCTTTACGTATTCAGCAGTTAATGCCTCATATAGTAAGGACTTAATAAATGCTTGTCGATAGACTGGATTATTAGGGACCATCTACTGAGTCTCCAAGGGATGATAGTCTCCATTGGGGAGGATAGTGACCTCACTGATAAAAACCAATGTCATTTAGCTGTTGAATGTTTATTTTTATGTATTAATAATTCTGACTTGGTGGTATTATTTTTTGCTCATGTTAGACCTAATATGAATGAAGGTGCATCTGATTTCTCAAAGTCACTGCCTATTAGCATGCAATGCTTTCTCTTCTTGGGGGAATAGTTCTGAGAAATTTTGGAGAGTACTCATCTAGTTCCCTATTATTTATCATATTTTTATTACTAATTTTTTCCTATATTACATAGGACCTTCTTAATTAGTAGACAAGCAAAAATGCCCCTAGGCCCCAGATATAATGTTGTATTAGATGACCTTTGAAGTCCCTTCCATCCTCAGATATTCAGACTCTATATACCTAGGTTGGCTATCTAATTTGGCATCATCTTGATCTCTGAGACAGTGAAGCACTGGAAGTCCCATTATCAAAGAACTGGCATTCCAAAGTTTTCCTTTCTTACCATCTGAGTTTAAGGGCACCACTCCATCTGTAAATATAGGATAGGGTGCCTCAAGAACAAGTAGAAATATCTACCCACTATCTTCAAACCCTGCATCCAAAAGAAGCAAAATAACTCCTTTATCAATTAATATCCAGAAAGACATGTTAAAACTGCAATCTTGATATATACTAACTACAATAACCTGGGCAAGTTACTTAACTCACCTAACCTCTGTCTCCTTTAGTTCCCTACTCTATAAAATGGGGATATATTACCTCTATTTCAGGGTCATCCTAAGGATAAAATGAAGACATACTTGTATAGTGCTTTGTAAACCTTAAAACTATCTCCATAAAATACTAAGGCAGCTAGGTGGCACAGTGGATAGATTACCATGCCTGGAGTCAGGAAGATTCTTCTTCCTGAATTTAAATTTTGTTTTTGAAACTTCCTATCTGTGTGACACTGGGCAAGTCACTTAACCTTATTTGTTTCAGTTTTTTCATCTGTTAAGCTGAAGAAGGAAACTATAATACACTCCAATATCTTTGCTAAGAAATCTCCAAATAAAGTCATGAAGAGACAAATAATAAAAATTATAATAAGGGCAACAATAATTTTTTCAGAATCCAAAAAATGGTAATCCAGTCTCCACTCGACCTCTAGAGATACGAAACTAAGTACTTTATGATGCAGCAAATCCCATTCTCAGATATTTTCAATTCCTAGGAAGTTTTACCTTTTGTTGATCTGGAATCAGCCTGTACCTGCTTTCTGCTCTATGTATTTATAAATCTAGATACTTAACATGGAGACTTTTTGTAGAAGATTCCATTTACCAGGAATTTTTTTTCCTTTGGTTTTTTAGCAATTGCCTGGATGAGTTACTACACTAGAATACAAATGATTTTATTCCATAAATAATCTGCAGTTTGGCAGGATTTCATTCTGATGCCTCAATGCCCTCTTGGCAAAGTATTTGAACTCATTTTGATGCTTGGTTGTTGGGTATTTTTTTAACATTTGTATTTCTTATTGACACTTCACAGCTTTAGGGGGAAAAAAAACATGTGTTTAGTATTTCAATTGGTTAGAACATTATGTCTTTGCCAATGTGGAGCCCACATTGTTTATTTTCTGAGCTGTCATTCTTCCGGATGCTTCTTTCACTGTAACACATGCTTGGCTAACAGAGGGAATTATTTGAACTGTGATAGATTACAGAGGAAACAGTCCAGTAACCACATTGCTCTTTCTACTCTCAATGATCCATCACAAATAATGTAATAATGTGGGGATCTATTAAGTAGTTTCCTCTAATGAGTAAGCATACCCACTGAGAATCACCAATATGTTATATCTGCTGCATATACACAATCCATCACCACATTATGACCCCTAAGGGCTCAGAGAGAGATCAGTCTAAATCTTCTCCCTTTATAGTGAAATACAGGCTCTCTCCCAAGAACTCAACTAGTAATAGTGCACTCATTTATAGAACATTTTGAGTTTCTGATCCATCCCCCCAAAATCTGTTAGTTTTTTCTCCCATTCAAGCATTTATAGAATATTTTATTTGAAAGCCCTTTTATGTTATACACTGGATTTTGCTTCTCTTATCTTCAAGGAGAAGGCAAACTCCTGGAGGCCAGAGAATGTCTCTTGATACATGTTATGGGAATCTGAAGATCTTCCCTATCCCTAGGCCCTTTGATAGGCTTAAGTGACTCTGAGAACCTTCCCTGATTTGAAAATATACTCTGCCCTCTTATTATTTAGCTTATTGCCTGAATGTGGTCATGTGAAGCTTGGGGTGGGAAGCTTGTTTTTCAGGAATGACCACACCAAATTACTTTGTTATTAGGCAGTTGGTCAAGAGGGTTGTGACATTCTCTGATCCAGGAGAAGGGTATATATACCCTGATGTGAATTTTTGCTTTGTGGCTCACTTTGGAAAGAGTTGTGTGATTTGAACAGAAGAGACTTTGGGCAGCCATTGTACGCTCCAGCTTTGAAAATCTGGATGTTAGTGCTTCCCTGTCTGGCAACTAATGAGGTATGGATGTAATGATCAGACAGCTGGAAGCCCGTCTGCTGATCTTTTTCTTTGTCTGTTTGTAACTTCTGTTTGTATTATGTTTGTATTCTCTGAAGTTCAGGGTGTTGACTTTTCCCCCTGAACTAAGTAAATGATGTATGTTTGATTGATTAAAGTTAAATTATTAACCCATTTTGAGTTGCTTTCCTTTAGAAAAGCATATCTAAGAACCTGTTCTAGCAGCCATCCTGTGTATGCTAGGGTGCTTGCTGATATAATAGTACTTAGCATAGAACCTAGAAGATTGTATGTACCACATCTAGTGTGCCCTACGTGTGTGTACTAGCATACTAGCATGTCCTAGAATGCTGTAGGAGAGACGGTGGGGCTATATCCCACCCAAACTTTGAATTAGAACACTATGTTTAGGATACCTTTGTCTCTAACTCAAACTTCCCCATGAACATTTTTGTGGGGGGGAACATTTTTGGTGTGACCCAGTTTTCTAGGAAACAAGTGCCAAACTTCCCTGGTTGGAAGGAAATAATACCAAAAACTTAGAAATTTTAGGAAACTTTCTACTTGGGAGCCAGTGACAGATTAGGGAGTAGTCCTATCCCTTTTTTATAAATAGGATGAAGTTTAGTGGGAAACTTCCAGTATATTTTTTGACTAAGGAAGGGGAATCACTTCAAATAGGGTTAGAACAAGAAGACAGACAGTGCTTTAGGACAGGAATTCAAATTAATTCCCCTGTTTTTCCATCTTCTCCCTGAGCTCACTTTTTAAACTCCTTTCCAGATCTGAGTTGGATAAGGAAAAGAACTGGGTCAAAGGTGTGAATAGAGAGATGCTTGGTGAACAGAGATGGGTACCTTAGGGAGAGACCATAGTTTCTAAGGGATCATTCTGAATCCCTTCGCTCTGAAGGCAGGATTTGAGGGACAAAGAAAAACTGTGGGACAAATATTGAGCTTGTTTGAAAGAAGAGATATTGACCTTAAGTAAACAATGGCCTTTAGGATTTAGTTAGGGTGATATGTAGACAGGTGAAAATGAACTCAGAATAGAAGTCACTGAGTGATGATATTAGTTTAGAAAGGATGGAGAGATAGGTGATGATCAAATAATATGGTCATTCCTCCTTCTTGTGTTCATTGTATTAGGAAACATGACAGAAAGTACACTGAGAACTGGAGTGCAATTCATAGCCAGGAATGTATTGTGTTCTGGGGGAAGCCAAGTTCCCATAAATGTAAGAAATTAGGAAAAAATGCTAGAGGATATCATACAATAATGGAAATTTCATTCCAGAAGACATGGTTAAATGGGAGAGTAGAATAGGATAGAGATTCCTCTGGAGGAATATAGGGGAGGTGGATGGAAATAAGGTTGGGAACTTTTGCCTTTGTTGTCTGAGACTAAAAGGAAATGAAATTCCTTGTCAAAATTTTCTCTTCTCCCTTTATCCTTTTCCACTCCAGAGTTTGTTTTACTTGTCAATTAAAACATTAGACCACCCAGAGGAAAACATGAAAAATGATAGACTGGAGAATGGAACCCCAAAGCCTTCAAAAATATCAAAGCACAAAGACAGAATTAACACACACGCTGTAAGTACAATACTTGTGCCATATTTCTATGGAAAGAGGCAGAATTGCATTTTGGGTAGACAGGTAGCCTCAAAACAAGACAGATGAGTTAAGTTCCTACCCCCAGACTTAGCAGGCATTTTCCTGGTAAATAACCATCTCTGTAACTTTCTGGAACAGAATGTCCCACCCTTCTTGGCCTCCTGTATTATAGTCTCTCCTTGTTGGAATGTAATATGAAGCAATTAACAGGTTTATGGAGTGAAGAGGTTATCTCTCCCCCACTCATCATTGAAAATCAGAGATTTACATGTTTGTACCTAGAAAATAAAAGCAAGAGTGAAGACTGAGTGTGAAATCAATTAATTTATATGATGCTTTAGGAAAATGTCTAAGCACCATCTTAGATTGAGTTTACTCATCTGGAAGTACCTAGATGAAATCACAGATCTAGTGTCTATCTCTAACCAGTACAAAAAATGTGCTTAGTAAACCACAGAGTACTTACTTGCCTCATAGAAGCAATAATTTTTCTTTGGATGTATAAGTGTCATGTTATATTATCTCCTCTGTTAGCACAGAACCCCCAGTGAATCTGCTGGACAATTGTGGCAATGTTCCATAATTGGCATAGGCTGAATAAATAAATTAGCCAATATAATATTCTCTTTCTGTGCTCAAAACCCAGCTGTCCTTGCCCATGATGAGGCAACAGTATATTCTCTCCTTTCTTTCTTCTGCTATCCTAGACAAAATTATTTATTAATTAATAAATCCATTTGGTTTTATATACTTCAAAAAGGCACAGATACATGGGGAACTTTTTTAAAGTTTCAGGCAATGATGTATAAATTTTTAGGACCTGACAACTCTAGGTACTAGATAACGTTATTAGAAACAATTTAAGGTCAGGCCTGTCAAAACTGAAGCACAGTGAAGTCTTTTTCCTTGAAGTCAGTGACTTCAAAATACAGCTAACACTCTCAATGAAAGTCAGAGGTTTTTTTCTTTGTTTTTAGCATAAAGGAATCTTATTTTTATAAAATGTTTAAAGACGTTTTTATGTCAATATAATTCCCACAAATTTAAAGGGATAGGAAAGGAATGTGTTAGATAAAGCTGATAGTGACTTCACATATGAAGATGCTACTCCTTCTTTGGTATATATTGTATTGCTTTTGTACAGAGATATGGCCAGTGTGTGTGTGTGTGTGTGTGTGTGTGTGTGTGTGTGTGTGTGTGTGTGTGTATGTGTGTGTGTGTGTATGTGTGTATGTGTGTGTGTGTGTGTGTGTGTGTGTTTTCCTTAGAAATCATGTGTTTGTGGTCAGGAGCCAAGTTGGTACAGAGAAGATAGGAAGCTACCTGAATTCTCCAAAATTTCTCTCAGAAATAATGTTAAATCAAGCCAGAAAAAGGATTCTGGAGTGACAGAACCCATGAAAAGATGGAGTCAAAAAGTTTTCCAACTTAAGATAACTTGGAAGGACTTTAGGAAAGGTGTATCCAACTTGGATCAAAGGAGAGAGTTGCCCAACACAGACCATGTCCTGGCAAGTCAGAGAGAGGCTCTTAGCTGCAGCACAGATTGCCAGTGGAGGGACCTCAGGCCTGCTTAGGAAGACTAGTGGCACAATAGGCCAGTTGTGAGACTTCCAGCCCCATTTCAAAAAGTAAACTGTGAGCCCCAGAAATCCAGCATGGCAAAATTGACGAGTCCACGCCACACCCAGTACAGTGGGCAAGCTTTAAGTCTGAGACCTGGTATGGAAAGTGAGTGACTAGACCACTGTCATACCAGCATAAGAAGCTTGGGGAACTGTTCCCTGTGCCCCAGGAACAGAGCTAAACTTTAAAAATCATGAAATAGACTGGAAAATGAGTAAGTAATAGAAAAAGGAAAACTATTGTGGTGACAGGGAAGATCAAAACACAAACTCAGAAGAGGATAACAGTATCACACTTACATGTGAAGTCTCAAAAGGGAATATGAATTGATCTCAAGCCTAAAAAGTCTTCTTGGAAAACCTCAAAAAAAGGATTTTAAATTTCAAGTAAGAGAAGTAGAAGAAAAATGTTAAAAGAAATGAGAGTTGCGCAGAATTATGGGAAAAAAGTCAATAGCTTGAAAACAAGCACAAAAATTGACTGAAGAAAAAAAACAATTCCTTAAATAATGGAATTGGCAAAATGGGGAAAAATCGACTGAAGAAAACAATTCCTTTGAAAGCAAAATTGGACAAATGGAAAAGGAAGTACTAAAGCCCATCTGAGAAATAATTTCTTAAAAATTAGTATTGGGCAAATGGCAACTGACTCTATGGACATGAAAAATTAGTCAAAAAATCAAAAGAATGAAAAAATAGAAAAAAATATAAAATGCCTTGGGGCAAGGGGAGAGAAACAAGTGACCTGGAAAATAGATCTAGGAGAAGTAATTTATAAGTTATTGGGCTGCCAAAGGCCAGGAAAAGAAAACAAAAGAACCTAGACAGTGTCTTTCAAGTAATCATTTGGAAAAACTGCTTTGATATCCCAAGAAAAAGGGGATAAAATAGTCATTAAAAGAATGTATCAACCACTTCTTGAAAGAGACCACAAAATAAAATTCCAAGGAATACTGAAGTCAAATTCCAGCACTTTCAGGTTAAGGAGAAAATACCAGCAGCCAAAAAGAAACAATTCAAATATTGTAATGCCAAGAAAAGGCAACTTCCAAGGTTCGGATTACCAGCCTAGTAAAACCCCATTTATTTGGCCAACATTCACAGAACAGGGAAAATCAAAATATGGTATAACTCATTCATTTCACAAGTAAGTTCTTAATTCAGTCCAGCTACTACTCCACCCCTAGATGGTATATGCTTTTAGTCAAAGTCTCTTCTCAAATGGAGAGAGTTCTTCTCAAATGGAGATCAGTTTCCAATTATGATAAAAAGGCCCAAGGTTTCCCACCCCTGAACGCAAAGTAATTATAATACCATCCAGTAACACCAAGTACTTTCTCAAAAGGGAGTAGGAGAGCACAAAAGGCCATTCACCCTTAAGCCAGGTCAAGATAACATCTCAGCATAGAAAGGCCAAGGAAAGGCCTTTCTTTCATCTTCACTCAAGGCAAACCCTCAGCAATCTCAGTTCCTGGGGAGACAAGGCTCAACAAAGTCATAGCCAGTGTCCTCTTCAAGTCACACAGCCTGTAGAACAGTCCCAGAACCCCTGAAAGAATCAGCAGGGCCCCCTTCCAGGATTTCTGTGAACATACAAAGAGAAAGTCCTTCTTCAGGGCTTCTGCACCAACAGCCAAGTTTCAGAACCTCTACAATAGCAGCACTGTCCACCATCAGGTGAATCTGGAAAAACAGCATCAAAACAAACAGCAGCTCCAAGTGCCAGTCCTCAAAAGTCCAGGGCAACTCCAATGGGCTCATAGTGATCTCTCTCAGCAACTCAGGCACCACTGGATACTGCTCTTCCCAAAAGTACTATTTCTTTTGACCTTCTCTGGGCTTGAGTCTTCCTTTCCATTCGTGGCTCCTCCCAGGTCAGGCCCTTCTGGTCCCATCAACAAGTCCATCCCACAAGTGGGATTCACAAGCTCTGGGTCTTATCACTCAACCCAAAAGCCAAGTCAATTCAAAGGCATCTCAAAATTCCTTTATCATTACAAATATCAAGGAAAAACAGTTAGGATTACACAGGACTTAGCAACATCTACATTAAAGAATCTGAGGGCTTGGAATGTGACATTCCAGAAGGCAAGGGAAGTTGGATTACAACTAAGAAGCAATTACTCACAAAAATTGAGGATAATCTTTCAGGGGGAAAAATGAATATGCCATACAGTAGAGGACTTTCAAACTTTCCAGATAAAAAGACCAGAACTGAATAGAAAATCCGATCTTTGAATGAAAGACTCATGACAAACATAAAAAGCAAATGGGGGGGAAGCAAAAAAAGCCTTTTCTTAAAATAAGATTTTATAATAATATTTACATGGAATGAATATACTCACAACTCTTTAGAACTGTATCACTTTTAGAGCAGTTAAAACGAATATACCTAAACAGAGGGTATGGGCATGTTTACTTCTATTTGATGATATACAAAATTAAGGGGAGAAAAAACATTGCATTCAGAGAAGAGGAAAGTCAGAGGTACAATGGGGTAAATTACATCACATGAAGAGGCAAAAGACCTATTACAGGAGAGGGAAACAAGGCAGGGAATGAGTATTGTTTGAACCTTACTCTCATTGTGTTTGGTTCAAAGATGGAATAAAAATACACACTCTGTTGGGTATAAAATGTATCTCATCCTGTAGGGAAGTAAGAGATGAAAGAGGAAAGAAAAGGAAAAAGGAAGATGAGAGAAGGGAGGGCAAAGTTTGACAATAGCTAAATTATTCATATTTTTTCATCATATAACATTGCTGCTACTCTTTACAATGTTCTCCTGGTTTTGTTTATTTCACCTCATATCAGTTCATGTCAGTCTTTCTAGGTTTTTATAAGAGCAACTTCTTTGTCATTTCTTATGGTACAATGGTATTCCATGTCAATGTTATAACATACCTTGTTCACCTATTCCCATTTGATGAACACCTCCTCAATTTATAACTATTTGTCAACACTGAAAGTACTTCTGAGAATATTTTTGTTAATATATGTCCTATTATTAAAATCTTTTTTGGTTACAGACATACTAGTGGTGTTATTAGGTCAGAATATTCATGGCTCTTTGGACAGAGTTCCAAATTGCTCTCCAGAATGGTTGAAAAATTTCACAAATCTACCAAAAGTGCTTTAGTATCTCAATTTTCCCCCTTCCTTTCCAACATTTGTCTTTTTTCTGTCATATTAGCCAATCTATTGTATGTGGGATGGTAGCTCAGAGTTGTTTTAATTTGAATTTGTCTAATTGTTAATGATTTAGAGCATTTTTTTTCATATAACTGTAGATAGCTTTGGTTACTTCATATGAAAACTGTCTTTTCATGTCATTTAATCTTTTATCAGTTGTGAAATTGCACTTATTTTTATAAAGTTGACTCAGTTGTTTGAGAAATAAAGACTTTATCACAGAAATGTGCTAAATTATTTTTCACAATTATGACTACCAATTGTGTATTTTCTTCCATCCTATTTTTCCTTGTTTATGACATTTTCTCTTTCCTTTCACCCAGTTCTTTCTGTTACTACCACCTCCCAAAATCCTTCACTTGTTGTTTCAGCTCCCATCCCTCATACTTTCCTTATGCCTTTCCCCTTGTATATCCCCTTAAAGTAAGACAGATATCTACACCCAACTGACAGCATGTGCTATCTCCTATTTGAACCACTTCCAAAGAAATTAAGATTCAAGTATTTCTTTCCTATTCCCTCATCTTCTCTACTCTAAAAATTCTTTCTTGACTCATTTAATTTATGAGTTAATTTATACCAGTCTACATCTTCTTTTTCACTTCTCTCAATGCATTCTTCTTTCTCATCCATGAATTTTATTTTCTTTTAATACCATCCCATAATATTCAACATACACCTGTCCCTACCATACCTACACACACACACACACACACACACTCATATATACATACATACATACACACATACTTCTTCTAACTGCTCTAATAATGAGAAAGTCCCTAGGAATTACAAGTAGCATCTTCCCAGGTAGGAATGTAAACAGCTTAATATTATTGAATCTCTTATGATTTCTCTTTCTTGTTTGCTTTTTTATGCCTCTACTAAGACTTGTATTTGAAAATAACATTTTCTATTCAGCTCTGTCTTTTTCATCAGGAATGCTTGAACATCCTCTTTTCATTGAATATTCACCCCTGCCCCAACCCCACCACCAAATGATTATACTCAGTTTTGCTGGGTTAGTAATTCTTGGTTGCAATCTTAGCTCCTTTTACCTCTGGAATATCATATTCCAAGCTCTCTGATCCTTTATTATGGAAATTTCTAAAGCTTGAGTGAACCTGGATGTGGCACCATGATATTTAAACAATTTCTTTATGGCTGCTTGCAATATTTTTTTTCTTGACCTGGGAGCTTTGGAATTTGGCTATACTATTCCTTGGAATCTTCATTTTGGAATTTCTTTCAGGAGGTTATCAGTGGATGATTTCAATTTCTATCTTACTATCTAGTTCTCTAATATGAGATCAGTTTTCCTTGATAATTTCTTGAAATATGAGATCTAAGGTCTTTTTTTTCTAAACAGAACTTGCCATAATTCCATCAATTTTTTCAATAATTTGAAAAGCAAAAGGGAGCTTCAATAATTCTTAAATTGTCTTTCCTCTAGCTATTGCTCAGGTCTTAGGTTTTTTTAAAGAGAATTTCACACTTCCTTCTATCTTTTCATTCTTTAAATTTTATTTTGTTGTTTCATTCTGTCTTATGGTGTCATTAAGTTCCACTTGCTCAATTTTAATTTTTAAGGGATTTTTTTGTTAATGTGCTTTTTAACCTCCTTTTCTATTTGGCCAATTCTTTTAAATGGATTCTCTTCAGTGATTTTTATATTGTTGTTGCTTGTTGTTTGTTGTTTTTTTTTATTTGACCAATTTTGCTTTTTAAGGAGTTCCATTTAGTGGATTTTTGTGCTTCTTTTACTATTTAGCTTTTTTTTAAGGTGTAATTTTCTTCAGTATTTTTGTGCTTCCTTTAATAAGTTGCTGACTTCTTTTTTTGTGATTTTCTTGCATCAGTCTCATTTCTTTTTCTATTTTTTCCTTTTTTTTTTGATTTTCAGAATATTTTTTGAGGGAGGAAGGCAAGGCAATTGGGGTTAAGCAACTTGCCCAAGGTCACACAGCTAGTAAGAGTGTCAAATGTCAGAGGCCAGATTTGAACTCAGGTCCTTCTGACTCCAGTGCAAGGGCTCTATTCACTGTGCCCCCTAGCTGCCCCTCAAATCTTTTATTAACCTTTCTAGGAATATCTGTTTGGTCCTGAGACAAAGTGATATTTTTCTTTGAGGCATTGGATGTAGCAATTTTTAACTTTGTTGTCTTCTGACTTTGTGTTTTGATCTTCTCTGTCCCTATAGTAACTAACTATGGTCAGGATTTTTCTTGTTGTTTTCTCATTTTCCAATCCATTTCTTTACTTTTAACATAATGGCAAAGTTGGGTTCTGCTCTTGGAGTGGATGTGGTATTGTCCCAAACATCAATTATGTTGTGCATCTGTTTTCAGAGTTGGTTCTGAGTTCTGTGAGTTTTATTTCATTCAGGTTGGTGTTATTTAAGGAGAGGTGTGTTTACTCCTCTCCTTTCCTGTTGTCTGATCTGTGAATGATCACAAGCACTTTTTTTTCTACCCTGGACTTTGACCAGGGTCCCTGCTCCCCTACTGCAGCAAACTCTGGAATATTAGTACGCTTCTTTGCTCTGGGCTTTTGACTCAGGGTTGCAATCTGGAACTGATTATGTTGAATGCAACAGATTCCTGCATCCAGTGTCAGCAAAGGGACCCTGCAATATCTTTCTGACCAGTTGTCTAACTCCCTTATTATCTGTGAGTTGAAAGTTCTAGGAAGTCCCCTGCAGGTGTCATTGGTTTAGCTGACCCCCTGGGTCTATTGTTGCTTTGCTGAGACACAGCCTGAACTGTTTTGATCTACAGTGAACTGTGCTCTACACTAATACTGATGAGACAGACCTTTCCTAACAACCTTATAAATTGTCTTAGGTTAGAAAATTGTTTCACCAGATCCTTTTATGTCTTCAGCTGCTTGACTATTTGCTTTGAGGCATTATTTAAAGTTTTCTGAAGATGAATTTGGGAGAGCTGAGTCCCTTATTTTTCTCTATTGTCTTGGCTCATTCCCACAAACAACATCTCTCAAACGTCAAAGAAATGAAAACAGAGAGACACAAACCCAGACATAGAGACAGAGCAACAGAGAAGAGAGTTATCTTTTATCAGCCACCGTGTCCGCAAGCTCCATGTGACCTGAAAATATCCCAAATCTTTATATTACCCATGAACTATATAGAAAGAACACAGACAGTAGTATTTTCTTAGTTTTCTACATTGTTATTATCACATATCCACTGAACAAATCTCATGCTATAACTGTAAATAGTGTATACATGAACAGAAACATACATAAACTGGCAAAGAAGCATATTATTATAGAAAGAGAATTGGGATTAGAATTAGGTGAACTGACTTTAAAGAGATCACAGTCCTGGCAGGAACACATGATGTTATATTGGTGGGGTCTTCAATTATCTGGACATCTGCTCTATTTCTCTCTCTGCCAAAACCAGTAGAACCGAGAAATTCATGACTTCCTTTTATTATAATCACATTCTCCAAAAGGCACAGATAATGATAGGAAGGGGCTGCTATTGAGCATTATAATTCCATCCAACAAGGAACTGCTTCCTGAAGCAACAACAGTAGATAAATTAGGGGAGAGTGAACCTTTAATTACATTTTTAATAGTAAAAGAGAGGAACTTTGATAATTTTTATGCAACCTAGATTTTTTTGACAGCAGATTCATAGAGTTATGGAATTAGAAAATATTTCAGTGAACATCTGGTACAACTCATATCTCCTTCTCCTTCCTCCCCTCAAAAAATCATCCATTCTACAACAAACTCTACAACTGTTTATCCAATTGTTCGAAGACTTCCAAGGAGGGGAAACCTGCTTCTATATTGAGTAGTCTTTTCCAAATTTGGAGAGTACAAAATTTTAGGTAGTTTCCCCCTAATAGCAAAGTCTAGCTTTTCCATTTTGCAACCTGCACATTGCTCCAATTTCCCTAGTCTGGAGTAAAATAGAACATGTTTAATCCATGTTTCATGTGATAGCCCCTCAAATACTTTCAAATGTCAAAAAAATGGGGACAGCTAGGTGGTACAGTGAATAGAGCACTGGCCCTGGAGTCAGGAGGACTTGAATTCATATATGACCTCAGACACAACACTTACTAGCTATGTGAGCTTGGGCAAGTCACTAAACTCCAACTGCCCTGCCTTCCCCCCCCCTCCAAAAAGCAAACCAAAACTGTCCCAAAAAAATAGAAATGGTTTATACTGAAAAGAATTCTGGATTTGGAGTCAGAAGACATGAGTCCTATATTCTCTCCACTGTGCCACCTAGCTTGGCAAATAGTAGGTGTTTAATCAATACATGTTGATTGATTGATACCAAGGTTCTTAAAGTAATTATAACTATTCCTGTGTGTCTGGGGAGTGGAAACTTGGAAACTTCTCAGAATATGTCTTAGAATTTGGCATTAGTTTTGACTATTGGCTTCCCTTTCCCCTTTTTTCCCTTCCCCTTCATTACTACTACCACATCAGCTTTAGGCCCTTAAGGAGTTTTCAATCTCCAACCTTGCTGGCAACCTTTTTCCTTCCCCCTCCCTTGCTTCAGGACCCTTCCCCCTTTCCCTTGCTGTCAATCAGCATTAAGCTCTTAGCCCTTTCTTTCTTCGATTTGCCATTTGACAAATAAGGATAGATACATTTGAATTGACTGTCACCTATTTCCTTGTTCTGTGTAAGCTGACCTCCCAGCCACTGAAGAATAGTGGTGGGCTTCCCTGTTATTTGTCACTAGGGAAGATTTTCCAATGGAGAACTGAGCCCACCTCTCAGCCAGTGGGAGAAAGGACAGCCAGAGGATTGACTGTATTGGGGTATAAATTCTTGTTCTGTCTTTTGTAACACATCTCTTCTCCCTGATTCATCATGGAGAGGACTGTCCTGTTCTCCCTGGGGAAGAGAATAATATTTCCTGTTTTTATCTTGAGAAATCTTCGTGTTCTTAATTAAATTTTGAATGGGGTTTTTCATCCCACACGTGTGGTAATTGGTCTGACCCACAGAAATGGTTGTACAAAGAGTTTCACTGTCTAATGCTAGATGCATTTCTAAGGAATATTACAATATCTTTGTCAGCAATATAAGGATTGGAGTTTGGGGGCAGAGTAGGGAGAGAAAACATTATATCTTACATGGAAGTAAAGGCTACAATTTCAACATGGTGGGGATACTAAGTAGCAAATCTTTCCCATTCTTCTCTAACTAAGTTCTCCTTTGAGAGACAATTGGAATGGAAGAATCTTCACTCTACTAAAGAGGGCTATAGATCTGAAACCATTTCTAATGCTTTAAGATAAGGCTTGAAAAACAAGAAGTAATGGACAATCCATAAGTAACAGGAAAGATGGTGGAGTAGTTGTTTGTTCTTTTTTGTTTTTTCAAAACCTTTAGCCACTCGGAAATTTCACAAAAAAGAAACATATGCACTAGCTAAATGAGTAACTTACACTGAAACCAAAATATGGAGTAAAATAGTTGCAACTTATAAAAGAAAGATATGAATTAACATGTGAGAGCTTAAATACTTAGGGCTCCCATTTAACATACTTAGAACTCCCACTTAGCATCTCTTATGCCCCCATGGTAGGAGCAGAGACTATAAGTAAACTCACTGGCTTATGGCTCAGTGACTTATTGCAAACTGTTCCCTCCATAAGAATAATTCAAGCTGAATATCCCTAAACTCATGAGAGGAATGCATACTCATTCATAGGAAAAGACTGGTTGGAGGGAGGAAAACAAAACCAAGACAAAAGACATAGGTAGGTTGGAAAATATGGGCAGGCTGTGCTCAGAGTTGAAAGCATTGAATATGTGAAGGAAATTTAGCTTAGACTAGTCCTCTACCTCGAAGGTTAACTTAGAGTAAAGACCTCAGTTAGGCTGTAGACTCTCTCTCAACTAGATGATACTTATGGTAATGAGCAGTCTGTGGGGATCTTTGCAAGGCACATGAACCAAGGACCAAAACAGAAACTGGAAGTGAGCAACGAGGAATACAAGAGTGTCAAGAAAGAGGATTAAAAGAAACACACCAATAAAATCTCAAAGAGAATACAAAACACAATGAATAAATGATATACCATGAAGAAAAATGAATTAAAATTATCCTGTGAAATTAGCAAAACAGTATGGTCTTCAAAATTTATGAAACACATAACACTAAAAACACTCTGGAATTGTTGAAAAGAGAAAATCCTTAGAAGAAAATATTAAGAATAAAAATAGTTCTGAAATCACAGATCTCCAGATTTTAAAAAAATACATGGAGGAGTAGGGAATATTAAATATTGAGTATGAGATCACTCCCAAAAGAAACAAAGAAATGGAGAGAGAAAATAAAATATTTAAAAGACAAAATGCTGAAGTGGAAGAAAATTTGGAAGACAAGTAAGTAAAGGGAAATATTTGAATATTTTAATTTCATGCCATCCAGTGAACAACGTTAAAAGCAGTCTGTGTAGATATACTGTTATTTAAGGATTAAAAGATCACATTTCCTAGAAGACTATGGTTAAACACAAAACCACAATTGTAATAATTTAGGAAATAATACCAAAAAAATCCCCAGACTTATGAATATAGGCAGAAAAGTACTAATTAATAAAATGCATAACTTGGAAGAAATAGTGGGAGGGGGAGCAGGAGGCAGGATGTACTACAAATTATGTAATGTAATACAATAATTTTGATGTTTTAAGATATTAAGAAACAGACCTTCAAATAGTATCTGTTAGGACTATACAATATTAGACCTAATTTATGAATATTCAAAGGAGATGAGATATTTTATTTTTTAATTACATATTGATTTTAATTTTAAAAATCATTTTTCCAATAATATGTTAAAATTTATACCATTCATCTAAAAATTAAACTTCACTTCCTGTCTCTCTTTTCCTTTAATTTTCCCACTCATTTAGAAGGCAAACATTTTGACACTGGTTACACATGTGCAGTCATGCAAAACAATTCCATATTGGTCATGTGAAAAAAAGAAACAGACCCTCTCCAAAACCCTCAAAAAGTAAAGTGAAAAATAGTATACTTCAATCTTTATTCAGATTCCATTGGCTCTATTTTTGGAGGTTCGTAACATTGTTTCATCATGAATTCTTTTGAATTGTCTTGGAGTTTCATATTTCCAAGAATAACTAAGTAATTTACAATTCATTAATATACAACATTGAGGTTACTGCATACAATGTTCTCCTGGGTTCACTTACTTCACTTTGCATCAGTTTATGTAAATTGTTCCAAGTTTCTTTCTGAAAGCATCCTGCTCATCATTTCTTATAGCACAATACTATTGCATGAGAATTTGATAACATTTATAACTTCTTTCACCATTCCTCAATTGATTGACATCCCCTCAATTTCCAATTCTATGAAACCACAAAAAAGGATGCTATAAATATTTTTGTTCGTATAGGACCTTTTCATTTTTAAAAATCTGTCTGGGTATAGATTTAGATTTATAGCCCTTTGAGAATAGTTCCAAATTGCTCTTCAGGATGGTTGGATCAGTACACAATTCCACTAACAGGGCATCAGTGCCAATTTTCCAACATTTCCTCGATTTGTCATTTTTCTTGTCTGTTATATTAGCCATTCTGATAGGTGTGAGGTGGCAACTCAGTGTTGTTTTAATTTACATTTCTACAATCAATAGTGATTTAGAACATTTTTATATAATTACACATAGCTTTGATTTCTTTATTTGACAACTGCCTTTTATGTCCTTTGTTCATTTAAAAATTAGGGAATGATTTATATTCTTTTGAATTCGACCAAGCCCTCTACATATTTTAGAAGCTTGCTATAATATTTGCCCCCAATTTTTTGCATTTCTTCTGATCTTGAATGCATTTGGTTTGGTTTGTGCAAAATATTTTTAATTAAATGTAATTAAAATTACCCATTGTGTATCTCACAGTGCTCTCTAAATTTTGTATGATCATAAATTCTTCCTTTATCCATTGATGTGACAGGTAAACTATTCTATGTTCACCTAATTTATTTATGATATCACTCTTTATGTCTAAATTGTGTATCCATTTTGACTTTATCTTAGAATATTGTGTGAAATATTGGTCAATATGTAGTTTCTCCCAACTGATTTGAAGTTTTCTCAGGAGTTTTTGTCAAATGATGAGATGTTATCCCCAAAGCTTCGGTCTTTGGGTATATGAAACACTAGATTACTGTGATAATTTAACACTCTGATGCTGTAATGCTTATTTATGCCTACTACTACTAATATTTCCACTAATTCACCATTTTATTTTTAGTCAGTATCAGATTGCTTTGTAATGCAGTTTGAGATATGATATGGCTAAGTCACCTTCACATTTTCCCCCATTAATTTCTTAATATTTGTGAACTTTTCATCTTCCAGATGAATTTTGCTATTATTTTTTCTACCTCTATAAAATAATGATTTGATAGTTTGATTGATAAGACACTAAGTAAATGAATTTAGATAGAATCATCATTTTTATTATATTATCTCAGCCTAATACTGAACAACTGATATTTTCCCAATAGTTTAGGTCTGATTTAATTCATGTAAATAGTGTTTTATTATCATGTTTGTATAGTTTCTGGGTTTGTCTTGGCAGGTAGATCCCCAAGCGTTTTATATCATGTATAGCTAATTTAACATGAAGCTTCTCTATTGCTTGCTACCAGATTTTGCTGGCAATAAGCAGAAATGCTAACAATTTATGTATTTTATTTTATATCTTGCAAATTTGCTAAAGTTGTTAATTATTTCAACTAGTTTTTTAGATGAGTCTCTAGGATTCTCCAAGTACACCATCATACCTTCTTTAAAGAAAGACAGTTTTGTTTCCTCAATGCCTATTTTAATTACTTCAACTACTTTTTCTTCCTTTGTTGGTATAGCTTACATTACTAGTACAATATAGAATAATAGTGTCAATAATGGACATCTTTGCATCATTCCTTTTCTTATTGCTAAGGTTCTTGGTCTTCTCCATTACAAATAATACTTGTTTATAGTATTATATAGCTACCACTTATCAATTTAAAGAAATCTTTATTTCTGCACAAGCTTTCTAGGTTTTTATTAGTAATGAGTGTTTTATTTTGTCAAAAATTTTTCTGCATCTATTGAGATAATCATGTGGTTTCTGTTGGTTTTGTTATTGATATGTTCAATCATGCTGCTTGTTTTCCTAAAATTGAACTAGTACTACCTTCTTGATAAATATCTCACCTGTATGATTTTGTGAAATATTGCTGGAATTTCTTTGCTGGTGTTTTATTGAAAACTTTCCATCAATATTCCTTTGATAAATTGATCATTATATTTCTCTCTACTCTTTCTGTTTAGGATCAATGTCAATGTGTTCTTAATGGAACTTGGTAGGACTCCTCTATTGCCTATTTTTCCAAATCATTTATATAGTGTTGGAATCAAATACTCTTAAATTGTTTAATAGAATCACTTGCAAATCCATTTGGTCCTAGTGATTTTTATTTTCCTTACAGAGGTCATTTATGATGTTTTCAATTTATTTTTTCTAAGATTAGATTATTTGGGTATTCTATTTCCTCTTCTATTAATCTGGGGATTTTATATTTTTTTAACTATTCATATATTTTACTTAGATTTTTAGATTAATTGTTGTATAACTGAGTAAAATTGCTCCTAAATCATTTTAATTTTATCTTCATTGGTTGATGCTGGAAATTTGGTTTTCTTCTTTCTTTTTAAAGTCAAATTAACTAATGGCTTATCTTTTTTTTATAAAAGTAGCTCCTAGTTTTATTCATTAGTTTAATGTTTTTCTTACTTTTAATTTAATTATTCTCTCTTATTTTCAGGACTTCAATTTGGTGTTTAATTGTGGATATTCAATTTGTTCTTTTTATAGGTTTTTTTGAGTTGCATGTCTAATTCATTGATTTGGTCTTCCTTAATTTAAAATTTTCTTTAAATATTACTTTATGTACATCCTATAAAATTTTAATAGTTTTCATTTTCATTCTGTATAATGAAGTTTTTGTTTTTTTATGATTTGTTGTTTTACCCACCCATTCTTTAGGATTAGATTATTTATTCCTAATTATTTTTCAATATACATTTTCATGTCCTTTAACAGTTTAAATTTTTATTTCATTAAAGGATATGTTCAACATTTCTGCATCTTTTACATTTGTTGGTGAGGTTTTTAATGTTGTAATACATTGTCAGTCTTGTGTAGGTGTCATGTTCCACAGGGGGGAAAAAATGGAAATTCCTTTCTATTTCCTTACAATTTTCCCCAGACTTATTTTATCTAACCTTCTAAAGTTTTATTAATTTCTTTTTTTAAATGATTTGTTTATTTACTTTTAGTTTGTGAGATTCAGTTCCACAATCCCTTGAGTTTCAAGTTTTCTCCCCTCCCTGTCCCTTACCCCATGGCAGTTTGCAATCAAGCATAGGATCTGCAAATACTTTCACATTGGACATTACTCTAGTTGTAAAGGAGGGTTGTAACCAATGGAGTGAACAATGGGAAAGAAGAAACAAAACCAAACATGGAAAAGAACAAGAGGATGTAGTTTGCTTCAGTCTCCATTTAAACTCTGTTCTTTCTAGATCTTTCTCTGAATGTAGAAATGTCCTTCCATCCTAAGACTTTTAGAGATGTCTTATAACTGTGCATTGCTGAGAACAGTCCAGTTTATCAAAGTTGGTCATTACACACACAATGCGTCTATGATTATGTACAAATTTCTCCTGGTTCTACACTTTGCACTTAGCATCAGTTTGTATAAACCTCTCCAGGTAAATATGAAGTCCAACTGTTTCTCATTTCTTATAGCACAAAAGTATTATATTACATTCATATACCACAACATGTTTAGCCATTCCCCAATTGGTGGACATCCCCTTAATTTCCAGTTTTTTGCCACTACAAAGAGAGCTACAATAAATATTTTTGTACATATGGGTCTTCTTCCCACTCCTATGATCTCTTGGGGATACAATTGCAGAAGTGGTATTACTGGGTCTTAGGGTATGCAATTATTTATAGCCCTTTGGGCATAATTCCAGATTGCTCTCTAAAATGTTTGAATCAGTTCACAACTCCATCAACAATGCATTAGTGTTCCCATTTTTCCACATCCGCTCCAGCATTTGTCATTTTCCTGTTTTGTCATTTTAGCAAATCTGAATGGTGAGATGTGGTACTTCAAACTTGTTTTGACTTGCATTTCTTGAATCAATAGTGACTTAGAGAATTTTATTTGCTTCTAGATATCTTCAATTTCTACCTCTGAAAATTGCCTATTCATATCCTTTGACCATTTATCAATTAGGGTAATTTCTTTCTTGCTATTTTTTTTGTTAGATTTATCTAGTTTTGCCAAGTGATAGTTGAAGTCTCCCACTAGTATAATTTAACTCTCTATTCCAGGGGTAGGGAACCAGCAGCCTCAAGACCACATATGGCCTTTTCATTTCTCAAGTGTGGTTCTTTGGCTGAATCCAAACTTAACAGAACAAATCCTTTTGTTAATCCTTTTATTAAAGGAATTTGTCTTGTGAAGTTTATATTGAGTCAAAGGGCCACACATGAAGTCCTTGAAGGCCACATATGGCCTCAAGACTGCAGGTTCCCCACCCTTGATCTATTGTCTCCTGTAATTCATTTAATTTTCCCTTTAAGAATTTTTGTGCATATATGTACTAATTGGTACACACATGTTTTTCCTCATTGTCTATGGTACCATTTAGCAAAAAATGTATTTTCCCTGCTTATCTCTTAGATATACCTCTTTTTTTGCTTTATTTGAGATTGTGAATACCACCCCTAAATTTTTTAAAATGTTATTGAAGTAGATTAGATTCTGCTCTAACTCCTTGCATTTACTCTATATGGGTCTCTATGTTTTAAGTATGTTTCTTTTAAATGATATATTGTAGGATTCTGATTTTTAGTCCACTTTACTAACTATTTCCATTTTATGGGTGATTTCATCCATTTCACATTTGTGGTTATGATTACTAATTATGTATTTCCCTCCACCCTCTTTATTCCATTTATCCTTCTCTCTCTGATTTTACCCTTCTCATCTTCACCATTGTTTTGCTTCTGACCATTGTCTCCCCCAATCAACCTCCCTTCTATCAACAGGCCCTCTTCTTATCCCCTCCCCTCCTACTTAAGTTAGTGTGTAAATTGTTTAAGTGTTGCCAATCCTCCGATTTTCTCTTCCACTATAATAGTTACTCTATGCCTCTTTTATGTGAGTTAATTTATCTGTTACTACAGCTCTCTTTCCTTTTCTCCCAGTGTGTCCCTTTTTCTCTTCTCTTCATTTTTGTCTTATTTTTGTTCATATCCCATTATTGTCACCCATTTTCCTTGCTGTCTATACATGAGTACTCCTTCTAAGTGCTTTAAACCTAATAAAGTTCTTATAAGTTATAAGTATCATGCCCCCTTGTAGGAATATAAGCAGTTTAACATTATTAAATCCCTTGTGATTTATTCTTACTGTTTACCTTTTGAATGCATCTCTTAATTCTTGTATTTGAAATCATTTTTTTGCCAGTTCTGAAATTTTCATCAGGAATGCTTGAAGGCCCTCTATTTCGATCAGTGCCAACTTTTTCCCCTGAAGGATTATACTCAGGTTTGCTGGGTCACTGATTCTTGCCTCCTTAGCCTTCTGGAATATCATTCCAGGCCCTCCAATCCTTTGATATAGGAAGTCCTAAACTTTGTGTTATCCTGACTGGGACTCCCTGACATTTGCTCAAAAACTATGGCGTATCTCAACTATTCAGTGCTAATTGAGCCACTTTGATTAGTGATAAGGACCTGATTCTAGAGAAGAGGACTGGACACTTCCATAATGTACTAAACAGATTGCTATCAATCAATATTTAAGCCACTGACCAGATACGTCAGGTTTAAGTCAGTCCTCCTCTAGCAGAACTTCCAACTGAACAAGGGATTTTGAATACCATTAGGCTTCTTTCATATAGCAAAGCATCTAGTGTTTTTTCTATTTCAACTGTGATTTACAAGGCAAGGGGTCCACTCTACATACAAACACCAACTGAAATATTCTGGGTTATATGGCAAGAGAACATTGTCTCCTATGAGTTCAAGGATGCCTCGTCATCAATATCTATAAAAGAAAAGGAAATAGATTGTCCTATGAAAAGCACAGTGGGTCTCTCTGTTAGTCATTGCCAGCAAGATTCTTGACAGAATCCTCCTGAATAGACTGATCAAGAGCCATTGTAGCTTATGAAAACTCCAAGGAGTGTTTCATATGGTGTTTGCTTCTTGACAACTCCAGGAGTAATACCATGACCAGAACAGACATCTGTACACAAAGTTCGTCAATTTGACCAAGGCCTTTGATACTGTCCATCACGAGGCTGGGAGAAAAATATAACAAAATTTGGTTTCCCCAAGTTCATTATTATTGTACATCATTTCATAACTTGCTTGCATTGGTTCTGGATAATGGACAATGTCCGTTTGCCTTCCCAGTCATCATCAGAGTAAGGCATGGGTGTGTGTTTATTCCCATGATTTTAGCATAATATTTTCAGTGATGTTAGTAGATGCCTTCAACAAGGATAAAAATAGAATCAAGGTTAGTTACTGTACTAATGATAAATTATTTAAGTTGAGAAGGCTTCAAGCCAAGATTAAAGTGAAGGAAGAGTTGGTGTGACTTTTTGTTTATAGATGATTGTTTACTTAATGCAGTCTATAAGGTTAAGATAAAACAAAATATGGATAAATTCTCTGCTGCTTGTGCCAATTTTGGACTAACAATGAACAAGGATTTGCTTTATAAGCAAAGCAGAATAACAGTGGCTCAAACAAAATATGAGATGCACAAATTTAGAGATATTTCTGCACCAAATGTTAATATGGACCTGTAATAAAGCTTTACTGGTTTGTATTGGACTGATCACCCACCAATAGACACACTATGAGTTGGCCATAACATAGTCATGTTATTCTGGTCTTTTTCAAGGAGAAGAACTGCAACTACAACCAACTGTCCATGGGATTTTCGTGATAAAGATATTATAATTGTACTTCATAGGTGTAAAGCCAATCAGCTGTAGATTCCTGAGAGAATGCTACTGTGAACAGCTTTTAAGATTCAGATTACACATTATTAGTGAACACTCTGTTTATTCCATTACAAAAATCAAGATTCAGTACAATATTCACAGTAGCAAAAATTCACAATATTATATACAATATTTAGAACAAGGAAAGTCACAATATTATATCTTATTACAGATAGGAACAAGGAACAAGAGAAGAATCCCCTGGTTTCCCTAAGGGATAAACCAGCTTCACATTTTAAGATTCAGTCAATCAATTAACAAAAGGAATGACCTAGTTTCCCTCAGAGGGAGTTGATTCAATGAACAATTCACAATATACTGATCTTCCACT
>CM053601.1:131679925-131697309 GCA_028646575.1 Pseudocheirus occidentalis | reverse complement strand
CTTGGTTTTAATCCCAGCTTCCTTAATCTTCAAAATATCATATTCCAGGCCCTTCTATCCCTCAGTGTAGAAGCTGCCAGATCCTGGGTTATCCTGATAGTGCTTCCACAGTATTCAAATAGTTTTCTCTTGGAAGCCTGTAATATTTTCTCCTTTAACTGGGTATTCTGGAACCTGGCAATAACATTTCCAGGAGTTTTCTTTTGGGGATCTTTTGGAAGAGGTGATCGGTGAATTCTTTCAAGTTCTATTTTGCCCTCTGGTTCTAAAACATCGGGGCAATTTTCTTTGAGGATTTCTTGAAGGATGCTTTCCAAGTTCTTTTTTTTTTTGGTCATGGGTTTCAGGTAAACCCACAATTTTCAAATTGTCTCTCCTGGATCTCTTTTCCAGGTCAGTGGTTTTCTCAAGGAGATATTTCACACCGCTTTGTATTGTTTTCATTTCTTTGTAACTGTTTAATAGTATTTTGGTTTCTCATAAAGTCATTAGCTTCTACTTGGTCCACTCTAATTCTTTAGAATGCTTTGGCGATTCTTTTTCCATCTGGGAAATTTGACTTTTTAAGGCATTCTTGTCCTCATTGGCTTTCTGGGTCTCTTTTGCCATTTGTGTTAATCTATTCTTCAAAGTGTTGTTTTATTCAGTCAGGTTGTTGACTCTCTTTTCACGATTTTCTCGGATCGTTCTCATTTATATTCCCAATTTTTCCTCCAGTTCTCTTATTTGATTTTCAAAGTCTTTTTTCAGTTGATGTATAGTTTCTAGGTATTCTTCAATTGTCTTGGAAGCATTTTGTGTGGGAGTTCTGAGTTCTGGGCTGTCTTCCTCCCGTTCCATGCTTTGATCCTGTTTGTCCACAAAAAAAGATTCTAGAGTTGTATTATATTGCTGTTCTTATTTTGCTTCCTTTTCCCCATGTTTGCCAGTCAATTAATTGGTTGGGTTTTTTTAGCTCTGTGAAACTCTGCTTCCAGGGGGTAAAGCTCTGTTCCAAATTGCTGGTGCTTTCCCAGCTGCTGGAGCTATTACAAGGGTGTTGCAAGTCTCCCCAGGTTTGTCTTGCTGAATGCGCACCTCAGTACCACCACCAAAGACCATGATTTGGATCCAGGTCACTCAACACAAGAGCACTTGGCCCTGATCAATAGACTCAGCCTCCCTGTGGAGTCTGCAGGCCAGGGGCTCTGAAGCAGCCTGGTGGGGGCTGCCACCAGTTCCAGCATTTCCCTTTCCCCACTGCTTCCTTGCCCAGGGGGCAGATTGGCCAAACTGCTTTTCCTCCCCCAAATTAATTCCCTAACCGTCTCTGACCCTGGTTTGTGGGATTTTAAGATCCCCTCAGGCACGTGCTTTAGATCTTCTCTGAAGTAGACTCAAGCTCCTCCTGGCTTCCCTGGGGCCTGGCCTCACCACGGCTGTGGTTTTGGGCTGGTGTGAGCTGCCCCTCTCCTGTCCCCATTCCTCACTCTTTGGCAGATGTGGATGTGCTGGAGGCTGTAGATCCTCTCCTCTGCAGACTGGCTGCAGCGCTCAACTCAGCTCAGCCCAGCTCCTTCCCACTACCCCGTCCTGGCTTCAGGCTGGGCCGACCTCTGCTCCTGGCCACCGTGATGTGCCACTGCTGCTGAGCTACCTTCAGCAAGAGATGTGTTTTCTGTATTTTTGTGAGTCTGAGAGTCCTTGATTTTCCTAGACTTTGTCTGGGCTTATATTTTATGGGTGTTTAGGGTGGTGGTGTGGGAGCTGCGGGACCTTGATGCTTCTACGCTGCCATCTTGGCTCCGCCCCCTCCACTAATTACCTCTTGAAAAAGATCCCCAAAAGAAAAGCCCTAGTAATATAATAGCAAGGTTCCAAAGTTCACAGATCAAGGAGAAAATATTATAAGCAGCCAAGAAGAAACCATTTGAATATTGTGGAAACATAAACAGGGTAACACAAGCTCTAGCAGCTTCTACATTAAGGGTTCAAAGGGCTTGATATTCCAGAGGTCAAAGGAGCTAGGACTAAAACCAAGAATCACCTACCCAGCAAAACTGAGTATAATGTTCAAGGGGAAAATATAGTCATTCAATGAGGTAGGTGACTTTCAGGCATTTTTGATGGAAAACAAAAAACAGAGTTAAATAGAAAATTTGACACTAAAATACAAGAAACAAGAGGAACACGAGAAGGTAAACAGGGAAAAGAAATCCTAAGGAACTTATCAAAGTTGAACTAATTGCATGTCTACATGGAAAAATGATAATTATAACTTATGAAACTTTAATCAATATGAGGATAGTTGAAAGGAATATAAATGTATACACATATATTTTCACACATATGTCTATATATGTATACATACATAAATATGTCTAAATAGGAGTCTATATGTGTGTATGAATATATATGAGAGTGTGTGTATATATGTGTACAGGCATACATAGATATATACATAGACAGAGGGCACAGGATCAATTGAATAGGAAGGGATGATATTTCTAAAATAAAATTAAGATGTGAGATAAGACATAATGAGAGGAGATAAGGAGAGATAGAATACTGTAAATTATCTCATATAAAACATTCAAGGGAAAACTGTTACAATGGAGGGGAAGAACAGGAAGGCAAAAGGGAATGGGTCAACCTTTCTCTCATTGAATTTAGCTCAAGGAGGGAATAACATACACACTAAATTGGGTATCTTCCCCTACAGGAAATAAGGGGGGAAGGGGACAAGAAGGGGGATGATAGAAGAAAGGCCAGATTTGGGAGAGGGTAATTAGAGGCCCACACTTTTGAAAATAGAGAGGCTCAAAGTAGAAAATAGAACAAGTGGGGGGTGGGATAGGCTTTCACAATAGATCTACTATGGAAATGTTTTGTGAAACTACACAGGTATAGCCAATATATAATTGCTTATCTTCCCTATTAAGGGTGGGTGATGAGGGAAGAAGGGAAAGCATCTGGAATTCAAAGTTTTAAAATCAAATGTTTTAAAAAAAATTACTACTACTACTACTACTACTTCACTAGTATTTATTATTATTACTATTATGATCATTTATCATCATCATCATCATCATCATCATCATCATTATTAATTTATTTGCAACTGGTAAATAAAACATACAGGCCCTGGGATATGGACATCCATCTTGCCTTACTGGAAAGTTGGAGAGAGCATAAGGGAGGATATACAAGAGAGCTGATGGGAGAGGGGGTATTCAGTGTGATCACTGTTTGGGGGTGTTGGGTAGGGGACAGATGGGGAGAAAATTTGTAACTCAAAATCATGTGGAAATGTATGTTGTAAACTGAAAATAAACATAAAATTTATTTAAAAAATAAAGATGCCGTCTATCTACATTCTGAAATACTGAAAGGATCTGTGAATGTGAATGGTCAGCTACTGTCAGTAATCTTTGAAATACCTTGAAGATTGGGGGCATTGTTGTAGTTATTGGAAAGAGCAAACACTGTTTGTATTAAATTTAAAAACATGTTGCGTCTGCAGACTGAAGAGCACAATGGCTTTAACTTTTGCTACTGGAAAAAAATGAATGAGCTATTGAGAAGAGATTTTATGAACAGCCAGAATGGTAACCATGATGCTTTCATTAACTGATTACAGTGTATCATTTTTATTTGCTTTATTTGAACAGACTGATTATGGTTAAGCTACATAATTTACTCAGATACCTGCAAACCATTTAGCACAGTTAATTATGCTATCCTTCTGGACAAAATGGAGAAATTGAGGCTAGATGATAGATTAGAATGGTACATTCAGAGCTGATTACATAACTACCCATGAGGCAGGAATTAATGAGTCAATATCACCTTAAAGGGAAATCTGTGATGGAAGTGTCCAAGGGATATGTTTGATTCTGTATTGTTAAGTATAGGTAAGTTAAATCAAGTTTCAGATATACATCTTATCAAATTTTCAGATGATAGCACATTTATAATTGCATGAAACAGCCAGGGACATGAAAGACTCTTGGCATGACTGATTTGAATAAAAGGGATTTAAGAAGGGTAAATATAAACTCCTACACATGGGTTCAAAAACTGATTCCAGAAGTAAAAGATTGGTGAAATGTTTCAATGCATGTGAAAAATGAGTTGGGGATTTTAGTAGACAGCAAGTTTGATAAGAGCCTACAATGAAACCTGTTGGCCATGCTGTTCTAGGCTGCATTAAGAGAAGCACGTTTTTTTTTCTGAGAAAGGAGGTAATAGCACAGTTCTAGTTCTATAGGCTTTTAAGTTTTATGAAGAGATGTTCTTACAACAACCTGTAAAGTCACACACTAGCAGCTTTCCAGACAAATGCTGCTGCAAACAGCTTTCAAGGTTCTGATTACACAGTATAGCAAACTTTCTATTCAATAACAGATCATAGCAAAAACATTCACAGAAAATCAAGGTACAGAATTCAGAATGTTACAACTTCTCACAGAAAATCAAAATACAGCATTCATTATGTCACAACTTAACAACTTATCACTAAAATGGCCATGATGTTTTCACCAAAATGGTCACACAGTTTTGAACAAAGCACAATCATTTACTCAATCAGTCACTTAGTAACTTAATAATTCAATCATAAAGTATAAAAAGCCAAAGTCCTCCACCCATAGGGCATGCTAAATTACAAATCCATCACTATTCAGTCATCGATCTCTATTCAATCATCAGCCACTACTCAATACCGTCTTAAGGAGTAGTGGTAAATGCACAGGCCATCCACCCCTTGGTCAAAAGTAATCACAATTTCATCAGTCAGTACTCAGAACCCAAGTAGAGGTTGTTTTTGTTATTGTTTTTTATCTTGACTTGGGGCAGGCTTTCAACTTTCATTATTCCTCTTCCATGCTCCCAGCTCCCATTGGAATCTAACCAATTGCCACCTCAGTTCAAAGGCAGCAGCTCTCAGCTCCTTGTCCAGCTCTCCACACAGTTTTTACTCCATATTGAAGCTCAGTGTCCAGTCCACCTCAAGTCCTTCACAGTTTCTGTTTCTGGGAAGAGAAAAATTAATAGACCCACAGACAGACAAGTACCAACACCACAGTCATGTTTCCTCTGATAGCTCTGCCAACAAGCTCTGGCTGGCCCTTGGAAGTCCTCAGCAGCTCCAGCTGGCCCTGAGAAACCTTCATCACCAAAATCTCTGTTAGCAACATAAAAATAACTTTCTCCCATTCTCAGAATTAAAATCACTTTCTCCATGGAAGTTTCAGTCCAACAGCAGTAGCCCAACCTTTAGAAGCTTGTTCCAAGAAGTTCTGACTGTCAAGCTTTGTGCTCTTCCTTATATATGGTCTTGCTCCTCCCCTTCCTGTTGTAGGAACTCATGAGTTGTAGGGTTCATAAGTTGTGGGATTCACACATTCTGTTTCTTAACAGACCTGATACAAAGCTCAAAAGAAACTTGAACTAAAACAAGGTGTTAATTCCATGGTTGAAACAAGGCATGAACTATTTCTGTGCTTGCCATTACACAACCCTAGGAGGTAGTGTAAATATAACTATTTCTTCTCACAAATTAGGAAATTGTGACTTAGATATTTACAGGACCTGTCCATGGATAACACACCATTAAAATGTGTTAGAGTCACAATTCAGTCTTAAAGTTTTATTTTTAAAAGCTTCTTGAATTCTATCAAAATGGGAAGAAAAGTAGGGAAATTGTTCTGAGGGAAGGAAGCAAATGGCATTCTTGAAGAGACAGAAAGAGAGACAGAAAGACAGAGAAAGCCAAATAGATAGACAATGATGGAGATAGAGTCATATGAAGCCAATTGACAGACACAGATAGTCAAAGAATATGGGAGAAGAGATGTTAAAGTGACTTTTACTGAATAGCTCTTTTTGTGTGGCCTTATATTTCCATATCTCTGGGAATGTCATATGTATGATTATGCTCTGAGCTTTCTGAGATCTTAGATAAATAAAAAAAACAAACTTTAAAGACTGGTTCATACTGCATCTCATTTATCAGATTGGCTAACATAACAAAACAGGAAAATTATAAATGCTGGAGAAGATGTGGGAAAATTGGTACACTAATACATTGTTGCTGGAGTTATGAACTGATACAACCATTCTGGAGAGCAATTGGGAACTATGCCCAAATGACTATTGACCCAGCAATACCACTTATAGGGCTGTATCTCAGAGATCATACAAATGGGAAAAGGACCCATATGTACAAAAATATTCATAGCTGCTCTATCAAGAGGATACCCATCTATTGGGGAATTGCTGAAAAAGTTATGGTATATGAATGTAATGGAATACTATTGTGCTATAAGAAATGATAAACAGGTAGACTTCAGAAAATCCTGGAAAGACTTATATGAACTGATGCTGAGTGAAGGGAGAAGAACCAGGAGACCATTGTGCACAATTACAGATACATTGTATCTGTGATGACTAACTTGATAGAGTTGGCTCCTCTCAACAATACATGGTTCCAAAACAACTCCAAAAGACTCGTGTTGGAAAAAGCTACCTGCATGTAAAGAAAGAATTACAAAGTCTGGATGCTGATTGAAACAAACTATTTGCTCTCTCTCTCTCTCTTTTTTAGTTTTGTTTCTTCTTTCTCATGGCTCATTCTATTAGTTAAAATTATTCTTTACAACATGCCTAAAGTGAAAATAACTTTAATGTGAAGATATATGTAGAATCTATATTGGATACCATTCCATCTTAGGAGAGAGGGGGAAGAAGGAGGGGGAGAAATGTGGAACTCAAAAGCTTGTGGAACTGAATCTTGTGAATCAAAAATAAATTTATTTATTTTTTTAAAATCGGTCATACTGAATCTGACAGAAGCAATAACTTTGTCCCCGATGATCCTTTCTAAGCCTTTCAATGTTGTCTCCAGTAACAAAAACATTACACCATTCTAATTATAATTAATGAAACCCTGTTCTTTGCACACAGGAAGAAAGTCCTATTTATATTTGTATCTTAACTAATGCTTAAAATTAATGTCAATATTTTTAAAATTCCCACTGACTCAGATCAACTATAATGTGGCAGAATAGTTATGACAGTGGATTTGGAATCAGAAATATCTCTATTAAAATTTCACTTTGGATCCATTCTACTTGTGAATTTCTGAGTAAATCATTTAACTATACCTCAATTTCCTCATCTGTAAAATGAAAGTTGAACTTGCTAGTCTGTAACATGTCTTCCTGCTCTTAATCTATTCTCTTCTTCCTACAATTACCAAGTATCTGTGTTTCCCTGGCCAAAAAGTTCATTTTCTTGTGGTAAAATTGATTGTGCGGGTCTCTTAACTGAGCTATGTAGATGAAAGGCATCATTGAGCTTCATACCTGAAGCTTTTGTAAATCTGGAGGATCTGAAAGAACTTACATTCTAAAGACATAACCTTCAGAAAATTGAAGTAACCACATCCAAATAAGGCAAAGTCAGACTGCCATGAAAGTACATGAGTATAATAAATGTTTGTTGAATTGAATTGAAGTGGAATTGTATTGAAATGCATCAAGAAAGAACTGCAGAATTCTAAAATGAGCTCAGAAATTGTGTTAGCAATTGGGTCTTGTAGAAAAAGGAAAAAATACCACTTTAATATATCACATCTGTACTTCCAGTAGTTTTTGATATGTAGCTCTTCACATTGGAAATTGGAGAGAAATAGTAATATAAGTTCTGAAGAAAAGAACAATCATCACAGTTGGATTTTGGGTCAATTTTCAGTCCACAAATATGAAGAATCTACTCTTTTAAATGTTATATTACAAGTAACTTCATGACTCACAGCATTTTTTAAACTTCAATGGTGTTGATTAATTTTCTCATATTTTTCATCACTAGCTAGCAGTTATTAGAACTGAAGTTTATCAGAATCAGAGAATGTCAGACATGGAAGCAACTTGGGTTGACATCTAGTTTAGCTAACATCTCAGAAGAGATCAGCTATAAAATAACCCCATTGAATAGTCATCCAAATTCAATTTGAATATACCATGCTATGGGTAGCCCAACTCCTCCTAAAACAGCCAAGTCCACTTTTGGACAGCTCAGATTACTAGGAAGCTTCTTATTATGTAAAGCTGACATTGGACTGCCCCAGATTCTGATGCAGGACCTCATGCTTGAATATTACAGTATCCTATTGGCTGGTCTCCCTGCCTCATATGCCTTCACATTACAGACTATCTTCTGCTTAGCTGTCAAAAATTCTTTTTAATTGTGGTTTTTCCCACATCACATCCTCAATTCAGTTTACTCTGGTGGCTCCCTATTACCTCCAGGATCAAATATTAAATCCTCTGACTTTAAAAGCCCTGGATAACTGCCCTGTTTCTACCTTCTACTCTTCTTTTACATTATTTTTATGATCCAATTACACTATACTCCTTGATGCTTCTTTTTATGAAACAATACATCTCTCAACACTGGGCAATTTCGCTGGTTGTCCCCATTTCTGGAACTTTGTTTCCTGATCTTCACTTCCTGGCTTCTCTGTCTTCCTTTTAATCTATTCTAAAATAAAATCACACCTACAAGAAGCCTTTCTTATTCCTCCTTAATCTTAGCAACTCCTCTCTGAGATTATCTCTAATTTATTACATATATCAACCTGTTTGCAGGTTGTCCCTTCATTAAGCTGCTCTTTTTGACAGCAGCATTTCTATTTGTCTGTTTGTTTTACTTTGTATGAAAAAGGCACCTAAGTGCCTAAGGGGTATTAGATTTGAAATCAGGAATATCTGAATTCAAATCCAGTCTCAGGCACTTACTAGTTGCTTGTCTCTGGACAAGCTACTCAATTCCTGACAATTCCTGTTAAATGCCTACTTCCTCCATCCCTCCCTCCTTTCGTTTGTTCGTTCGTTCATTCATTCGTTCGTTCATTCGTTCCTTCCTTCCTTCCCTCCTTCCTTCCTCTCTCCTTCCTTCCTTTGTATTATCAGCACTTAACACATTGCCTGGAATGTAGTAGACACTTATAAGTATTTATTATATGTCTGACCTTTCTATACCTTATATCCATTGTCACTTTTATTTGTTTCTCTCTGTGACCAAAAAAAAATCATTATTTTTACTTCATGATCTTTTATCTACTTGAAGACATTTGTTTATTGTGCACCTTACTTTTCCACCCGCAAGGGTAAAAACAGTCTATACTTCATAAGTAGAATTTTTTTAAAAATTATGATTATATCATTTATTATTAGTTTTGAACATTTACTTCCATAATATTTTGAGTTTAAAATTTTCTCCACCTCCCTCTCTTCTCCTTACCCAGGATATCATGCAATCTGATATAGTCTCTATTTATACATTCATATTAAACATATTTCCATATTAGTGATAATGTAAAGAAGAATTAGAACTAATAGGAGCAACCACAAGAGGAAAAGAAACACACACACACACACACACACACATGAAGGAACAAAGAAAAAGTAGACCAAATAATATGCTTCTATCTACATTCAGACTCTCACATTCTATGTCTGGATGTGTAGAGCATTTTCCATCATTCATCTTTTGAAGTTGTCTGAAATCCTTGCATTGCTGAGAAGAGCTAAGGCTATCAAAGTCAGTCATTGCACAATGTGGCTTTTACTGTGTATAATGTTCTCATTCTGTTCACTTCCCTCAGCATCAGTTCATCTAAGTCTTTCCAGGTTTTTCTGAAAGCTGCCTGCTCATCATTTCTCATAGGACAATAGTATTTAATTACATTCATATACCCAAATTGTTTAGACATTCCAAAATTGATGGACATCCCTTAATTTACAATTCTTTGCCACCATAAAAAGATCTCTTATAAATATTTTTGTATATGTGGGTCCTTTTCCCCATTTTATAATCTTTTTGGGATACAAATATAAAAGTGGAATTGGTTGATCAAAGAGTATGCAGTTTTAAAGTCCGTTGACATAATTCCAAATTGCTCTGCAGAATGGTTTGATCAGTATACAACTTCAATAAGAATATATTAGTATTCCATTTTTCCCATATCTTCTCCAGCATTTATCATTTTTCTGTTTTATCATGTTAGCCAATCTAACATGTGTGACGTGATACCTCATCGTTGTTTTGATTTGCATTTGTCGGATCAACAGTAATTGAAAACATTTATTTATATGGCTCTGGGTAGTTTTAATTTCTTCCCCTGAAAACTGCCCTTTGACCATTTATTAATTGGAGAATGATTTGTATTCTTACAAATTTGACTCAGTCCTCTATGTATTTTAGAAATGACGCCTTTATCAGAGACATTGATTATAAAATTGTTTTCCCAGCTTTCTGCAAAACTTTTCAGTTTAGTTCAATAAAATTATCCTTTTTGCATTTCATTATGTTTTCTACATCCTTTTTGGTCATAAACCCTTACCTTTTACATATATCAGGTAAACTATTCCTTGCTCTCCTAGTTTTCTTATAGTATGAGTCTTTATTTCTAAATTATGTACCCATTATGAATTTAATTTGATATAAGGTTTAAAATAGTGATTTATGCCTAGTTTCTGCCATACCATTTTCCAGTTTTCCCAGCAGTTTTTTTGATAGTGAAAAGTATTCTTTCTTTCTAGTTAAAAAGTATCAAATAATACCTTCAAATGATGCTTATATACCCTGCTTTCCAATTCTCTTACCACCCTCCTCTGAAGGATCTCCAACTTGTCACAGAACATAATATGAATCTTATCTCTTAAACCTACAAAGTAATGTTGATAGTGTTTGTGCTTGTATGAATATACATGTGCATATACATTGGTTTTTTTGCAAAGTATGGAATAGTAGACTATTAAAACAAAATTATTTAAAGTCTTTATTTTACAGGTGAAAATTCTGAACCTTATATTAAAAAATTGGTCTGAAGTTTTATAGGTAGTTACTGAAGGATTTGAGATTAGGCTTATTCTTTACAATAGAAGTGCTTGCAGTTAGGACCTAAAATATGAACCACTAATATGAGAAAGTGTGTTATTGTGGAAAACATCCTATATTTAGCCATAAGATTCTATGTTCAAATCCCAGCTTTGCTCCCTGAATGCTGGCTGACTCATAATGTATAATTTCTTCTCATGGAGCATCATTTTTTCTCATCTGTGAGATAGAGATTACAATAAATGTACTTTTTGCCTGAAAGAATTGTTGTTTCATTGAATTTGAAGCACTTTGCAAACCAGCATTTTGGCAGTGGCCATTATTATTTACTCATACTGTGTCCTATTCATATTCATCAAAGGTAGAGGATGTTCAATCACAAGTTAGGGATATAGTCACCAGATTCTATATAATAGTGGTTCTCAACCTTCCTAATTGTTAGTTTATACAAGTAAGCCCTGAAAGTTGTTGTCTTTCTTACTAAATAGGAATAATTCCAAATAACATAAATAGTAACAATTCCTTAATGGTAGAAGGACATTTATGTCATATAGAGAGATAAATATAGTTCTTGCATTTGCAGTAATTGGGTTGTCTGAAATTTTCCTTATGATGGAAACTTAGGATATGTTCTGGCTAAAGAAATGATTGCTTCACTAGGAATATTTGACATAAGGTTTTGGAACTGGAAAGGTACCTTACAGTACAGAACATGAAGTATAATAGCTAGAAGAAAGTCTTATGAATCATTTAGACTAGTTCAAAGTATTAATTTTACAGATTCAGAAATGGTGACCAAGAAGATAGAAGTGACTTTCCCAAGGTCATAGAGATATTTGTACCAGAGTTGAGAGCAGAACATAGAGCAGCTGGTTATTTATCTAAGATTCTTTCTACTCCATCCCCCTTTTAAAATAATATTTTAGAATTTTTGAGATAAATAAGTAAAATAAATACTAATAAAGTGTGTGTGTGGGGGGGGAGTTGTTTGTTTGTTTTGGAAAGCACCTGACAGAAAAAAGTCTACTGGGATTCTGTTCATTTTATTGGTTTCAAGATAGGAGTGAATCTTGGGGCTAAGACCAGCCAAAGGCGAAGGCTAAGAGTCTTGTATGGAGTGGCTATAATAACAACTGAATGGTTTGGTATAATTGGCATGGCTTTTCCCCCAGCATAGTTCTAATACTGAGTAGCTGTAAGCAAGTAATTTGAGGGAAATGAGCCATTTCTCATAAAGAAACAAGAATATAGGGGACAGGATCAAAAAATCCTGTCCAAAATACATAAGTTCTGGGTGGAAACAATATGGCAGAGTAAAAGCAAGGACTTGCTTGGGCTATCCCCCAAACCCCTGAAAATACCTGAAAAAATGACTCTAAAAATTCTAGAGCAATATAACGCACAAAAAGATAGAGTAAAAAATATTCCAGTCTAAGACAACCTGAATAGTTAACAGGAAAGGGAAGTTACACTGGGCTGGCAGAGGAACCATTGCTACCAAACCTGGACCAAGACTCATGGGATGGAATAACTAGCATTTGAGGCAGTCTCCAGACTTCTGAAGCCACAACTGACAAAGATAACTTAGAAGGTCACTGGGAAAGGTCTGTCAGACTTGAGTGAGAAAAGAGTACAGACTAGCCTCAGCCCCAGCACAGCCTTGGGTTAGCAGTGGTGGTAGCAACAGTGACAGTGGCAGCAGCTGCTTCTAGAGCTCTCAGCCCACAGTTGGTGAGGGGATTGCACAACTAGTTATGAGATGGCTACAAAGTTCTGTTTTCTAGGAGTGAGGCAGGACTATGCTGCTTTGCCCATTCTTGGATCTGTGTCCCAGTTGTCCTCGGGTGAGGAGGAGCACTGTCATAGCAGAGCTTGGGGCAGCAGTGGAGAAGGAACCCTTCCCACAATTCCAGGGCAGAAAAGAGTGCTTGTGGTCACTCCCTGACCAGAACACAGGCCAAGAGAGGAGTAAACACCTAAGATCATACCACATAAGAAGAACTGAAAACTTACAGGTCCCTAGAAGTATCTCTGAAAACAACTGCACAAATTCTCTGCAGCTTGGGACAGTATATCCTCCATACTGGAAGCAGAGCCCTACTTCAACAAAGAGTGAAAAAGTCAAATAATTGACTGGAAAAATGACCAAACAGGAGAAAAACTCAGACTATAAAATTTTACTTTGATGAGAAAGAAGATCAAAATGTACATTCAGAAGAAGACAACAAAGTCAAAACTCCTACATTCAAAGACTACAAGAAAAATATGAATTGGTCTGAGACGATGGAATAGATAAAGTAGGATTTTTAAAATGAAGTAAGGGAAGTAGAGGAAAAACTTGAGAAGAGACATGAGATTGATGCAAGAAAATCATGAAAAACTTTCTGAAGGAGATCCAAAAAATATTGAAGAAAACGATACCTTAAAAATAGACTAGACCAAGTGAATAAAGAGGTCCCAAAAGTCAATTAGGAGGACGATGCCTTAAAAATCAGAACTGGCCAATTGGAAAAGGAGGCTCATAAGCTCACTGAAGAAAATAATCCCTTAAAAATTAGAATGGAGAAATTAAAAGTTAATAACTTTATGAGAAAACTTTGAGTTAAAAAATGAATGTTAAAATTTGCTTTTACATGCAACTCAGAAATAAGATACACAGATAATAGTGTATAGAAATCTATCTTGCCCTATAGGAATATAGAAGGGGAAGAGGATAAGAGAAAGGTGGGTTATGGTAGAAGAGAGGGAAGGTTGGGGAAAGCGGTAATCAGAATGCACACTATCTCAGGGAGGGGAGAAATGAGGAGAAAATTTGGAACTCAAAATACTCTGGAAGTGAAAAAGAAAGAAAGAGAGAAAGAAAGAAAGAGAGAAAGGAAGAAAGAGAGAAAGGAAGAAAGAAAGAAAGAAAGAAAAAAGAAAGAAAGAAAGCAAGAAAGAAAGAAACAAAGAATCCCCCAAAATGTATGTCTTATAGGATTTAGAGCTTGCAGAGACCTGAAAGATGATTGAGTCCAATTCTACCATTTTGTAGATGAGGAAACTCGAGTCCTAAAAAGAAAAATAAGCTGTTCAGTGTCACATAGGCAATAACTGGCAGAACCATGAATTGAATCTAAGCCCTCTATTAACACAGATCTATTTCCACTATGTTATTCTTCTTCTCCAAATGCTATTAAGCAGATAAGCAGCATTGGATTCAATGGGAAGAGGCAAAAATATGCTTCAAATTTAGGCAAGAATATTAGAAAATGAGTACATGAGGAAATATGAAAAGTACATTCATGAATTTACTAAATCAACACAGAGACCATTTGAGGCTAATTCCTTGATCTTCTGGATGAGCTTCAAATGGGCATAACTCAATGATTGATACATTTTCTTGAATGAAGTGTAGCTGTGTTTCTGCAATGAGCAATTAGCTTCAGGAATCCTTTATGATCATGCTAGCAATAAGGAGGGGGGAAAAGAATATTCAATATAAAAAGGATCCTAAGACAAGGTCTCAAAAGGCAATTGCATTTGGAATGGGAATTGATCAGGATTAATGTAGCTTTGACAATGAACCATTCAGACTGGACAATTTGATGCACTTGCCCCAGTGTATATGGATTAAATTAAATAATTCGTCTTTTGGTGCTAGATACCCCTGATTTTTTTTGTACACAGTCTTTGATAAATTAAAATGGAATTATTCTCACTTTGCTTTACTAATTCATATTTTTAATTTTCTTAATTCATTGGGAAAATGAAGGCCAAGGCAATAAGCTGTTGGAATATTTCTTATGTAGGTCTCAGGATGATTGGAAGATGCTGAGCTACTCATACATTTCAGAATAAAGATCCATCTGGTAAGCTGCTTCTGTTAGAAAAGGAAAAGGAAAAGGGAAAAGGGAAGGGAAACAGAAAGGAAAAGGAAAAGGAAAAGGAAAAGGAAAAGGAAAGGAAAGGAAAGAATAACAAAAGCAAAAAAAAACCGTTTTGACTCTGTTTTTTGGGGAACCTCATTACAAAATGCATTAAAAACATCTCCTTAGGGGGAAAAATTCTTTTGAAACAAGTACAGATTTGTGATTGAAATCAGGTGTGTTATTTCCAATTCTCTGAATGTAGGGAAGGGGTTGTTAAGATGACTGACAGAACTGGCTATAGGAAAACCTTCAGGAAGATTTCATGCAAGGTAAGGATTCTTTTATATGTTTCACTACAGTTGAATTCTGTCTGATGGTTGTTGCTATTTCCAAACTGGGGAAAGCTTTATATCTTTAGGACTTTTTCTAGGAGTAAAGTGCTTAATGTTACTAATATGGCCCTAGTGAATCCAAGACATAGACATGCTTCCTCTGTCAGTTTAGGAGTATTCTTTATAACTGGTAAATAAGCATGCAGAGGGAAAGAAATTAGAGAATGATGGGGTAGTGGTTGCTTGTAATTTTTCTCTGTGGGGATAATTATAGGCAGGTACGAATAAGTAGGAAGAGAAATACATAGATGCTCTCAGCGGGGGCTGAGGCAAGACGGCAGCAAGGTCCCGCAGCTCCCACACAACCACCCTATATACCCATAAAATATGACCCCAGACAAATTCTAGGACTATCAAACTCAGAAAAATACAGAAAACACATCTCTTGCTGAAGGCAGCTTGGCAGTAGGGGCTCATAGCGGTAGGACGTGAGCTGAGGCTAGCCCAGCCTAAAACCAAAACTGCCAACAGGCCCAGGGGAGTAGGAAGGAGCTGAGCCAAGCTGAGCTGTGCCTCAGCTAGTCTAAAAGAGAGAAGATCTACAGCCTCCCACAACTCCCCATCTACCAAGGTGTGAAAAATAGGGATTAGATAAAGGCAGCTTGGCAAGAGGGGCTCATCTGGCAGGCCTGCAGGCTGAGAGTCGAGTCCAGCCCAGTCTGAAACAGAAAGGCAGCCAGGCCAGACCCCAGGGTGATCAGGAGGAGCTGAGCCGAGCCACAGCCCGTCTACAAGAGGGAAGATCTACCTCACCTCCAGCAACTACCAAGGTGTGAAAAACAAGGTTTATAGAAAGGCAGCTGAGCAGGTGGGGCTCATCCAACAGGCCGCAGGCCAGGAGCCAAGAACAGCCCAGCCCGAGACTGAAACCATGGCCAGGCACAAGGGAGGTCAGGAGGAGCCGAGCCTCCCAAGACTCAGTGTGAGTTTACCCTGGAGAGCAGATCTACAGCACTTGAAGGGATCCTCACATCCAGCAAACCAGGATTGCAGATGGTCAGAGAAAGTGAAACTTTAAAACTTAATTTGGGGGAGGAAAAGCACTTCGGCCAATCTGCCCCCGGAGCAAGGAAGCAGTGGGGGAAGGACAGGAACTGCAGTAATTGGCAGCTGCCCCCACTGGGCTGCTTCAGAAACCCTGGCTGGCGGACCTTGCAGGGGAGCAAAGTCCATTGATCAGGGCCAAGTGCTCTTTCGTTGAGTGACAGGGATCTGGATTGTGGTCTTGGAAGGAGGTCTTGGGGTGCACTCTCAGCAAGCTAAAAGTGGGGGGGTGCTGCAACACCCCCCTAATAGCTCCGGCAACTGGGAAAACCCCAGCGATTTGGAACAGAGCTTGCACCCCTGGATGCAGAGTTCAACAAAACTAAAAAACCAACCAATTAATTGACTGACCAACATGACGAAAAGGAAGGAAAATAAGAACACCAATAAAACTCTCGAATCCTTTTTTGTGGACAAAAAGGATCAAAACATGGAATGGGAGGAAGACAACACAGTCAGAACTCCCACACCAAATGCTTCCAAGATAATTGAAGAATGTCTAGTTAAACTGAAAAAATACTTTGAAAAACAAATAAGAGAAGGGGATGAAAAATTGGGAAGAGAAATGAGAATGATGTAAGAAAATCATGAAAAGAGAGTCAACAATCTGACTGAAGAAAACAACACTTTAAAAAATAGATTAACTCAGGTGGCAAAAGAAGCCCAGAAAGCCAATGAGGAGAAAAATGCTTTAAAAACTCAAATTTTCAGATGGAAAAAGAATCTCAAAAGCATTCTGAAGAGAATAATTCCTTCAGAATTAGAGTGAAACAAGTAGAAGCTAATGACTTTATAAGAAACCGAGATACTATACAAAGAAATGAAAAAAATAGAAAGCAGTGTAAAAGCCTCCTTGAAAAAACCACTGACATGTAAAATAGATCCAGGAGAGAGAATTTGAAAAGTATTGATCTACCTGAAACCCATGACCAGAAAAAGAACTTGGAAAGCATCCTTCAAGAAATCCTCGATGCTGGAGCCAAGATGGCGGCATAGAAGCAGCAAGGATCAGCAGCTCCTGCACAGCCACCTTAAATACACATAAAATCAATAAATTTTACCACTCCAAAATCCACGGAACTGCAGAAAACACATCTCCCGCTGAAGGCAGTTTGGCAGGAGGGACCCATTGCAGTAAGTCTGGAGCCAAGGCCAGCAAACCCGGACTGACCCCAGGGCAGTGGGGAGAAGCTGCAGCTTCAGCCAGAGCCAT
>CM053601.1:131647065-131679425 GCA_028646575.1 Pseudocheirus occidentalis | reverse complement strand
GTGGGAGAAGACTAGAATGAGAGGAGACAGGGAGAGACAAATGGGATTAATCATCCCATAGAGAAGAGGCAAGGGATAACTATTGCAATTTTGCTTTCAATTACTCTCATTGAATTTGTCTTAGGGAAGAAATGGCATAAACTCTAGATCAATGATCTATTCTTGCCATCTGTAAAATTATAAAAGTTAAAAGCACTTTGTTTTACTTACTGGAGACTGGTTTTCCCTATCCCACCAAGACTGGAAATTGTAGTAATCGCTCACCATCCTGACCCCACTACTAATGACTATAAAGTTTTGATCTACTCTGTTTACAATCTGGGCCCTTCTTTTTATTTCATCTTCATTATCATCATCATCATCCTCATCAAATATATATATATACATATATATATGTACATTCTAATTATTGGAGGTAAAGATAGTCTTCAACATTAATTTATGTCAGATTTTGAGTTGCAAAATTTTATCTTTTTCTCTTCTCTCACTCCTTCCGAAGACATCAAGGAATCTTATATTTGTTATACTTTTAGAATAATGTGAAACATATTTCCACATTAGTCATGTTGTGAAAGAAGAATCAGAACAAAAATGAAAAACAATCAGAAAGAAAAAAAGTGAAAATAGTATGTTTTGATCTGCATTCAGAGTCCATAGTTCTTTCTCTGGATATGGAAAGCATTTTTCATCATAAGTCTTTTGGAATTCTGTTGGATCATTGAACTGCTGAAAAGGGCTAAGTCCATCATGGCACAATGTGACTGTTACTGTGTACAATGTTTTTCTGGTTTTGCACACTTCAGCCATCATCATGATGTTCATGCAAGTCTTTCCAGGTTTTTCTGAAATCCACCTGCTCATCATTACTTAAATCACAGTAGCATCCAATTACAATCATATACCACAACTTGTTCAGCCATTCACCAATTGATGGCCATTCCCTCAATTTCTAATTCTTGGTCACCACAAAAAGAGGTGCTATAAATATTTTTTATACTCGTAGATCCTGTTCCCTTTTTATGATCTCTTTGGGATACAGATCTAGCAGTGGAATTCCTAGATCAAAAAGTATGCACAGTTTGGTTGTCCTTTGAGTATAGTTCCAAATTGCTCTCCAGAATGATTGGATCAGTTCACAACTCTACCAAAAATGTATTAGTGTTCCACTTTCCCACATCTTCTCCAGCATATATAATTTTCCTTTTTCTGTTATACTAGCCAATCTGATAGGTGTGAGCTGCCACCTCAGAGTTGTTTTATATGCATTTCTCTTATCATTGAGTCAGAGTATTTTATATGACTAGAGATAGCTTTAATTTCTTCATCTGAAAACTGCCCATTTATAATTTTTGACCATTTATCAATTGGGGAATGACATTTTTATAAGCTTGACTTGGTTCTCTATATATTTGAGAAATGAGGCCTTTATCACAAACAATATCTGTAAAAATGTTTTCAAACTTTCTACTTTTCTTCTAATCTTGGTTTTATTGGTTTTGTTTTGGTAAAACTTTTTAAATTTAATGTAATAAACACTGTTCATTTTGTATTTCATAATGATCTCTAGCTCTTGTTTGGTTATAAATTCTTTTGTGCTTTCCTGCATAGGAAGCCTAGTGACTACCCCGTCTCAAAGGTGCTCACCATATTGGTGATGGACTTTGTATGCATACCTCACTGGCTTTATCTCTACTGTAGTGCAGACCTCCAGAGCTCAAGAAACCTGTAGCTTGAACATCACTAGAAGCAGAAATTATAAGTGTGTACCAACACATAATGATAAGAGTAGAAAAATATCCCCAGTATTTCAGGGAAATCACTAGAAGCCTGAGTGGAAGAAGAAGTCTTGCTCTACTATCCAAATTGACTGAAAATAGGTATTGAAAAAAGGACACCGAAAGTTTGTATAGCCTATGTAAGAAAAAAAATCCTACCACTTAGAAATAGGAAGACGTGGAGTGATCTGCCTTGACAATTAGTGGGTTTCTCTTCTCTAGAGGCAGTCACTAAAGTGATTTTCCTAAAATGCAAGTCTAATCATATCACCCCCCCTTTCCTCAAAACACACACACACACACACACACACACACACACACACACACACACCTCCAGTGGCTTCCTATTGCTTCCAGAATTAAATAAAAATTCTGTTTAGCATTTGAAACCCTTCATAACCCAAACCTTTCCTATCATTCTAGTCTTCCTATACCTTATTCCCTAACACTCTTCAAGCCACTATTCTTCTGGCTGATCCATAAACAATATGTTCCATCACTTGGCTCCAGGCATTCTTTCTAGCTTTCCCTCATTCCTGTAATGCTTTCCCTCCCCTACTGACTACGACTACTACTTCATTTAAGTCTTAATTAAAATCTCACCTTCTCCAGAAAGCCTTCCCCAACACTTCTTAGCTCCAAATCATTTCGTCTGTGAATTATTTCCAATTTGTCCTGCATATACCTTTCTAAGTATGTGTTTATTTGCACGTTCTCTCCCCCATCAGAAGGGCAGTGGTTGTCTTTTGTCTCTTTTAATATTCATAACATTACGCACAATGCATGGCATATAGTAGGTAATTAATAAATGTTTATGTAATTAAATTGTAAAGCAAAATGATCCATAGAGATAGTTGGACTAGATATCTTCTGAAGTTCCTTTTAGATTTTGCAAAGAGCTTAACAATATAATTTATTATTGTTACTACCGTCTTTTATGTAAAAACCATTGTTTTCCTTCTCAAAGGCATAAGTGGAACTTCCATTAATTTCCCTTGATCCTTCTGTGTGTATTAAATTGGATAGGTTTGGACAGAGGAAAGGTATTATGCCTGCTTTTAGTCTTTAGGATCATGAAAAAGGTCAATCTTGCTCTATTTTTCTATGACTTATACTTTCTTTGGCATTAGTGTTGTCTCAGAAATGGTAGCAAGAGGGCTCAGGCATCCCAAAATAGAATTTAGTCCTTCCTGGGAAATGAAAAGTCAGTCTCTATATTGCTTTACTTACTCAACTTGCAGGATTACCCTTGTCCTCACCAGAGTCTGACATTTTACATTTTAAACAAATTCACCCATCGGCACAAAGCTGCTTTACAAAGATTTTCTTATTTAAACAAAATGTCACCATTAGAGAAAGTCACACTAATTCTGAAATACATGCTATCCCTGGAAAAATGGAGCTGAGGTACAGATTGAAGGAAGGGACATAGTTTCAAATTAAAAGCATGCCTCAACAATGTCACCAATTAAAAGAAAAATAGTTTTATAGAGATATTGATAATGTCAGGATTACTCAAGCATTGACTACGAGGTTCTCACAATGTCTGGTATAGGTATAGCTTTGAGACCAGCAAAAGACTAAGAAAATCTTGTCAAAGCATAAATGTTATTGACCTTTGTGACACAGAATTATTTTTATTACCCAGTCCATTAGTTTGTTCTGTGCCTAAGTTACAAGCAGTTTATAGCACAGTCTGGTACACAAGACTTCACCAGGTGTATACACAAGACTTCACTAGGCATATACACAAGAAAGGAAAACAGACTCACAGGTAAAAGTCAATGATGAAACACAATTCCATGGAACTATGATATTCTGAAAGAACTCTTGCTCCTTCTCATATTCACTGTTCAGTAAGCATGACATATTAGGCTAGCCTAAAGAAAAAGTAATTCACATTCTTTGCTTTTATATGCTATTTCTTTATAAAACAAGAATCTTGTGGCCATGTTGAATTGATGGTCAGTGGCTGCTAACTTCTTGTCTAAAAGAATAAACTGATCTATCTTCTTCACTATAACAAAAACTTTGAACTGATTCTACTCTAACTTTGCAAAACGATGCTGTGACCTGTTTCAGCCAGTTGACTAAGATAAAATCATATTTAACCCTTGAAAATTTTAACTCCCCTGAGCCTGCTTACATCCAATTTACAACACTTTTCCTATGGGATTAACTGCCCTCTGCATGGTTGTTCCACCCTAATGACATTTTCACAGAAGAAATACTTTATATTGAATGTGTGTGTTTCTTCATAAAGCATTCTATGTCATGTAATCATCAACAAACTTCCTTCTAAACAAATATAATTAAAACAACTGCACAAGCAAAAATCATGTCTTTAGTCTTACTAGGGTGGAGGGCAAGCTGAAGACAAATTAGATAATAATTTTCTACTGTGAGAGAAATTAAAGAAGCAAGATAATCAGAGGCTCCTTAATTATATTATGGATTTTCCTTTAAACTTGATCTTTACTCTAATTGTATCCTAAGAGAAAGTTATGGGCATTTTATGGCCTCCAAATTTATCTGTAGCCACACACATCCTTAGTAATATGTCTGGCCCACAGTTGTTTGACTAGAAAGTGAGCATGTGCCTGCTGTGGGCTGGTCGGGCAACCAATTTGCCATTTTATTTTGGTGTTAGACAAACATATTCATTAATGTAAAACAAATTAAAATGAAAGTTTGCTTAATTATTTCAATTTAGAATGGGTTGAATTAAATATATGACCATATTAATATTCTAGCTGTATAGCTAAATTAATACTGAAGTTAGAGTCAAATGCCTAATCTCAATCACAACTCTGCCATTTTTGGAAAATCCTATCTGTAGCCACACACATCCTTAGTAATATGTCTGGTTGTTTGACTAGAAAGTGAACACATGCCAGCTATGGGGTGGTTGGGCAACCAATTTGCCGTTTTATTTTGGTGTTAGACAAATATCTTCTAATTCTCCTAACCTGAAAAATGAGAATTATTCTCATATTACATAATAGATGAGTTTATAAGGATTAGATGAAACAAGGCTTTTTAATAAACTTTAGAGACATCAAACTTTAAATATTAACAACAACAATAATGATTGATGATAATAACTTTTCTTTTCTCATAGGGACTAAATTTATTTATCAGTAAATTTCAGATAAAATATATATTTTACAGAATCATTTCATGTATCAAATAATTGCAATTGTGGCATATTCAGAAACCTCAAAGAATTCTATAAATTGTAACTATTTCTGAGTTGTTGATTCTGTTGATAACCACTAACATAATTATCATACCATCTCCTTTCTTTGTGTCTCAGTTTCTCCTGTACAAAATTAACAGGTAACCCTAATGACCTCTAAGATAGCATCCAACTTTTGCAGCATGTGTTCAAAGTTCTTAGGTCCTTTCCAGGTCTTATATGTGTTGATTCATTATGGGAAAATCATTTCTTTGTCTCTCTTAGAGAGAACAACTTGGTTTAAGGGAGAGCTCATTTTGGCTGGAGGAAGCCTGGCACAGCTGCTACCACCAGCTGTGAGTGGTTTTGCTCTGCTTGTTCTTTAATAAATGTATAAAATGCTCCAGGACAACATATGATTACATTTATAGGGTAACATATGAATGGCTCCAGATCCAGAGACATTTGGATAGCTGAGCTCAGTTGAGCTATCAGAGTCATATTAAGTAATAATACTTTAAAATTTACCCAAAAAACATCTAAAGCATATCTGTAAAGTGAGTAGTAAATTTATTAGCATGCATATTTCTTTAAAAAAAAAAGACTGAGAAACATGAGGTGACAAGTGGATTAAAATACCTTATAAATTATGGAGTTGGGATTTAAACCAGGTCTCATGACTCAAGGTCGACTACCTCTATAAACTTCCAAAACACACATCACGTGCACCTTCTGAGAAGACTGCCTTGTACTAGGGAAAGAACACAGATACATATCTAATGAAATTTGGCATTAGATAGCTTACACCAATCCTGTGACATGGTACCTGTAGGACTCTGGGTCTACATGAAGGCCATGTCAATGATCCTAAGCACTGGAAAGTCCTGCCTAAGTGGGAAGTTTTTTGAGTATAAATAGGGAAATACATGTTGAGCCTGTTGTTAAGAAAGCATCCTAATTGTGAAGGCGGCAAAAAGGACAGTGGAGAATTGGGGGGGGGGAGGGGAATGTGGATTTTATTATCAGAATGTTGGCTTTTAGGGGTTTTATTTTTCATACACCACTACTCAAGAATACTGTCTACTAAGATGTCAGTGTTTAGAGTTTCCATTACTGAAAGTCTGCATCCTTAAGTTATCAATGTAAGTTTCTAATGACCATGCTAGAAAGCATGAATTATGAATTATAAATGATTCCTATATGCCTTCTCATGATTAAAACTCAATATTTCCATGTAGAAAATAAGCAAATCATAGTGGATACACATGACACCATTTAGGTAGCAAGTTATTTGACTCCTTAAGCAGTTCATAACTTGTGTATTTAGGTCAACTTGCAATTTTTTTTTATTTGTTGATAATGCCCATGACAAGTGGCTATCAAAGACCCTTTCCCCCTAATGCTAATATATACTTGGAAGCAGGAATTAGGGCAGTGGATCATAGCAATACATTTGAAGTAAAAAAGATTGGACTCAAATCCCAGTTGTGTTGCTTTCTCTATTCACTTCATCTACAAAATGAGAATAATAACAGCACCTGCCTCCCAGGGATGCTGTGAGGACCCAATGAGATAACATGAGAAAGTGCTTAGCGCAGTTCCTAGAACTTAGTAAATGCTATATAAATGTTAGTTACTATTAGCTATTATCATTTTGGTATTATCATTATTACTTCCAAAACTACATTAGGCAAGTAATTTTGCCTTTCTAATCCTCAGTTTCCTCGTCTGAAAACAGGAAGAGGCTAGACTAGACAATGTCTACAATCCTTATCAGTTCTGAATGCTATTATCCTATACGTTCACATTTATATATCTTATAATTATACAATATGTGTTACTTACATCATTTTATACATAATACATCATTAATGTTATATTTTATATTGATTTTTCAAATTGCTTTCCCAACAATTATTTTGTGAGGCAAGTAGAGCTATACTTTATCCTCATTTTACTGGTGAGGAAACTTGAGTTGCAGAGAAGTAAGCTCACATGCCCAAAGTCACAAAGCTCATAAGTCTCTGCAACAAAAATCATTCCATTTGTTTCATCCGTTGAGGTCCGATGTTCTGCCATTACTTCAAAATAGCTAAAGAACAAAAGATGTTAAAGTTTAAGCTTTAGACCTGGACCAAGACTTAATTGTTAAAAGTAATTATGCTACCACAGAAGACCCTTTCCCCCAAGATGGCGCCAAAGGTGAAGAAGGAAGACATTGTCCCCCCAAGACAGAAGCCAAATCCAAGGCCTTGAAGGCCAAGAAGGAAGTGCTGAAGGGTGTCCATAGCCACAAAAAAGAAGATCCGAACATCCCCCCACTTCTGGTGATCCAAGACACTAAGACTTCAAAGGCAGCCCAAATACCCTTGGAAAAGTGCCCCTCAGAGAAACAAGCTTGATCACTATGCCATGATTAAGTTTCCCTTGACCATTGAGTCTGCTATGAAGAATATCCAGGACAACAACACCCTAATCTTCATTGCAGATGTCAAGGCCAACAGGCATCAAATCAAGCAGGTCGTAAAGAAGCTGTATGACATTGATGTGGCCAAAGTCAACACACTTATCCGGCCTGATGGAGAGAAGAAGGCCTTGCTGGAGTCTTGCTCCAGACTATGATGCATTAGATGTTGCCAACAAAATTGGAATCATCTAACTTACTGTTTCCAGCTGTGTCCCATTCCACCTACAATAAAGAGTTTTCCAGAAAAAAAGTAATTATGCTTCTAACAAGTTATCCTTTTTTTCTACTTTCTCCATCATTCTTCCTTGATATCTCTATAGCAATAATATTCTGTGTTCACAAAGATGCTTTTATAAATTCTAATCAGAAACTTTTATTTATTCCTTGCTGCCTCTTTTATTTCAAAATTCCTTTCCTGCCCTCTAAGATCTTTAACAATCTTATTATAATCTACCTTTCCTTCCATATCTCAAATTACCACCTTTCACATGCTCTAGTGTCTAGCCAAACTATTTTGATTTATTTTCTATGAATGCACCATTTTTCCTAATGGTCTCTATTCCTTTCTTCACAGTATTTTCTAAGCATGGTTTTTCTCTTCCTGTAATTCATAAAATTTTTAAATGTGACAGTGCTATCTCTATAGACATTCCTTGACCATTCTGTCAGTAACAATCTTTACCTCAAAACTTTCATATGGCAATTTGCTTTGCTCCTCTCTGCTGTAATTTTTTTTTAATCTACTGTGAATTTTATTTATCTGGTATTTTGTCTTAACTTTCTTTTGAGCTCTAATCTGTATTGATGAAGAATCTGTTCAGGGTAAACTTTCTAGCTCTCCTGGTACCTGGCACCACTGAAAGGATGAATGGAAGATGGATGCATCATATATATATTCGAAAAGATAGGTAGATAGATAGATAAATAGACGTGGATATAGATATTTGTAGATATTTATATTTATTTATATTTGTACTTTTATATGTGTGAGTATGAAATCTATTGGCAGACTATGATTATAAACATTTTTACCTTCCAAAATCATATTATAGCAAGTCACTATTTAATGCAACATTATATCCAAGTTCTGAACAATAGCTCATTTGTCTTGTGCTACAATTACCAACAATATAATTTGATGGGGTGAACATAAACATGTAGCAGATATTATGGATTCACATGCTGCTACTGTGACTTATGTTACCCGTGTGGTCTTGAGTAAAATTCTTCTTTATTTTTCTCTCTGTCTCTGTCTCTCTTTTTCTCTCTACTTTTCTTCCCATTCCTCTCTCTTCCTCTCTCATACTGTATTTATTAATTTATCCTCTGATTTTCATTTTCATCTCTCAGGCACATGCCTTTATATGGGCTGTTTATAGTTTCTTGAATTTATACTACTTCATAGAATGCCTTTCTTACTTCAAGATATAGCTCAAACATTCCCTTCTAGCTGAGACTTTTCCTGATCCCACCTACTACTAGTACCTTCTCTCTCCAACTACCTTGTTGTTAACTATAATGAATTCATTTGTATTTAACCTCTTAATGTTTATCCTGTATATTCCTATGTATCTATGTTTTAGTTCTCCCACAATTATACAATCCCCTTGAAAACATGGATTATTTCATTCTTTGCATCTGTACCTCAAACAACTGATACACTTCCTGATAGAGAGGAATCTTAAAATATGTTTGATAATTGTTTATAAAAGGTCTGCCTTCTTTGTGGCATTGTATCTATACAGTTGTTTGAGATTATTACTAACTGGAGTTTTAGTACAATTATTTTCTTTATTGAACTCTACTTTTCTTTTAGAAAGATTAAATTCACCACCAGAAATTTTCTTGGGCAGAAGTAAATTTATTTTTTTTTCTCTATCATTTTCTAAGGTATTGGGAGTTAAGGTTCAGATTATTTGAAAACCCAAAGTAGAATTTAGATTAACCTGTGATCTTTAATTGGATCCTTTATATCTGTCATATGTTTACCAAATACCTCAAGTAGCTAGAGGATTGAGCTCACCTTGAATAATCCATAACTTAGATGACATTTTAAAGGATCTTAGTTCTATTTCCAGTTCCCTATTTTACTAGCTATGTGTTCTTAAGCAGGTTATTTTCCCTACCTGAGACTTGGTTTCTTCCTCTGTAAAAATTATGAGATTATATTAAGTAGTTTCTTAGACCCTTTTTAGATCTATCATTTGATGATTTTTTTTTCAATTTACTTGTGCCAATTGGCCTGTGTTCATGTTTTTTCCTATAGTATATTGTTCCCATGTATGAAGTAGATAGTCATGGAAACTCAACTCTGAGTACCACTAATGAAGACAATTAAGTAAACCTCATAATGTTATAATTGAAATGCTAACAGATAATTGGCCATGTAATTATCCCCAGTCATTTTTATTATCATTAGGGAAAGATAAAAGTCAGCAGTATGACTTAATATCAAATGTTACTCGATTATAGAGATATGTTTAATGGTAATAGATCTGTTTTAAAACCTCTTGAGAATTATCTCTGTAGCTAACATGTAAGGAGCATTCAAAATAGGCTCCATTTTGTAAGAAATAACATTTGGAATTCAGGCTATATTACATTTGTCAAGGTGTGTTTTGATACTCTCTAAGTCCTGGAATTCCATTTTGCCACAGTATATGGAATGTTAAAGTAGAAGGACATGATGAAACTTAGAACAGAGAATATAAGAAATGAAAAGAGATTTAGAGCACAGAACATAATAATATGTCAGATTGGGAGGGGCACCTGAAGCATGGAAAGTGAATATTTGTTGTGGAAGAATCCTTGAAGATCAATTGATCATAGATATAGATGTTAAAAGCTTATTAAGGATGACCTAGTCTTCCCTACCTTTCTTTTACTTTATAGGTAAGAAAATTAAAAGATAACAGAATGAAGTGATGCATGTTTTTGCTTTTCCTTTGTTTTGAAAAGGACAAATGACACCAGAGGGCAGTTTCTTGACTCATGAGTGAATTGGATTTAAGGGAGGCGATTTCAGCCTCACTCTGTCTTCCAAAGTGATTGGAGTTCAGTGACAAGATGAAATTGAGGATGCCTGACAATGACCCCTGGATACAGTGGCTGACCTTGACATCTTCCCTATCAGACCAAACTCTATGGACTCCACAGTGCCTACTTCAACAGCCTTCATGGTGTATTGGAACAGATTGTTCTCATCCAGCCAATCTACCATGGGAAGTTATCACATAGTGGTAGATATCCCCCTAACTCTCTACTTTCTCATAATCATTATGAAACATTTGATCATATCCATCAGCTTAATGGAATAAAGTCTTCTCCTGGAGAAATTTCACTAGATTTTTAAGCCTGCTGCTACATGAGTAAGGCATCTACAATCTGCAGGTCATCTGAAGAGCTACCTCATTTCTGATCAAGCACTATAGCCAAGACTAACTCTGTTTTCTCCACTCTCTTCTTGGGTTAAAGCTTCCTTCCTCACCTGCAGCTGAAATTGTAGTAGTTTGAAATTTTTGGACCAAATTTCTGTTTTTGTGGTCTATTAGTTACCCTCAACCTATTTTAGCCCATCTGCCAAGACCAGGATGTGATGGTGCTCATGCTACAGCTTCTTAGAGCCATAGGTAAGAGTTGGATGAAGCTAGACACCAAAGGTGGATAAGCAACCCTGAAAGAGACTCAGCAAGTCCTCTCATTAGAGGTGCTAGTTTTGTTTAAACAACTCAAATGCCCCAAAGTGACATGTAAGGTCATTAGAATCCACATTTACTGATTCTTTGTCTACTGCTGCTCATTTATGTTACTTTCAGGATTTTCTTAACTGTCCCCAAATATAGAAATTTAGCCTTGAAATGGCTGTGGTTGAAACAGAATTCCCGAGGTGTTTCAACAAGTGTTTGTTGGCATGAACTGTTTCTAAACATGATTTAAAAATGTTGGCCTTATAATTATTGTCATTAAATACCATTTCAAAGAGTAAATTCCCTCTACCAACTAATATTCATCAAAAATAATTATTGGGCTGTAATTTGATATTCTGATACTTAGCATTGATGTATTGCTTTAAGGTTTCCAAAACACTTTGTCTGTGTTCTGTCCTTTGTTCCTCATATTCATAGTTATTATCCTCTTTTTACAAATGAGGAAACACTGGGTGTCAAGTGATTTTACCATCTAGTGAATGACTGAAGAAGGATTGGATTCACGTCTTACTGACTGAGTCCAGTGCTCTCTCAAGTATTCTATTTGATGAGAAAGGTCAAAATCCTTATGCAAAGGTAAAAATTGTCTAGCATGATTTGAAACCATATCAACTGAAGAATGATTACTGGGACCCATGTATATATGTCCTGGGAATGGGAAAAGATAAGTGTGAGGAGCATTGGCATTGCTTTTAAAATCACTTGAAGGCTAACATGAAAAAAAGACTTACCTATTTGTCTAGTTTCTATTACAGAATTGATGTGTTGCAATTTAAACTCAGGGATGCCAAAAACTGTTGAGGTGAGAGCTCTTCCCACCCCAAAACTGTTGTGGTTTCATGATGTGTTGTGGTGGAACCATCTCAAAGAATTCAGAGTTAGACTACCTCTAATCCAAGTATAGGCATTTGTTAAGATTGATGCCTCTCATGAAGCAAGCTAAGTTGCAAGAGGAACCAGCAACTTTAAAGAAAGTTGGATTTTTGTAGGATAAAGATGCAATTACATAATAGAAATTTAAATAGAATAGAGGAATATCATTAATATTAAAAAGGCAGGAGGATTTTGTTAAGGGATTAGGTAGTGGAAGAGGGGTCCCATCTATGGCTCAGTGGTTAAACATTTTCTTCATTCTGCCCTCCAAGTGGCTAGCTATTGTGATCCTGTCTGGTCAAGATGGACGATATTGTTTTGATTGAATAAAAGAATATATCTGTTTCTGTGGAAATGGGTCTGGGAAGATTGACCAGGTAGAGGCAGTAGCTTGGTTCCAATCACTTCGACACATGTACTATTTCTGTGGGAACTAAGAATTCAGGGACAAACCTGTTGTTCCAGTGAGCAGTGAGGCATATATGAAGAAGTTAGGATATTGCGGAGGGGGGAGGGGTAGGTGTTATAGAAGTACAATGGGCCTGCTGTTCAGTGGGGCCAGGCCCATAATGAAGTTAGAATACTGGGGTTGGGGGCAGCTTTATTAGGATTTTATCATATGTATTTTCAGAGGCACATATAATTTTATTGCTATAAGGAATTCCCAATATAATTTATATTATTAGAGAATTTACAGGAATTGTGGTAGGGAGTGACAGAGTCAAGACAGCTAAGTAGAAGTACAAACTTGGCATGGGCACCAGCTCCAATTACAATACCTGTAAAAAATGATTCTAAACAAATTTTAAGGCTTCAGAAACCACAAAGTGACAAAGAGGAACAAATGTCCCACTGGTGACAGTCCAGAGGACTAAAAGGAAGAGTCTACTACAACACACTGAAAGGCAAGTGCAGTCCCATAGGAGCCAAACTGTTCCATCCACAGGGAGGCCCCTACCAGCAGTGGCTAGAGCAGACTTCAGAAGAGTGAATAACAAGCAGCTGTGACATCTTTCAGACTTCTCAACTCATAAACATCAAAGACAAAGTAAAAGGTCAGTGTGAAACTTAGTTGGAATAGAGGGGGGGGGGACAGAAGAGTGTGGAGTAGCTGCTGCCCATGGGGTGAGAAGTGAGTGGAGGCATGGTGGCTGTGCTACGTGCCTGACTCAGGAACTCCTGGCCTGCAGATTGCACAGGGACCAAGTAAACATTCAGAGGGTAATAACTCTTGCTTTAACCTGCTTGGATCTGGATCATAGACCTGGGTAGTGGTCCTGGAGTTTGTGACCAGTGACGCAGAGCTTGTGGGGGTTGTAGAGATGGGAGACTCTTAATAGATCCAGCAGCTGCAAAACCCCAGCAATTTGGGACAAAGCTTTCTCCATTCTGGAAGCAGAGTTCTACTGTGGCAAAGAGCTCCAAGCTGGCAAGATGAACAAGCACAGGAAGCACAGACAATAGAATCCTTTTCTGGGGGACAAAAAAGATAAAGGCAGGGAGCTGGAGGAAGAAAGCAGAGTCAGAATTACTGCATCAAAAACCTCCAAGAAAAATATGAATATACAGGCCATGGAGGAGCTCAAGAAGGATTTTGAAAATCAAGTAAGAGAAGTAGTGGAAAAATTGGGAAGAAAAGTGAGAATTATGCAAGAAAATCATGAAAAGCAAGGAAACAGCCCGATAAAGGAGACTGAAGAAAATAACACCTTAATAATAGACTAACTCAAATGGCAAAAGAGGCCCAAAAAGCCAATGTGGAGAATGCCTTAAAAAGCTAAATTTGCCAGATGGAAAAGGCATTTCAAAAATTCACTGAAGAGAACAAGTCCTTCAAAATTAGATTGTAGCAACTGGAAGCTAATGACTTTATGAAAAATCAAAATACTATAAAACAGATCCAAACAAATTTTAAAAATAGAAGGCAATGTGCAATATATTATTGGAAAAGCTACTGACCTGGAAAATAGATTCAGGAGAGATCATTTACGAATTACTGGACTACCTGAAAGCCATGATAAAAAAAATGAATCTAGACACCATCTTTCAAGAAATTATCAATCAAAATTGTCCTGATATTCTAGAATCAGAGGAAAAAATAGAAATTGAAAGAATTCACTGATCACCTCTTGATAAAGATCCTCAAAAAAAACTCTTAGGGATATTATAACCAAATTCCAGAGTTCCCAGGACAAGGAGAAAATACTACAAGCAGTCAGGAAGAAACAATTTGAGTACTGTGGAAACACAATCAGGATAACACAAGACCTAGCAGCTTCAAAATTAAGAGATCAAAGGGCAACATGCCTCCACTCACTTCTCACCCTGGGAGCAGCAGCCAGGGCAAACTCTTCTGACGCCCCCCCCCATTCCAACAAAGTTCCACACTGAACTTTTATTTTGTCTTTCATGTTTATGAGTTGAGAAGTCTGGAAGATGCCAGAGCTGCTTCTTATTCCCTCTCCTGAAGTCTGATCTGGCCTCTGCTGGTTGGGGCCTTCTTGGGGCTGGAACAGTTTGGCTCCTGTGGTACTGTACTCAGCTTTCAGCATGCCATGATAGACCTTTCCTGTTGGCCTGCCAGGCTGTCTTCAGTGGGAGATTTGTTTCTCTCTGTTACTTTGTGGTTTCTATAGCTTTACAATTAGTTTAGAGTGATATTTTACATTTATCGTAATTGTTTGGAGCTGGTGCCCATGCCAAGTTTGTGCTTCTACTCAGTCATCTTGGTGGTCAAAGGAACTAGGAATAAAACCAAGAATCAAATCACCTACCCAGCAAAACTGAGTATAGTGATACAAGGGAAATATGATCATTCAAAGAAATAGAGGACTTTCAAGCATTCTTGATGAAAAAACAAGAGCTGAAAAGAAAATTTGAATTTCAAATACAAGAAGCAAGAGATGTATGAGAAGGTAAAAAGGAAAAAAAAAGTCATAAGGAACTTATTGAGTTTGAACTATTCACATTCCTACATGGAAAAATGATAATTGTAACTGATAAGACTTTTGTCAGTATAAGGATAGTTAAAGTTAATATATATGTGTATATATATATATATATATATATATATATATCTGTATGTATGTATTTACGTGTGTATATGTGTATATATGTGTGTATATGTATATGTATGTATGTATACTAGGGTGTATGTGTATATAAATACATATGAGAGTGTGGGCAAATGTATATGAGTTGAATATGAAAGTATTATATCTAAATAAATAAAATTAAGAGGTTAGAGAGGGATTCATTGGGAGAAGGAGAAAGGGAAAGATAGATTAGGTAAAATATCTCATATAACAGAGGCAAGAGAAAACTGTTACAATGGAGGGTAAGAGCAGAAAGGTGAAAGGGAATGGGGCAATCTTATTCTCATGGAATTTGGCTTAAGGAGGGAATAACATACACACTCAATTAGGTATCTTACCCTACAAGAAATAAGAGGTCTAGCAGATAAGAGGGAGGATGATAGAATGGAGGGAAGATTGGTTGAGAGGGTAGTTAGAAGCATACATTTTTGAAAAGGGATAAGGTCAAAGGAGAAAATTAGAATAAGTAGAGAGCCAGACAGGATGAAGGGAAATATAGTTAGTCTTTCACAATATAACAATAATGGAAATTATTTGGGTAACTACACATGTACAACCTATACTGAATTGCTTACCTTCCCAGTGGGGGTAGGTGAGGAGGGAAGAACAGAAAAAAATCTATAACTAAAAGTTTTAAAATTAAAATTTTAATTTTTTACAATTTTTCTACACGCAACTGGGAAATAGGATATACAGGCACTAGGGTATAGAAATTCATCTTGCCCCACTAGAAAGTTAGGGGTTAATGGGATAGGATACAAGAGAGAACATATTGAGGGAAGGTGTATTCAGTAGGCTTGCTCTTTTGGAGTGGGGTTAGGGGAAAGACAGGGAGAAAAACACGGCAACTCAAAATTTTATGGAAATGAATATTGAAAACTAAAAATAAATTAATTAATTAAAATTTTTTAAAAAGAGATTTTCCTGTATCACTGAGAGATTGAATTATTTCCCTTGGCTGCATAATCACTAAGATGTCACAGGCAAAATTTAAATACACTTTTTCCTCATTCAAAGTCCAGCCCTCTTTCCATTAAGTTGCATTCCTTCTGAACATGCATTGGCTGCTACAAGTTTGTCTGCTCCATGAGAACAGTGAATGTGTTGTATCTGTCTTTTCATCATTTCTAGAACTTTTTCTTAGATGTAACAGGTACTTCGTAAATATGTAAGGATGAATGAATGAGAAAACTCAACCCGACAGAAAGAAAACGCAGGGAAGGTGATTTGGGATCAATATAAGGAAGCCCTGTCTAATATTCTAAGCTGTTCAATAATAGAATGGTTTTCCTAGTGAAATAATGAGTTGTCTTTGGAAATATCCAATTAGAAGTTGGCTCTCTAATTTTGGTTAATTTTGTCGTATTGGTCTTCTTTCAACAGATTGATATCTTTAATGAATTGATAGCTTCATTCAAGTAGAAAAGATTTGATGATTTTTTTTACTCACTTGTAAGTAACTTGACTGAAGTTATGGGGGGAAGTGTTGCTTTCGCTTCACACTGACATGTATTTTCATGTAGGATCATGCCAGTAAATAGATAATATCTATATTTTAGGAAGTTTTATTTGGGACAGCAATGGCTGACCGTGACACCAAAGGGAGTTAACATTTTCATCTACATGAGACCATGTGGTGTCCATGTACCTAATAGAATTTATGTGCTGCAGGTATAGCCATTGGGGTCCAGAAAGTCTATAGCCATGATAAGTCTTCACAAATATTTTGAGAATTGTAATGTGCACTGATTGAGACTAGAGGATGTGAATTCCAGTTCTGGCTATGGCTCTCAAAAGCTATATGACTTTTCATAACTTTCTTCACTTCATCAAACTCTGGTTTCCTTATGTGTATGATAAAGGTATTATGATAAATAATCTCCTTGTCCCATCCAGCTTTACAGTCCTATATTTTGAGTCTGAAAGAGCTTATGGTTAAGATGATGATTGTGATAATTCTGTCTAAAAGCCTATGCAGATTACACACATGGGTAAAGACACTTCTGGATAATGACCCCATCTGGACATTATAAAGGCAATATTAATGTTAGTAAATGGAAGAACTCTAGATTTTTGTGAAATACAATCTTTCCAAGCAAGTGTTCCCAGGTGGTTTTTGATGAGTTTGTCTTTTCATGAGCAGGTGGTGTGTACATGGAAGCTTGACCCAGCTACTCTGACAAAGTGTAGAGGGAAGTAGAGCCTATTCCCAGCCTTTGAACAAAATGAAAGGTCATAGATTCTATTGAGACATTGTGGCCAGAGGATACACCAGTGAGTTATTGAGGAAAAAAATTTACATACACATATACACACAAACATATGTGTATTATATTGTATAGATGTGTTTATCTGTATGTATGTGTGTGAATTAAATTGTGTATATATGTGCATGTATTACATTGGTATATATGTATATATACACACATATGTGTGTACATATATGTATATGTGTGTACATGTTTTTTGTGTGTAAACACATACACCAAAAAGGAATAAAAAGGGCTGAGAAGTGAAATGTTTCTAAGTCTTCTCATTGGGAGGGTTTAAATCGAAGCAAATGATGCATTTTTCTCTCTTAATATTTTTTAGTATTTTTAAAGCAGTTCAAATGTAGATCCAAAGGCCATCAACAGGGTACCAATATCTGAATGAAAATTATAAATTTTCACACAAACTGCAATAAAGAGAGAAAATGCTTACAATTCTATCTTATATCAGTAAGTATTGCTAAGTAGGTAAAGAGCCCAAGCTATAGAAACAGTTAATAAAGTTGCTTGTGCATAGATATAACCATTCTTTTGCTATTTTTCGGCGATCATAAGTGGTTCATTACTGTCTCTTTTCTGGAATCAAAGAATTTTCATAACCTAGAGCCAATCTTTCTTTCTAGACTTATCTCATATTTTCCCCTTCGTTAGAGATAGCTGGCAGACGTGTGGAACAGAGCAATGGGCCTGGATTCAGGAAAATTATAATGAGAAATATATGGGTTCCAATCCTGCCTCTCTCCAGATTTATGGCCACGGATGAGCTCATTGATTTCTGAGAACTTCAGTCAACTACTTAAGACTTATCTTCTAAGTGATGAATGGCTATTCTGTTTATGACAGGACAGAAAGTATCTAAAGGCAATAAAATCACAGATTCTTTGACATTTTTATATGACATTCTGTGCCTCCCACAGGTTCTTCCCACTACTGCAAATCCAACACAGTGATCCTCCATTAGTTCTCCTACCAATGGGAACAATTCTCAGTTTATTTGTTTAAGTCCTCATCCAATTCCTACTTTCTAAGCTCCTCGAGTGTAGAAACTATTTCATTTGTTTCTATAACCCAGTACCTGACCTATTACCTTTCATACAATAAATAATATGTGTTTATTGAATTTAATTAGCCAGATTCTAGATATGGCTCTGGGAAAGCGTATATTTTGTACATCTTTTAGAATCTTGAAATGGCAAACTTGGTTAGAGATCCTCAGATCCAACCTTCTCATTTTAGACAAGAAGAAATAGAGACTGAGAAAAAGTGACTTGTGTATGGAACACCAGCCTTGGAGTCAGGAGAACCTGATTTCAGACAGACACTTAATACTTACTATATGTGGCCTTGGGAAAGTTATTTAACCTCAACTGCTTTGGCTTCCCGTCTCCAAAAAAAAGAAAGAGAAAGAAAAAAGAAAAAGTGACTTGCTCAAATTCTTACACAGAATAAATGGTGGAACGAGAAGCAGAACAAGATACCCTATTTTTAAGTCCTGTTCTTCTCTCACAAACCTTCATTGTCTTGTGAAAGTTGCTTCTTTCAAGCTCATTCCTACCAAACTGGGAAAAGGTCTGACATGGCACTTCAAGCCTGCCCATAACTCTGGCAACCAGGTTCATTGTTTTCTTGACTGCAACATTCTGTTCTTATACTGTAAATCTATTTTGCTCTTGGGGACACTTTTATAGGTCCAGTTCTCTGATGCATTATAGAATAATGTAGACTGGACAGTAAAGAATAATTATTTTCAGCTTAGCCATGAGCTTTGTATTTTTTTCACAATGAATATTCCCATAGCACCAAAGCTATGTGATGTCTTGACAATCGTTAGCCATTTCTAGGTCTTAGGGGAGAACTTGGTCCAGGAAAAACACCAAACAACTCTTAGATGCTCAGAGTTGCCATTAAAATTTTCACTTTAAATGGTTTGCGCAAGGAGAACCACTGTGCTTTGCTGTCCTTGGTGAAACTACTTCAAGAAATATGTTCAACCTTTGAGTGAGTGACTATTTGGAAATATCTTTCTTTTGGGAAAATAAAACCATCCAATGGATGTACCCCATTTGGAACCTCATGAGCTGTGACCATGGCTTTAGTAACAAACCAAAGCTAGAAGAATTGTGTTTTAAACCAGTCCCTTTTTTGTTTATTAGCCACATAAATGTCCCCCAATACTCCTAAAAATCACTCTGTGGCTTTGATTAAGCATATTTTACCTTCTAGTTTGTATTATCAGTATTTGGGCATTTGGAGCCATTATATCAATGACCCATTTGGACAGAGTATTAATAACTGGCATTAGGATTGCAATCTAAAGCTTTGGAAAAGCATTTTATGCACAATAGCCAGTCAAGTTTCACAGCAACCTTAGAAGGTAGCTAATACAGGTGTTAGTTTACCTATTTTATAGTTAGAGAAACTGAGGCCTGGGTTGCATAGGTAGTTGGTGTTAGAGGCAAGAGTCCAACCCAGGCCTTCCAGAGTTTAAATCCAACTCTTGACACTAATATCTCTAAAAGGATTTAGGACAGACCCTTTGGTGATGTCCACAATTAGTGGCCATGTTAGTGGCTGAATGGAGATTCAGCAAAAGAGTGTGAGGAGTGAATAGAAAGTAGAACCAGGAAAGAGCAATGTCATAAAACTAAAGAGGAAAATATTTAGAAGAAGAGAGTGATTGACTCCATTAAAGGCTATAGACAAGTCAAGAAGAATGAGGACTGAGAAAAGGTTGTTATAATTTGGCTGTCATTAGATCAATAGTAACTTTGGAGAGGGCTGTTTCAATTGAATGACGAAGTTGGATGCTAAATTTTAGAAGTCAATGAGAGGACAGAAAGTAGGGACCACTAGTATAGATGACTTCTTTAAGGAGGATGGGAGAAGAGATATAGGACAATAACTACTGGGAATGGTAAAAAATAGCAAGTTATTTTGAAGGATAGGTAGACACGGGAATGGTTGTAGGTAGAAGGAAAGTATTTACTGAATAACGAGATCCAAGATCAATGAGAAAGTAGAGGAGCTAGAGGAGACTACATTGAATGTAGAGAGATTTGCTTTGGTTTGGAAAAGGTTATGTCTTCATGTAAGACAGAGGTGACAGATGATCACTCAGGAAGTGAGATTCATATGACATGAGATGACATGAGGGGGCAGAAAGAAGAAGGAGTGCTAAGTAAATAGCTCCAACTTTTTCAGTGAAACATAAAGTAAGATTCCCACCTAAGAGCTTACAAAGGGGTTCCATGTGAGGTTTTCAGAAGGATGAGCAATGGGGTCAAAGCTGTTATAATAAGTGGGATGGCAAATAGATTGAGAGGGGATAAAGTGTTTTCTTTTCTTTGGTAAGAAGCCAGTTGAGATTATGTAACATAAATTTGTAGTGTAACCAGGGAGCATAGTTTCATGATATTCTCTAGCTCCATTCAGTGGGATGTAAAATGATAAGAAGGCAGGGGATATTAGGGTAATGTAAGTTTGACAAGGAGTGATCTTTGATAGAAGAAGGAGGGCAAGTGACTCAAGTATTGAAGATAGTGTATATTTGACCTTTTCCACCAAGTGCTCAAGATTGGTAAGGGGGCAGAATGTAGTCAGTGGTCTAGAGAAGATTTGACAGGTGGAGGGACTGGAAGTCATGGTGAAAACTTAAGAACAGGATTACTCATAATAAAGCACAGGGAAATATGGAATGACAAAAGGTTTTCACATATAGATATTTCAGAGTTCCCAAACATAGAAGTAGAATATTTTCCAGATTGTGGCTGATGATAAGAAGAAGGGAATGATCATCTCTGTACAAAGCTGAGGTGGAGTGTAGAAATAAGTAATGCGAATTGAATAGATCGAAGAACTGGAAAGATGAAGTACTTGAGGAGGTATTAATATGCATGTTAAAGTCCATTAATATGAGGGCAGGGATTTAGGTAGAAAGAAAGATTATGAGGCAAGCATTGAATTTACCAAGGAAGGCGAATGCTCCAGGGATTGGCAGACAATAGTTAACAGAATTGTGATTGGGTGATAAACTCCGATTGAATGGGCATGGCTTCATACAAACCAATTTAAAAGGTCAAGGTCACCCACTTCATCCTGGGTCATCACCAGTCATCTTGACCTTTGTCTTGCCTCTGGACTTTATATTCTTTAACTGTAAAATGAATTAGAGAAGGAAATGACAGAATACTGTAGTTCTTTGCCAAGAAAATCCCAAAAAGGTAACAAAAAGTCAAACATGACTGAAATTACTGAGCAACAATTAATATTATTGCCTAGGGTTACACAGAAAATAAATGTCTGAGCAGGATTCAAGCTCAATACCATGTCAAGCTAACACCTTGTCAACACTTTATTCACTATTTAACTTATACTTGATGCCTCATTTGTCAACTACAGCAGTGACCAAAGGTAATAGTATGTTTTTCAGTATTTAAGTAATTACTCCTTTAATTGGCTAAACAGAAAAGACACTTTATAACAGCTCTAATATCTTGGTCATTGAGTTGTTATTAATTTTATTTACAATGAATGTTCTACTGAAAAATTGGAATCAAATAGCAATAGCAATTATAACTAAGGCAAAAATATTGAAAGAAAATGTTGAACAATCTGTTCTATATGTGTACCCCTTGCCATCTCTCTGTCTTCTCAAATTCCTTCCATTCTATTCACTGCTACAGGAGGCAAAAATGTTCATTTCTTTTGGAGGACTGGAGTGAATGAGATTAAAACAGGTTAAAGTGATGTAGTAAATGGGAATAACAACTTAAAATATGTTATTTTTCATCAAGAAAAAGGTTTCATTTGAACATGTCATCCCCTCATACTCATTGTTCCTTCATTTCCTTGCCAGCCTCCTAGAAAGTGGCATATAAATCCCCTTATAAAATTTCCTCTTTACCCAGTTATTTTTCAACCTTTTGCAATGAAGAAACTGAGAGTTTGCTCTAGCAGAGGTTGCTGGATCTAATGATCCAGCAGAGATTAATCTGATGATCTTTTAAAAATATGATTAATTAATTAATTTTTAATTTTCAACAATCATTTCTCCTAGCTTTTGTGCTTTAAATTTTCTCCTGGTTCTTATTCTAACCGGCAGTCCTACTTTCCTCTGCTGGATCATCATTAATTTCTAAAGCTCTAAGTAGCAGTATTCTCTGTCTCTTGCTCTGTGTCTCTTTCTCTCTGTTTCTATCTCTCTTTGTCTCTGTCTGCCCTCTCTTTCTCTGTCTCTGTCTCTCTCATGACATATTTGGTTATCATTGCTGTGTAACTTACTCTTAAATTTCCACATATTGAACCCTAATGATGCTTCTCCTGTCCTTCTGGTCCCATGTCTCCAAACATTGCCAAGCTTGTCTACTGGAATATCTGTATCAATAATGCAATATTCACAACACCTAAGATGGTTATGAATATGCTGGTATAGTTGTGAATCACAAAATCTAGTAAACTCTCCACAAGAAGAGCAGAACCAAAGCCTTTATACAAATACCAGAAGACCAAATCCTAGAATCAGAAGGACCAGTCTCAGAACCAGAAAGCCAAAGTCATTACATTAGTCACAAAGTTGATGCGCATAGTTAATGCAATAAATATCCACATTCCCAAGACTTCACAATAGAACAGGCTCCCTCAAGCAGGGATCCCTCTCTCACTCAAAATAGCTCCTCAGCCTGGTTCTTGAAAGTTCTCGGTAAAAGTTGCAGAAGGAGGATCTCAGCAAAAAGATGCAGTCTCCAGGTGGTCATTGGGAGAAAATCTGACTGTCCTGCTAGTTCTCTTCCTTATATACAGTATAGCTCCTCATTGTTCTGCCCCTTCCTGTTGTTAACTACTCCCAAGGTGTTAACTTGAAGTAAGTGGCTAAGTACCTGTTTACTAAGTGTCAATAGAAAGGGGCATGGAAGATCTTCTAATTCCATTAACATTACAATATCCTGTTTGCAACTGATACTGAACTTGATCAAAACTGAACTTCTCTTTCCCTCTAAATCTTCCCTTAATCTAAACCCTCCTAACCTGTCAAGGACAGCATTACCCTTCCCCAACTTCATTGTTTTATTATTTCCAAGTTTGCATTTCAAAGCACTCCATTTATCTATGTATATTACCCTCTCCAATGCCTAGAGTATAAGCTTCCTTAGGCAGAATCTATCATTCTTGTTTTTAAATTTCTAGTCCCTAAGACTGCTACTTGTAGGCTACCAAAAAAAGTGTGTAAAATTGAATTGAATCAAGATATTTGACAAATTGAGTCATTTATAAGAGATGCGTCAATCATGAAGTGAATAGGAGGGAAAAAAGTATAGCTTCCTGCTGCTTTTGTATTACTAAGATATTAAAAAAAAGACTCAGACAATCTCAATGGGCTACAGCATTCTTCTACGTCATGAATAGTAGTCACCCAAGATGAAAAGGCGAACTAAGGTTGCAAGCTATAATGATGAAGGGAATATTTACTCTAACAGTTTAATTAAATGCATAACTCAATTTCTCTTCTTGCTCAGAGCCATCTCCTTAGGTGCACTGAATTAAGGTGATCACTGAAAGCCCCTGCCAGTAATTAAAAGTTCAATAGCATAAGACCAAAATGAAAGAAATAAAGAGTCATCTCAGAATTCAAAAACCTGGAAGCTCACACATATGTTGTCAGCTCTTGATACCTTTATTATTAGCAAGCCAAAGTACTAATATGTGTACTAGGGCTCTCACAGAATTGTTGGGAGGAAAACATTTTATAAATCCTAAGACATCCTGGAAATGGGGGCAATCATCATTCTGCTAATATCAGGTGTTCTTGTCTATGGACCTCTTTTATTTACCCATAATAATAGCACTGAAATGTAAATAGTTTCCTTTGTAGTCCAATTTCTTTTATTTTCTGCTTTTAGGGACAGGGAGAAGGATTTATTTAGTGCCTAGTATGTGTAAGGCACTGTGCTTTCTAAATATGACGTCATTTTATCCTTACACATTCTCTATGAGGCAAGTGCTACTGTGATACCCATTTTAGAGTTGAGGATTCTGAAGCAGGCAGAGTTTAAGGGACTTGCCCAGCATCACACAGCTAGAAAGTTGCTGAGGGCAATTTGAACTCAGGTCGTTGTGAGTCCAGGTAGAATGTTCTATCCAAGGTGCCACCCAGCTACTTCTAATAAAAGTCTTAGTAACATTTAATTGCATTACTCCAAGAAAGGCTCTGTAGATTGCCAAAGAGGTACGTTATTTAAAATAAAAAGTTTGAATTCTTGTACTAAATGTCATTCTATAGGACAACAAGCAACAAGACTGCTTAGCACAATGCCTGGCACACAATAAATGTTTATTGATTGACCACTTCTTATTCCTTTTTTTCTTTTTCTGGAACTTAGTCATTTAAAAAATGATAGCTTGAACTTTATCTTTTATAGTTTTCTTGATGTTATTTACCCCCAATTCATCTAGGTATATAGTAATTGCTGGATTGTGATAAAGGAAAAAAGAACATGCTATTCCTGGAAGAAATCACATTTCTCACCTGTTTGCCTCTCAGTATCACTACCTCACCTTTTTTTTTCTCCCAAACACCTGACTCTGTTCAATTTACCCCCATGTACGTACTCTAGAATGCTACCTATCCCATTGGGATGCACAGTAGGGTCCTCTTTCCTTCATCAAAGTAGTGATACTATAGAAGTGAAGATAAACCAAGAATGTAGTAGGAAGAAGTGGGGGTTGGGTGAAGCGTTTATGATTAGGAACAAGAAAGGAGAAACAGGAAGCCAGAAAGGCAAAGCTGAAGAATGCGCAAGAGGAGATCAGACATCTTTTACTTCTGGCACAAAGGACCCTTCCATAATGATTTGCAGTACGCAGGTTTGAATGAGAAAATGTTTGAGTTTCTAATGTTTACAGCTTTCATAGCCAGAGTAAGTGAACTGCTATTATCCAACTAATTACTTTGTAAACAGTTTGGATACTTTGAGTTTGAAAGGAGTTATTTAACAATGAAATTGCATTCTTAAATTTGTTTTAATGGCTTCTTAAAGACAAAAGGTAGCGTTAAAGAATTCTTTTCATTCCGTATTGAAGTGAATGGTGCTTGGTGTACCAAAAATTCAAAATGACTTGGTCGTAATAACATTCATTAAAGGAATTGTCTAATAATAATGATTTAGCCATAAAACCTACAGATAAAAAGTAAGGTAGCAATAATGTTTAGCTATAATCAATACTCCACAATCAGGAAGCAGAATGTTATAGGATGTTATTCTTCTTTCCCTCCTCCCTCCCTACCTCCCAATCTCATACTGGTTGACCTACTAAGAAATCAAATAAAGCAATCACCCTGGGGAAAAACAAACAAACAAAAGGTCTGGACTACCCAATGATTACTGTATTGTTCATAATTAGTCTATCTTGTATTAATGTTTGTCAATATCTCAAGCTGAGCATAGTGGAAAACACAGGGAACTTACCAGACTTCTGTGTTCCAATAAAAGCACATTTGTAATTTAGGATGCTGCTTCTAGGAAAGAGCTAAGAAAGAGTCTTATTCACAATACCCACAGCAGTTGTCCAGAAGACACACACACACACACACACACATATGCATATATTTGAAAACCTTAAAAGACTATGTAAATACTATTATTACTTTATAGTTCTTCTAGCCATATGATAATATAAGAAGGCTACCCAACAACCCAGACATCTAATGTTCTAAGCCTTGTCTAGATTCTTACTTCAGCAAGGTGGCACATTGGATAGAGCACTAGACTTGAAAATAAGAAGGCCTGAGTTTAAGTTTTACCTCCATCACTTACTAGCTGTGTGATTCTGGCCAAATCACATAACTTCTCTCTACCTCAGTTTTATCACCTATAAAACAATTACTGTACTAGCACCTATGCCTCCAAATTTTTATGAGAGTCAAATGAGATTATATGTCCAAAGCACTTAACACAGTGTGGATACATAGTAGATGCTTAATAATTTTTTATTCCCTACGCAAATAACTGATATTAATCTAATACTTAAAAAAGCATTTTGCTATATTGTGTGATTTGATGCTCCCAATAATGTCTCAAAATAAGTATGAAACATATTGTCGTTCCTAAGAAAATATGACTAAGAGATGTGTTCTTAATCACTCATAGGTATTAAAGCCTGAACTGAATCGAATCCAGGTCTCTCGACTCCAAATTTAGCACTCTTTGCATTATAACACATATGTTGCATGGAGGTTTCCTTTTATGGACAAGAGTGATTAGAGCTGATTGGAGCTTATGGTAAGAATCATTCATTCCTTTCTTTTCTCTGTCAGGACATATATAGGAGTCATCTAGGTAAAAATACTAATTAAAGCTAGGAGAGCTGATAGAGTCACCAAGTGAGAGAAGATAAAGAATAAAAAGGCCCAGGACAGAGTCAGAGGGCACACTAATATTTAAAGGTTACAGAAGATGGTTCCATAGAGGAGATTTAAGAGCAGTCAGACAGCTGGAAGGAGAACCAAGAGAGAGCAAGGTCAAGCAAAGCCAGAAAGGAAATGCAGGATTAGAATACGGATAGTAACACCATTACCCTCAAGATGTCAAGAATACTAAGGATTAAGAAAAGACAATTAGATTTTGTAATTAACAAATGAGAAAAGCATCTATTTGGAGCCAGAAGGGACCTTAGAGGACATCTTGTTCTACCTTCTCAATGATGAAAAATTGTATTGTATTATAGAGATGTTAAGTGAATTAGCCAAGGTCACATAGGGAACAAATTGAAGACTCAACTCCTCTTACTCCAGATCCAGAGTTCTTCCCACTATACCATGGAGGGATCAGTTTCTATGAAATGACAAGGTCGAAAGTCATTCTGTAGAGCATTTAGAAGAGAGTGAGAGGATGAAAAGCTGGGTCCATATGGATAATGGTAATAGTAGCAATGAAGACACACACTTCCACATCTAAGATGTCCCCCAAATGTTATGATTTAGTAGCTTAATAGGGCACTACAACTTTTGAGATATATAGGAAAGAATTGGGAATATGGTCCATTTTGTTTGGGTAGGAAAGAGTCAGGCTAAATAGACTCAGAAAATGTTTCAGTTTTGCCTTATTGTTTTGCTGTTGGTAGACTGTTTCCATTTGTCAATTTGCTGTGCTGATTAGATCACATTCACCTTACTTGTCCAAATCTGCACAGACACCCACACAAACCCACAGACACACACACACACGCACACACACCTCCCCCCCACATACACATACACACACACACACACACACACACACACACACACGGAAGCAGTTTTTGCTAGGTCTGTTTTGAGAGGTTAGTATGGTTAGTTGTTTGAATCTGTTATGGTGGTGTACCTCCAAGTTATTTTGTGTACTTAGTAAAGGGTGTTGGAGGAACAAAATAATCATATACATGTTTTTTTTTTCTAGAGATCATAGAGTTCTTAGATTGCACTTTAGGTTTTTATACAATCTTAGTTAACAAAAGTCTTCCTCCTGTTCTTGGATTATGCTTACAGACTGTTCTGAAAAACTGAATATTCTTATGTAAAAGTGACCCATGGTAAATTGATAAAGCTGTGTTCTTAGGACTGGATTCTTTCTACCTTGATATCTTTCTTTTCACTCTTTTGAGTATCATAGAGCCTACCTCAGAGTCCCTCAGGAAACATTAAGGATGATGTTAAATGAACCAGAGAATGATGTCATTTCCAGTTCAGGAAAAGAGTCCTGAGGTATATTCAGAGATGGGGTAAGATATGAAGGATGAGAATGTAAGGGAATCTGAAAAAGAGCGATCAGACAAGTATGGGAACAGAAAGAGTAGCCAAATCTTTTATACCTTTTCAATATATGCTGGGGCAGCTAGTGGGGTGGTACAGTGGACAGAGTTCCAGGTCTGTATTTAGGAAGGCTCATCTTGCTGAGTTAAAATATGGCCTTAGACACTTACTGTGTGACCTTCATCAAGTCAGTTAACATTCCATTGCCTCAGTTTCCTCATCTGTAAAATGAGCTGGAGAAGGAAATAGCAAAGTACTCCAGTATCTTTGCCAAGAAAACCCCAAAGTGTGGTCACAAAGAGGCAGACACAACTGAAATGATTGAACAACAATATATCCAGGATAATATATTTTAAAAAAGTTATATTGGAAGAATGCTGGATTTTGGGAAAAACAAAAACCATAAACAACAACAACCTTGCATTCAAATCTTGGCTCTGCCACTTACTATTTATTACTCTGGCTGGACAAGTTGCTTCACCTTTCTAGCTCAATTGTCCTCTTCTGTAAAATGGAGGTGTATTAGAGGAAGGCCCTGATGCCTCTTTGCTCTAATTCTATGATCCTGAGATTCTCTTCAACCCCTTTGACCTTGGGGATTTCTGGTTCTTCAGTTTTTTGGCCTGGCCTGACTAATCATTACATGAATTCTCACCCTGCCAGTTACTAATGTGTCCTCAGGGATCAATTAGAAGCTCTTAGTAATACTTATGCAAATCTCTTGTAACACACCTTAGGAAAAGAACACACTACTTTTCCATCAAGCCAATTCCCACTGGAAGGAAAAGTATTTCCTAATTATTAGTTACTTATATTGGGGAAAGAGCACTGAATTTAGAGTTTGAATACTGGTTCTTCTATTTAATTATGTATATAGATATTCAAAAATATATGTGTATACATATACTTATATATACCAAAACATTTATAAACATGCATATACATTTATATATGTATATACATGCACATATAAGATACAAACATAATTATATTTTACATACACATATGATTGTGAGGATCAAGAATTTAATGGTATAAGGATATGGATATATTACAGATGTATATGTATGTACGTATATATGTTTATATATGCATGTGAGTTTTTATGTATGTACGTGTGTTTATATACATGCATATGTATGTGTGTATATATTTATTTAGTCTGTGTGTGTATGTGTGTTCATGTGTGTGTGTGTGTGTGTGTGTAATTTTTTCCCAGCTTAAATTGTTTTGGAACCACACATTGCTATGTATGTAAGTCGTATGTATTATAAATTATAATATATAAATTACATATAATATAATATATAAATATATAATAAATATGAATTGCATATATTAAAGCTACAAATATTTCTGTCATCATCCTCATCCTCACTGGAGTGATTATTTAATGCCTTGCCTTGGATTCCTAAAGATGCCACATTTTAATTTTATTGTGTATCATTCACAAGCAACATGGTAAAACACTTTAAAGAGAGCATCCATCATGGTGCAGCTGTTAGAAAAGACTGCAACAAGCCAAAAAGCAAGAATAATTTCAACGCTGAATTGTTAGCTTGACTTACGTATGCATTTGTGTTGTACATAAATAGAACCCTGAATTTGGGCCTATGCAATGAGTCAGCTGGCATTAGGAATGGGTGAAACAGTCACAGCCCAGTGACTGATATTAACATGGAAAATGTGAATTACAGAAGTATATTATATGATCCTCTCTTTTAGTCCAGGTTCTGTGCATTTAAAGAGGCCTAACATCAGGATTAGGGCGATGTATCCTGGTAGAATTTCTAATGCTGTCTCATTTCCTTTTGGGGACAAAGGGCAGAGGAGGCTTTTGTTGATATATGAGAGAAAGTATGCTGATGTAGAAAGGAGTAATGGCCTGGTTAGAAAGTCTGGGTTGGAGTCCTAGTTATGCCACTTACTAGGTGCAAAACCTTGAGAAAGTAATTTTTAAGTCTCTTAGTTTTAACTTCCTCCTTTCTAAAACTGAGATGCAATTATAATTATATTTTTACTTTATAGAAATTCCGGTGTTAAGCACTTCTTAGGATATAATATTTATATCAATGATTACTGCATTTTAATACCTTTCAATATGGAAAACATGTTTTTTAGTTCTTCTATAATGTTGGTACCAAATAAATTTTCTTATTTACATGACAAATGCATTGATAGTTTGGTGTTTTAATCTGCTAAAGTATCTAGTAAAACCTATATTCCTTGAGGGCAGGGAGTATTTTTCCTTTTTTATCTTTTCAATCCCATGGTCATGTCTCATGTTACTAAACCAATGCTGACTGAATTGGACTGAATTTTACACAAGGATCAGGAAATATTTCTTCACATTAATGAAGTTTTTTACTTTATGAAGTGAAAGGCAGCATGATTTAGTAGAAAATGCACAGGAGCAGACATCAGAAGACTGACAGTCTGATCCTAATTGACACTTGCTCTGTAACCACAGGGCAGGCCCCTTTGTTTTCTGGGCCCCAGTTTATTCTTTTGTAAAATAAAGATAATAATGGTACACAAATTATATCACTGGGTTGTTGGCAAAGAACAATCTTTTGAGATGGCTTAGAAGTCTACCTGTAGACTTAGAAACTGTTATTATTAAATTATAATAAAAGGAGCAAGTGAATCCTCAAGACATAAATCAGAGGTATAGGTGCTAGGTAGAGATGGATGGCTTGTGCATGCAAAACAGATCTAAAACTATCATCTTTCCTGGTCTATCATTGAGAGTTAGAGTTCAAAGGACCTAAAGGGATCATGTAGTCTAGGCATTCTTAGCTTTTTGTGAGTCATGAAAGGCTTTACTAGTCTGGTGAAGCCTTTAAATCCTTTCTTAGAATAAGGTTTTTAAATGTATAAAATAAAATATATAAGGTGAAAAAGGTATTGAATTGAAATACAATTATTTATTAAATTACTTTGAAATAAAGTTATTTACTATATATATATATGGCATCATATATGTATATATTGTATGTATTTGTATATAGGGTGTGTCTGGGCGGGTGTATGTATAAGAGAGAGAGAGAGAGAGAGAGAGAGAGAGAGAGAGAGAGAGAGAGGGAGATATGAATCTCAGGTTAAAACCAGCAAACATAACAAAACCAGCAAAAAAAAACAACCAAACTACAACAAACAAAATCACCTGATCCAGTCCAAACTCTTGTTTTTAAAGAGGAGAATGGGATCAGGGAAAGTGATTCAACTTCTCCAAGACCACACACAAAGACAGTGGCAGTTGAAATCAAAACCCAGTGCTCTGTCTCTGTCTTTCTCTCTCTGCCTCTGTCTCTTTGTCTCTGTCTCTGTCTTTCTGTCTCTCCAGGTTCTTTCTCTCCCTTTCTCTCTATCTCCATGTCTCTGTCTCTCATATTTCATTAAATATCTCCCAAAAACATTTAAAAAATTTATTTTTTAACTTCTAATTTAAAATTATCTTTCCCTTGTTTCCCCATCACATCACTTGAGAAGGCAAGCAATATGATATCAATTATACATGTGAAGTCACCCAAAACATTTCCACATTAGCCATGTTACAAAAGAAAATACATAAAAATAAGAAACTTTCCAGGTTTTTCTGAAAACATCTAGCTCAAGGGCAGGGAACCTATGGCTTCTAGGATGCATATAACCTTCATAGTTCTTGGGTATGGCCTCTTTTTTTTTACATTTCTTTTTTTTTAATTTTAATTTATTTTCTTGGTTACATCATTCAATTCCACAAGGTTTTCAGTTACAGATTTTCTCCCCTTTTTGCCCCTACCCCCCAGCCCAGAACATTGATCCCACTGTAAGGCCCCTCCCACAATCTGTTCCCTTTTATGCCCTCCTCCAACACCCCTCTAGCTTTCTAGCAGGGCAGGGAGGGGCTCCCTGCCTCCGTCCCTGAATGTACTATTTCCCAGTTGCATTTGATTGTATAGCTTTAAATACTAGATTCTAGCAATTCCTCCCCTGACACCCACTCCCACTGGGCAGAGCAGCAGTTCAATACAGGCTGTACCTGTGTAATTACACAGGACATCTCCACGGTGGGCAAATTGGGAGAGGCTAATTGTATGTCCCTCCTTCCTATCCTGCACCCCCAAATTGTTTTGTTCTCTACCCTGTCCCTGTCCCTTTACTGAGATGAATGAATGCTTCCTGCACCCGTCCCCCCACCTCACCCTTCCCTCTATCACCTCCCCTCTC
>CM053601.1:131626511-131646565 GCA_028646575.1 Pseudocheirus occidentalis | reverse complement strand
TTCTGACTGAGTTGTCTTCCTCCTGCTCCATACTTTGGTCTTTTTTGTCCATAAAAATGGATTCTAAAGTTTTACTGCTGTTCCTAGCCTGCTTCCTTTTTCTCATGTTGGTCAGTATGTTAATCGCTTGGTTTTTTTAGCTCTGTGGAACTCTGCTTCCTGGAGGGGGAAAGCTCTGTCCCAAATTGCTGGGGCCCTCACAGCTGCCGGAGCTCTTAGTGGGATGCTGCATCCCCCCCCAGCTTGGCTCACTGAAAGTGCACCCCAGGACCACCACTCAAGACCACGATCCAGATCCAGGCCACTCAACGCAAGAGCCCTTGGCCTCGATGGATCGTGTCAGCCCCCCTGCTATCTGCAGGCCCAGGGCTCTGAAGCAGCCCAGTGGAAGCCGCTGCCGCTCTCAGCTGTTCCTGCTGCTACAGCCACCTCCCGCTGCCTCGTTGCCCTGGGAGCAGTTTGGTCGGAACTGCTCTTCTCCTCCCCAGTTAGAAAAATCCACTGACCTTTCTCTTAGCTTTTTTTTCTTCTGGCCTGATAGATTTGGTAATTGTGCCTCCAGTGCAGCCGATCAGCTCTCCTGTAGCCCCTTTTCCCAGACTGATGCCGCAGGGCTTGACCCGGCCGGGGTTTTGGCAGCCATTCCCAGACTGCTGGGAAGAGCCCCGCCTGCTGAGCTGCCTGTAGCAACAGATGTGCTTTCTGTCTTGTGGAGAGTTTTGGAGCTTGAAAATCTGTTTAGCGTCCCATTTTATGAGTTTTTTAGCGTGTTTGTGTGGGAGCTGTGGTGCTTTGCTGCTTCTACGCGCCCATCTTGGCTCCGTCCCTCGTTTTTTGAGAATTTCAGAAAATTATGAGCCTCCCTTAAAATCTCAGTACTTGATGTCAGAGTCAAAGACTTTCAGACTTGATAGGACTTTGGAGATCATCCAGTTTAACTCATATCTAAAACAGTTTTCCCTCCACAATGTATCCAACAACTGATGCTGTATAAATAGCTCCCATATGTGTATATGTTTGTGTATATATGTATACATACATACATACATACACACACACACACATATATATATACATATATACATATATATACACACAAATATTTGTGTGTAGGTGTATATAGCAATTGTGTTTTGTATGTGTGTGTGGGTGTGGAGGGGGGTGTGGGTGTGGGTTTGCTGGTGTGAGGTTGATTACTACCTAGCAAGACTTCCCCTACTTTCAACTTTTTGCAGTTTTTATTATTAGGAAATGTTTTCTTATTTAACTTAAATGTGCCATGATCCCAATTTTTCCTTTTAGTGTCAAACAGAATTAAGTCCATAGCTTCTTCCACATGACTTCTGGTCAAATAATTGAAGACAGCCATCAGGTCTCTCTTTAAGTCTTTCCCTAATGGATAATTATTTTGAATAATTCCATCAACCAATCCTCACGTGGCATGATTTTGAGGCCCTTCATCATTCTGGTTGTCCTCTTCTGGACATTTTACAGTTTGTTGAGGTCAATTTAACAATGTAGCATCCAGAATGAAACACATTAATCCTGGTGTGCTCTCACTAGAGCATACGGAAGTAGGACTATCATATCTTTGGTCCTGGACACTGTCTTTCTTAATGCAGCTCTCTCTGCATGAGATCTGTAATCTCATCAATATGGATCTTACTTATATTGATTCATAGCACAACCCATCTATTTCATCTCATTCTGTGCAATTTCTGTTCAGGTCCCCTCATGAAACCCCCACAGGGTATACATCTAATGTGCCCAAGCTTTCTTTTATTAGTATTTTCAATAATACCTGCAAAATTTTTGTTTTATCTGCCTGCATATTCTCAATCTTTTGGTATACGGTGTAGCTCCTTTGTGAAGGGGGATAAACTGCTGAACTTAAAAACAGGAAGTCAAATGTTCAAATTCTGCCTGTGAAAAGTATTAGTTACATAACCTTGGACAAGTCAATCAACCTCTCTTGGCCTTAGTTTCCTCATCTACAAAAAGGAGTCATAACATGATCTGCTTCATAGGATATTTAGAATATCAAATGACATAATGCATCTGAAGTGTTTTATAGACTTTACAGAGATATATGTGCTTTTTCTATATATCCTTATGACATATGTTAACCTGGTAATGAATCACAAAGGTATACACAGCAGATATAATTGCTCAGTTGTAGTTTAACTCCAAATGATCCTACCCATAGCAGTGACCATTTTGATTCAACAGACTTCGGTCAAAACAAATTTGTGGCTCTTTCCAGAAAGAAAATGTTGAGAGTCCAACCATGTGCTATAGGATATTAAGACAAACCTCAAAGATGAGTTTCCAACATATTTGAGTAATGACAGCATGGGAGGACTAGGTGTGTATCTTGCTGTTCTGCTGACTTTTGCCATAAGCATTGAGTGATGGAGGTGGACAAAGTTACAGGTCTATGTTCTTATACATGGACAATTGATCTGAAGAAGCAGATTCCAGGAGGGCTGGAACAAAAAGAGTTTCCTGGAACCAAATTCCTTAGCTAGAGGTACATAACAGACCTACCCTATAATCTGAACTCCCACCCCAAAAATAGGTGGGGAAGCATTTTGAGGTGGGGAGGAGAAAATTAGACAGGTAGAGAAAGCTAAAAAGTAAAAGGTTTTATCACTTATATTTGTCCCATATGGCTAGGATGAAGCCATAGGAATCTGCAATTTTTAAACCTTTCCAATTTGTTAGTTATTAAAAATTTGTATCTATGCCTGGAGTACTAAGTAGTCATCCTTTTCTTGCTGCAAAATCTATATGACATCAGGCTTTACCACTACATTTCTGTGGACTTTCATTTCTTATAGAATGAGTTGAAGTTTGAAGTCTTTTTTCACATGAAATGTGACTCTCTCCCACAGGCTATGAGGGCTACTAAGGAACTAAGAAAAGAAATGGGAGTTGGGTGTAAGAAGTCTAGCAAGGGTCACCAGAAAGTCAATTTCAGTGTTCACTTATAGTTGAGAAGGGTGAGGTCATAGAACATTGGGAAAGGAGAGATTTGGATACTCATAATTCCTAATAGGAGTGCTTTTGTGGGAGCAATTCTCATTCAATTGTTTATGTTCTAATAGGTTATTTGGTCTGCCTGTCTCATCTCTCCCAGCCTAATCTTTTCTCCATTCAGTCACTAAAGTAATTTTCCTAAAGTGAAGGTCCAAGCATGTGACCCTTCATCCCCATTCAATTTTATTACTAAGGTGAGGGAACCCATTCTGATGAATGCCTTTTCTGTAATTTTTTCTTCTTAGACAGCTAGTTAGAACAAAGAGAGGCTAAACAATACACCCATGGCCCCATAGCCAGTATATATTAACAGTGGGACTCAAATCCAAAGTCTTTCTGGATTCAAGACAGGCTTTCTATCCATTATTCTTTCCTCCCTCTAACATAGGGCAGCAAGTTGGCTCATCTTTCTGAATACAAATCTGGCCTTAGACACTTCCTAGATGTATGCCTCTGAGCAATTCATTTAACCCAGTTTACCTTAGTTTCTTTGTCTTTAAAATAAGCTGGAGGAGGAAATGGCGAATCATCTGACAATCAAATGGCAATCAGTGTCTTTGCCAAGAAAACCCCAAGTGGGGTCATGGAGGTCTGACATAACAAAAAAAAACTGAACAACAAAAACCTTTACTATATTCTATTCCATCCATGTAAGATATGTTTGTTGTCCATGCAGCTTATATGAATGCCCACACGGATTTGTAGCTTACACGGAGCAGTGGAAAGATACCTCTAGCTCTCATCTGCCCTTCTCCAAGTTGAGTCATGCCTTGAAGGAACAGGAGATGGGTACCACAAGCCTAGACCATTCTTCTCTCATCAGAAAGGGCATACCATACAAGAATTATATCTGTCTACTCCCTACGATATACCTAAATATTGTTAGTCTACAGGAAAAATTATATTCAAGATCTTACATTTGTCACATATGTTCCACATGGCTCCATGGAACTCAATAATTTTTAAATAATCCCATTTATTTTGCTATTAAAACCTATGAAAACATCCCTGTACTATGATCATTGCAAGGATATCCCCTTTGTAATATATCTCAAATATACCCCATTCTTTTTTTCTGATGCTGCTACCCCCCTGTTGCAGGTCTTCATCACCTCACCCTGGATAGTTGTAGTGTTCTGCTTAGGTCTGCTTGCCTTAAGTTTCTCTCCACTATTAATCCGTCCTCCACTCAGTCACTATAATGACTTTCCTAAAATGCTGGTCAGATCATATTACCCCACTCCCTACTCAATAAACTCTAGTGGCTCCCTATTGCCTCTAGGATCAAATGCAAAATCCTCTGTTTGATGTTCAAAGCCCTTTATAACTTAGCACCCTCCTATATTTCTAATCTCCTCATACCTTACTGTTTACCACACTGGTTCAATACTGTGACACTGGTCTTCTGGCTATTCCATGAACAAAGACACTACATCTCTTGGCTCCAGGCATTTTTTTTTCTGACTGATCCCATGCCTGGAATGCTCTGCCTCCTCATCTCCTCCAATTGCCTTCCTTGAAGTCCCAATTCAAATCCTATTTTCTACTGGAAGCCATTCTCAACCCCTCCTAATTAGTGTGCATTCCCTTTCTTAATTATTTCCTATTTATCCTGAACATAACTTGTTTGTACATTTTGTTTTTATGTTTGTTGTCTCTTCCATTATATCATGGGCTTACTGAGATTATGTTTTGTGTCTTTTTTTTGGTCTAAGATTTTAGTTAAGTGCTAAGCACATAGTAGATACTTAATAAATATTTATTGACCAATTGATAGGGTTGCTATCATTTAATAAGGAAAAGTGACCCCCAAAATATCTGGAGACTGTATCCCCTTTCTGTCAATTCATAGTTGGACAGGGGGTGGAGCCAAGAAGGCAGCATAGAAGCAGCAAGGATTTGCAGCTCTCACATAGCCCCCTCAAATACCCATAAAATATGACTCTAAACAAACTTTAAGGCTCCCAAACTCACAAAATTACAGAAAACATATCTATTGCTGAAGGGGGCTTGGCAGGTAGCGCTCATCACAGCAGGCTAAGAGCTAAAAACAACCCAGCCTGAAACCACAGCCTGACCCCAGGGTGGTCAGGAGGAGCCTCAGTTGGAGTCTTCAGGAGAGTGGATTGGTGGCAGCATTGGCAGTTTCCAGATTTATAAAAGTAAGGACTAAGTGAAAGGTCAGTGGAATTCAGCTAAATTTGGGGGAGAAAAGCAGTCAGGCCGAACTGCCCCCAGGGCAAGGAAGCAACAGAAGTGGCAGAAGCAGCTGCAAGCAGCAGCCGACTCCACCCAGTTGCTTCAGAGCTCCCAGCCTGCAGACTGCTGGGGGGGGGGAGGGGCCAAGCCATTGTTCTCCTGTGTTGAGCTACCTAGATCCAGATTATGGTCTTGGGTGGTGGTCCTGGTGTGCATTTTCAGTGAACCAAAGCTTGTGGGGGCAGCAACAGCCACCTTATTCCACAGGCAGCTGTGAAAACCCTAGCAATTTGGAACAGTTTCCCCTCTGGAAGCAGACTTCTACAAAGCAAAAAAAAAACAAAACAAACAACCAAATAATTTACTGGCATCATGAGTATGAAAAGGAAGCAAAGTAAGAACAGTAACCAAACTCTAGAATCCTTTTTTTGGAGACAAAAAGGATCAAAGCATGGAATGGGAGGAAGACAACACAGTCAGAACTCCGGCACCGAATAGTTCCAAGAAACATGAAGATTTCCTACAAGCCATAGATCAGCTTAAAAAGGACTTTGAAAACCAAATAAGAGAAGTGGACAAAAAATTGGGAAGAGAAATGAGAATGATGCAAGAAAGAGTCAACAACCTGACTGAAGAGAAGAACACCTTCAAAAACAGATTAACTCAAATGGCAGAAGAAGCCCAAAAAGCCAATGAGGAGAAGAATGCCTCAAAAAACCAAATTTCCTGATGGAAAAAGAATCTCAAAAGCATTCTGAAGAGATTAATTTCTTCAGAATTAAGAGTTGAGCAAATGGAAGCAAATAACTTTATGAGAAATCGAGATACTATTAAACAGATACAAACAAATGAAAAAATAGAAGGGAATGTGAAATATCTCCTTGAAAAAAAAACACTGACCTGGAAAATATATCCAGGAGAGACAATTTCAAAATTATTGGACAACCTGAAAGCTATGATCAAAAAATAACTTAGAAAGCATCCTTCAAGAAATTGTCAAGGAAAATTGCTCTGATATTTTAGAATCAGAGGGCAAAATAGAACTTGAAAGAATTCACTAATCACCTCTTGAAAAAGATCCTCAAAAGAAAACTCCTAGAAATGTTATAGCCAGGTTCTGGGTTCCCCAGATGAAGGAGAAAATATTACAGACTGCCAAGAGGAAGCAATTTGAGTACTGTGGAAACACAATTAGGATAACCCAGGATACGGCAGCTTCTACACTGAGGGATCTAAGGGCCTGGAATATGCTGTTCTGGAGATCAAGGAAGCTAGGATTAAAACCAAGAATCACCTACCCGGGAAAATTGAGTATAATGTTCCAGGGGAAAATATTGTCATTCAATGAGGTGGAGAACTTTCAAGCATTCTTGCTGAAAAGACCAGAACTGAACAGAAAATACGACATTCAAACACAGGAAGCATAAAGAGTTAAACAGGGGAAAGAAATCATAAGGAACTTATCAAAGTTGAGCTATTTACATGCCAATATGAAAAAAAAATGATAATTGTAACTTATGAAATTCTTCTCAGTGTGAGGATTGGTGAAGGAAATACGAATGTATATATATGCATACCTACACATATGTCTATATAGGAGGGTATATATGCATATGATTACATATCTGAGTATATATTTATATGAGTTCATAGAGGGCAGAGGATCAATTGAATAGGAAGGAATGATACTTTAAAAGGTGAAATTCTGAGGTGGGAGAGGATTAGAATGAAAGGAGACAGGGAGAGACAGAATGGGGTTAATCATCCCATATTAGAAGAGGCAAGGGATGATTGTTACAATGGAGGGGAAGAACAGGAAGGCAAAGGGGAAAGGGTCAACTTTTCTCTCATTGAATTTGACTTAGGAAAGGAATGACATAAACTCTAAACTGAGTATTTTGACACACAGGAGAGTAGGGGGGATGGGGATGAGAAGTGGGATGATGGAGGAGAGGGCAGGATGGGATGGGGGCTGCTGGAAGCACACACTTCTGTAAAGAGACAGTGACAGGGTAGAGAATAGAACAAGGTGGGCATGACAGGATAGGAAGGAGAGACATATAATCAGTTTCTCACAATATGTCCCCTGTGGAGATGTTATGCGTAAGTACATATGTACAACCTGTATTTAAGTTCTTGTCCTTCCAATGGGGGTGGGTGACAAGGGAGGAACCAAAAGAATCTAGAATTTAAAGTTCTACATCAAATATTTAAAATATATATTATATATAATTATTATTTTTATTAATTACATGCAACTGAGAATTAAGATATACAGGCACTGGGGTAGGGGGACCCATCTTGCTCTACCAGAAAGTTAGAGGGGCAATGGAGGAGGACATAGGAGAGAACAGATTGGGGGAGGGGCTTTACAATGGGATCACTGCTTTGTGGTTGTGGGTAGGGGAAAGATGGGGAGAAAAATTGTAACTCAAAATCTTGTGGAAATGAATGATGCGAACAAGAAAATAAAATAATTCAAAAAGCTGATAGTTAATTTTTTAATTATAATTATTTAGTAGCAGTTTATTAAACAGAAGATAATTCCATTTATCTGAGCTAATATAAAGCAGAAATTGGAGACATTATTCATATTATAATAAAGCAGATAATAAATAGAGTGAAGAAACTTTCCCATTGAGTGAGATCTCTGAGAAAGGGAGGAAAGAAGACAGAGAGAGAAAGAGAGTAAGAGAGAGAGAGACAGAGAGAGAGAGACAGAGAGAGAGAGAGAGAGAGATAGAGAGAGAGATAGAGAGATAGAGAGATAGAGAGAGGGAGAGAGAGAGATCCTATCTCACTGAAGAGGATATTCCTCAAAATCTCTAGTGTGGTTAGACTGATTTAGAGATGTGCTATTGGCACTGACTCTGTCTGTCTGTCTCCTCTCCTCCCCCTGGGCACTTCCTTATCCAAGCAAACTTGTAAACACATATGTCTTCTCTCAAAGCCAAAAGGCAGAAAAAGAACTCTATTCTCTAAGTCTTTTACCAATTCTACTCTTCAAGGTACAGAGAAGTGGATTTATCATTCTCTCAACTAATAAGGAGAGGCTGACAAAAATGGCCTAGGCTTTCACCTTGAGTTATATTTATTCAAATAAAAGTAAACAAGGAACAACACTAAACGCTTTGTCTCACATGGGATCAGCCAACCCTGAAGATCCAAGTAGTGGTTCTTGTGGTAGCAAAACACCAAATGAAAACTTAAATGTGGAAAAATATGTGTACCCATAAATTGGGAAGACCTGAACTGCCTATATATGGCAGAATCTTATTGCACCTCAGGTGACTGAGGGACATCAAAGCATGGTTACTGTAGTTACAAACAAGAGAGACTAAATAGAACATTTAGTCCATTCTTTTTATTTTGTACGTAAGGAAATTGAGGTCCAGAGAAGGTGTAACTTCCTGATGGACACACAAGTAGTGACAGAAAGGGGGCTTTAACTCCAAGTGTAGCATTATTGCTCAGTGTCAAAAACAAACAAGCCTTTAAGTCCTAAGTTCTGGGTGTAGGGGGTGGGGGAGTCTTATAACTACAAGCAAGACACTGCCTTTAGTTTCTTCATATGTAAGTTACAAGAGTTGGGTTAGTATAATGTACAGTTTAATCTTCACGGGAACAGTGGTCAACCCCATACTTCCAAAGACTTGTAGCTCAGTGGTTAGACATGTGTTGTTTCTATATTCAAAATTTCCTGGTTTCCAATTTTAAATATTGATGTCTGTTAAATTATGCTTCTGTGTCTTTTGATCTAATGGTGTGAGGCTCTATTTACAATTTATAAAGGAAGTAAATCAAAGAAATTTCTAAAAATATGTCCAGTTCCCCTCATGATTCAGCAAGGGAGTCTCTTCCAGCCCCTCACTGATCACTGGGATTTACCATGATAAGGATTACATTCCATTAATTCAAAATCTCTCCAATGTCTTGGGTATGCTGGGGGGAGAAGAAAGTTATTAGAGATCTTCCAAAAGGGAACTCAATGAAAAACATTTAAAATCTTCATTATATTTCTATTGCTCCCTTCCACTTAAACTCTGGCTCCAGGTTTCTTTATTATCCTCTTACCAATAATTAAGTTACCTGGGGATTATCAAGAAATAATAAAATGCTATGGTGGAGAAAATTAGTTTAGTCTATAAAACATTTGCTAAAATTATTGTGAGAACAAAAGAATAAAAAAAAGCATATAAGACATGTTTGAACATCCTAAGATTCCACAAACATCTTCATAGAGGCTCAAATCATTCTTCAATGGAGTAAAATGCAATCAGAAAAACATCCTTTTTGTGTGCTTTTGTCTAGTCCCCTTAGAAATAGCTTTCAGTGCATATCGATGTGTTTATGTAACTTCTCTTGAGCCAGAGGACTGTGGGCTTTTTTGTTTGTTTGTTTGTTTGTTTGGGGGGTGATTATGATGAGGGGTGAGGAAATTATTGAAAATATGAAGCTTTCGGGTGGCTAGGTGGCACAGTGAATAGAGCACTGGCCCTGGAGTCAGGAATACCTGAGTTCAAATCCAGCCTCAGACACTTAACACACACACACACACACACACACACACACACACAAACTAGCTGTGTGACTTTAGTCAAGTCACTTAAACCCGATTGCCATCCAAAAAAAAGCAAAAAAAAAGGTAAACATGAATCTTAGAAGTTAACTTGAGTGTCTGAAGAAGTAATTTCTTCTTGAATGAGACACAATAAAGAGTAAACTAATAAATATTAACCCTGTGTCCCATCCTTCATCTAAGGTTTTGGAATGAATCCTTGATTCACTACCTCAGATGGTAGAGTGATGTTAACTCATTCCTAAAAGTGGGGGGATTCAGAAAAATTCATAGATTGATATTTTCTTTGAGAACGCTGAGTCATGCAAACCATGAAAAGGCATTATATGTGACTTAGAGACAGAAGGGGCCTCAAAAACCATGCACTGCTTCCTTCTCTCATCTTATTTTACTGGAGAAAAACTTGAATATCAGAGAAGCAGCATCCAATTCACTAAACCAATGACTCAAAGACACTCCCACCCCCCTCCAAATTTCAAGGGAGAGCTGTCACATTCTCACCTAGGGAAGTGTGTAATTCCTTCAGATTTTGTGGCCAATCTTTTTCAATTCACCTCAGTCATAGGACAAAGGGGAGACAATCAGGAATTGCTAGGACATGATGGCCTTTTTCTAGAGACCAGGACACATCCCTAGTTACATGAGAAGTGGTCTTATCCATTCCTATTATATTTAGTAAATACCTACTATGTGTTCCATAGATCTTAGATTATATAGTATTTGCACCTTCAGATCATCAGGTCTCAGTGTCTTATTTTCAGATAAACAAGCAGAAATGCAGAGGGGAAAAGTCACTTGTCCAAGGTCTGTTCAGTAGATTTTGACACCTGATTGGTACTTTCCCAGTCCAATGTTCTTTTTACAACTTCATATTTTGGGAAGACAGCATGTTCTCTAAGGAATATGGAGACAGCATGTTCTCTGAGGCTTTGGAAAGCTGACAATCTATTTGGTGAGTTAAGGTATTTCTTTAAGAAATTCTATAGCAATGGACCACAATTTAAACTAAGTGAATGGTGAATGGTGCACATAAAAAGTGGCTCAGGATTACAGAAGAGGGAGAAATCCATGTAGGTTGGAGTGATAAGACTGCAATTCTTACTCTCCCATTTTGGTTCAGGAAGTCTTCATAGATCAATCATTGCCTCATCCCCTGAGATTGAATGGTTCGTAGAGGAGGACACCTACAGTAGAATCATTGTTATGTTGTCTTTTTGTTTATACACACACACACACACATATACATATATATACATATATATATATATATATGTCTACATACTTATACTTGGTTTTATATATATATATATATATTTAGTTTAGTGTGTGTATATGTGTGTGTGTGTGTGTGTGTGTATTTTTGCTTCTAGGAGGAAATGCAAACATCTTGTCTTGGAATCCTGGGAATCCTATACAGTGTGGTATCAGACTGCTTTCTCTAAGTTATGGCCCATCAATTCCCTATCCATACTCTGGGCACTGCATTCCAGCCAAGGTGATTTTGACACACTATCTTCTGTCTCCGTGTTTGGCATAAGCTATTCCTCTTAGCTGGAATATACTCCATCCACCTCATCCACCTCTTAGATGAGTTCCTAGCTTATTTTAAGTTTTGGTTCAGGCATCATGTTCTCCTTCAGTGTTTTTCATTTTGCCTTTGTAATCCCTCTTCTCCAGAGCCTAAATTAGATATGATAGATGATTAATAAATGATTGTTGCATTGGTTTGAGTTGGAATCCTCAATAGCATAGGTTTACACAGATATACCAAAACATGTTACCATACCGCTACATCATCTTTTTTTAAATTTAATTTAATTTTTAATTTATGCAATAAAACAAGCATTTCCACAACATAGTGCAATCAAAAAGATAATTGTGCATGCTACCACCCCACTTCATATCATCTTGTGGGATGATACTGAACAAAGTGGGATGCAACATCTCAGGATTGTGGTCAGAATCTACAATGGGAGATAAGCTGTGTGATTAAAGCCCATGCCTTGACGGGAAATAGCAGAATTTTAAGCTGTTAGTATGCTAATGCTATTTGTCAAAAGCAATGCAACTCCTTGCAGTAGGGGTGGTCACACCCCGATTCTTATGTGTGAATTGAAGACAGTTGGCTTTACTCTTCTGTGATTCCTGTGATTGATTGGTTTTTCTGTTTCTGTGACAGGGTTTCACTGGAAGGAGGAACAAACTCTACAGCCAAATTGCTAACAATGTAATTATGATTTTATGATTGCACCAGGCCTACGGATCTATAGCTCAGTTTTCTATTAGCACATTGCTTAAGTGAGACAGTGTAAAAACAATTGAGTCTGGGATGATGCCTGAAAATCCACCTGGATTTTGTAACTGTCTGATATTTTACATTTGAAATTTCAAAGGAAAGTGGAACTAAGAAGAGGATTGAATTTTCTTCCTTCAGCAAATATCTGTGTTTCAACTTATCCAGTGGTGGCTTTGCTTGGAAAAAGAACCCTTACATTTCATTAACATTATTAGCAGGATAGACATGCTCTCACCAAGAGGTAAATATACCTATTAGTGTTAAGAACATGAGAAGGATTCACTGGCAGTATCACATAGACTACAAATACATCCTTTTTTAATGTCAAAAAGGCCCTTAAAGAAAAATTAAGGAAATTTTCAGTAATTAATCTCAGAAGGTTAGTCACATTTTACTAGAGATAAAAAATGCCTCACAGTTATGTGAGAATAAAAACTTATACACACATCTATACATATGCATATATTTATATCACATGACTCCTAATGGAAAGGTTGGAGGACAAGGTGGGGAGAGAAGACAGTAATAGAACAAGTTAGAAAAAGAACAAAAAAATCTCTCCTCAAAACAGGGGATTTTCATCCCCAGTTCCTGGAATGTGCTCACTCTCACCTCACCTGTGCCTCTTGGGTCTCTTGGTTCCTTCAAAACTCTGCTCAAATAACAAATTCTACAAATCACTCATTATACAAATCATTCATTTTTTTGTCTTTCAACCTTTTTTTATTTTGATATCTCAGAATTCTTTACCAGTCTAGTGAAACTTCTGGATCCATTTTCATAGCATAAAATACATTAAAAAAAAGAAATAAGGCTAAAGAGGCAACCAATTTTCTTGAAATAAAATTATCAGAATTTCAAAAGAGAAGTTCCTTCTCAGAGGTTAGCAATTCCTGTTATAAAACCTCCCAACCATAGCACCTCACCACAATAATCTTGTATTTATTTTTTCTATATTATATATAAAGTTATCTATGTATATTATGTTTTAAATGTTAAAACATAAGTTTCTTGAAGAGAGGAACTGTTTTATTTTTGTCTGTTTTCTCCTAGTACCCAATACAGTGACTGGCACACGGTGGGCACTCGTTGGTAGGGTATACTCTCTGAATTAGTGAGTGGATGACTCAAATCTGAATAGGTTTGACCATGGTACTGTAAGATCCAGTGATCTGCATCTGTCATGGCTAATAGCTGAGGATTTGAGCAAAGTAAAATTGATTCTTAGTGGCTAGTTATGCTCCATTGACCTATGACAAATCCATTCTTCTCTTCTTTTCCTTTCTCAGAAGCCACCTTCCTTAGTATGGATATCTAACTCAAATTAAGATCTGTCCCCCATCCCTACCCCACTCCCAGTATTTTCTGATAGAAGCAAATAAAAAAGAAGCACGTTTGGGAGGAGTCCTGGTGATTACATGTGAATCATGCGTGTGATCTTCTTGCAGACTTCAGGAAGAAGACTCATTATCTGCTCTGAATATCTGAATATCTACACTGGTAAGACATCTACCTATACTCAAGAGATTATAAAATTTAGAATATACTGTGAAGATCATCTAATCCCATTCCTTCATTGTATAGATTAGGAAATTGAATTCTAGAGTGGGAAGAAAATTTCCCAAAATCACACAACTATTTAGTAGCATATGTGCAATTAAAATTCAGACACTTGGATTTGGAATCCAATGTTCTCATTAGTTAGCCTCACCCAGTTTTCTGTAATTTTACTTTCAAAATGAAGTCTGCTGCTAGCTGGCAGATTGAATCTGGAACACTGAGTTTTCTTCATAGATCATGTGATTGCTACCTGACCTGACATGAGGAATACCAAATTATTTCTCATTTCTTGTCTAAAATTTCCTAGCATTCAAATCAAACTGCTTGTTGACTAGTCCTGCCTTCATCTGGTGGTACCTGGTATTCTGGCTCTGTGGGTTCATTCACAAAATATCCAACAACCAAGGGCTTGCCTATCATGTACTCTAGCACCAATTCATCTCATGTCAAGCACAGATTTTCTGTAATACTTTTTTATAGAAGGGGGGAAGTATTAATTCTTTTCTCCATTTTTCCAGTACTTTGCTCTAAGTATCCCCCTTACTATACTTGTACTTACACTGGAAAGTAGAAAAAGCATGAGTTAAAGTGGAGGAAACAAAATCCTGAACATTTTTTAAACCTCTACTTAATTTGAAATCATGCAAATTTATACAAGCCTCATATAATCTAAATATAAACACTTATAATTGTTCCGTCATATAGTATTAAATGAAATGTTTGGAAAGACATAAAAGTTACAATTTTTATAGGATCTTGAACTTGAAAGAACTACAAGATCATTCATCCTCCTCATTTTACAGAGGAGAAAAATGTGAGCAATACAGAAGAAATGACTGACCCAATGTCACATAGGAACTAAGTAATGGATATGGAACATATGCTTCTTTTTCGGAATTTTTTCCTGTGCACTTTTTACTACATTAGGATTAATCTTTGAAATGGATAAATTAAGTGATATGGAAACACTTGTTACAGTTGATTTCATTTACTGATTTCAAAGTATAAACAGAGATTTCACCCTCCAAGAACAGAAATTGAGAGAAAAACTAAAACACATATAAACCACTAATAAATTACTTGTGTTGTCTATATTATTAAAATTCTATATGTACATATTTATGTGCGAGCATATCATTAGTATTATCTCAAGATGATCTATTAATATTGCCTTAATATATGACTCTTGTATGACAAATCATAAATCTAAATCTATTAGATAGTTTATTTTTATGTCATTTTTTCAATTATTTTTTTTATTCTTCAAACAATCTTTGACCATTCCTGTGCATCTTTTTCCGATTTCTCTCTTAGCTGCTAAGCTCTCAAAATAGTGTTCCCTAATATTTGGGTCTTAGAATTCTTTTCTTGGTGACTTCATCCATTTTTACTAGATTCAACTATTTTAAGACGCAGAAACACAATGGATAGACTGGGTGGAAAATTACCTGGGTCCTCTACTTCTTCATCTGGGATATTGAATGCATTTAAAATATATGTTTTTATTATTGCAATATAATTGGTTTCTTTTACAATCCTATACATTTGATTTTATGCACTTAAAACAGTATTATGAGAAGTAATGCCCATTCTTCACCAAATTGCCAAAGGGTCATCAACACCATATATTTAAAGAACCTCTGATGTAGGAAATCCTATTCATAATTACACTCTTTCTGTTCACAGGATTGCATTTTGTGTTCCTTTATCTATTTTTGATCCCCATAAGTTTAAAAGACTCACAAAGAGCTCTAACTACAACTCTCTGTAGATGAATGCAGCCAGAATCAAACATCAGCCTGGAACCAGTAATCATACTGGAGGATCCCTGCAGGCAACATATTGACTTAGAACATATCTATCACCTATTGTATTTCTGTTTATTTTTTTTAATTTCTAATTACGTTTTAATCTTATTCAGAGTTCCTGGGCTAAGTTTGGTACCTTTCCTACAGATCAATTGTATCTTTAAGTAGTTCTAACCTGTCTCAGAACTTTATTTTTTATTTTTATATTTTGTTAAACTTTTTTTTAAATTTTTAGTTTCGTTATTCATTTCGATGAGATTTCAAGTTACAAATTTTCCCCCCTTCTTTCCCCTACCCACCACCCCAAAAGAGAGATCCCACTGTATATCCCCTCCTCCAACCTGCTCTCTCCTATAACCTCCCCCATCACCCTTCTTACTTTCCAGTACGGCAAAATGGATCTCCCTACACCAGTACCTATATATTTCATTATCTTATTTTCCAGTTGCATGTAAATAATAATAATGATAATACACACACACAGACACAGACACAGACAGACAGACAGACAGACACACACACACACATAATCACATGATCTCTGGAATATCATATTCCAGGCAGGCATTTTGATCCCTTAATGTAGAAGGTGCTAGATCCTAGGTTATCCTGATTGTGTTTCCACAGTATTCAAACTGTTTCTTCTTGGAAGCTTGTAATATTTTCTCCTTCATCTGGGAACTCTGGAACCTGGCTATAACAATTCTAGGAGTTTTCTTTTTGGGATCTTTTTCAAGAGGTGATGGGTGAATTCTTTCAAGTTCTATTTTGCCCTCTGGTTCTAAAATATCAGGGCAATTTTCCTTGAGAATTTCTTAAAGGATGCTTTCTAGATTCTTTTTTTGATCATGTCTTTCAGGTAGTCCAATAACTTTTAAATTTTATCTCCTGGATCTATTTTCCAGGTCAGTGTTTTTTTTTAAATTTTTTTCCAGATTAAGCCATTTATTGTTGCTGGCCTTAAGCAGCCCAGGCCTGGGTCCTCTCCCTTCATCTCTCCTTCTGTTCCAGGTGCTGCTGACACAACATTCCTATGGGACACTCCTCCATCTCCCCTGGCACCAGATGCTGCTACAAGGTCTCCATCTTGTACCTGTGTTTCTCTAATTCAGCTCATAACTGATTGGAGAAGTCATCTTCCATGTTGTCATCATCCCAATTATCTTCCCAAATATGTGCATCCTCATTTTCATCTAAACCAGCCCAGTCTTCTGCTGGGAACTCCTCAAACTCATCATCCTCCTCCAGGAGCTCCAGATCCACCAGCTGCTTCTTTTCTGATATGACACCTGCCGCCGGTGCTGGTGCCCCACCCTCAGTGGTCTTTTCAATGAGATATTTCACATTGTCTTGTATTTTGTCATTTGTTTGGATATGTTTAATAGTATTTTGATTTCTCATAAAGTCATCTGCTTCCATTTGATCTACTATAAGTCTGAAGGAAGTATTCTCTTCAGAAAGCTTTTGTGACTCTTTTTCCATCTGGTAAATTTCACTTTTTGAGGCACTTTTCTCATCATTGGCTTTTTGAGCCTCCTTTGCCATTTTAGTTCATCTATTTTAAGGTGTTATTATTTTTAGTCAGGTTGTTGACTCTCTTTTCATGATTTTCTTGCATCATTCTCATTTCTGTCCTCAAGTTTTACTCCACTCCTCTTATTTGGTCTTCAAAATCCTTTTTAAGCTCCTCAATGTCTTGTAACCAGTTCATGTTTTTCTTGGAAGCTTTTGGTGCAAGAGTTCTGACTGTGTTGTCTTTTTCCTGTTCCATGGTTTGATCATTTTTGTCCCCCAAAAAGGAATCTAAAGTTGGATTGCTGTACTTGGTTTGCTTCCTTTGCCTGCTCATGTTGCCAGTCAGTTACTTGACTTTTGTGGTCGGTAGAACTTTGTTTCCAGAGGGGAGAGTTTTGTCCCAAATCTCTGGGGTTTTCACAACTACCAGAGCTATTTGTAGGCCACAGTCTTTGCAGCTTCCACCAGCTTTGATTCAATGATCACACACCTCAGAATCACCACCTTAGGTGATGATCCTGATCCAGGCCAATTAAGGAAAGAACACTTAGCTTCTGAATGATAGCTTGCAACACCCTCCCCCCCCCCCCCCGCAATCTACATGCCTGGAGCTCTGAAGCAGCTACACGGAGGCAGCTGCAGGCCTACTGCCTCTGCTTCTTGCCTGGAGGCAGACAGCTGGACCCTCTACCCTAAATTTAACCTAGTTCCACTGACCTTTCACTTAGAACTTGTTTCCTATGGGTTGATAATTCTGGAAACCACCACAGTTGCTGGTGATCTGCTGCCCTTGAAGCTCCTGCTGTGGTCTGTTCTGGCCAACATGGGGCTCTAGCCACCAGTTCATGTGGTGCTGGTCTGGGCTCCCAGCATGCAGTAAAGAACCCCTTCCTATCAGCCTGCCTGGTTCCCTTCAGTGGGAGCTTTGTTACTCTCTAATTTTGTGGGTTCTGGAGCTCTAAAATTTGTTTGGAGTCATATTTTGCAGGTATTTGAGGTAGTTTTATGAGGACCCATTAAGTTCTCCTGCTTCTTAGTCTCCATCTTGACTCCACCCCTTTCTCTCTCAGAACTTTAATATTTTCAAATGATTACTAGAAATTCCATGTGAACATTTCAGTGTTTCCTCAGCCTCAACATGCACAAAACTGAATTCATTCTTCCATGTCCACCAGGTCTTTTGCACCTAGGTGAGAGCAGAGCACAGTCCAGTGCAGGCTAAGCCAGAATTTCCTATGCCCCAGAAAACCAGGATCAGGCTTTGGTAGCCACTGAATAGTGGAGGGGGTTGAATTATTGGTTAGAAAGAGATTACAGGGATACCTTTGCTATCAGTAAGACAGGTCTCTGTTGTTTTTCCTCATACTCCAATCTGGGTTGCATCCTGTGTAGCAGTCTCCATGTTAAGGAGGACCACTAGTATACCAGATCTTGCTGCCAAAGTGATATAAGGACCTTCTTCACAGTTCCAGGGCAGAAAAGTGTGCCTGCAGTCACTTACAGACTAGATTACAAGCCAGGAGAGTAGTAAACACACTTCCCCTGAGATCATACCCCTTGGAAAGAACTTACAGGGCTTTGAAGTATCTTTGAAAATAGCTGCACAAAACCTCTAAAGCTTGGGACAATGTGCCCTCCACACTTGAAGCAGAGCCCTACTTTAACAAAGAGTTAAAAGTCAAGTAATAGATTGGGAAAATGAGCAAACAGAAAACAATTAGATCATAGAAAGGTATTATGATGACAAGAAAGATCAACACACACAGAGGCACATACAGAAGGTGATAAAGTCAAAACTGCTACATGTGAAGTTTCTAAGAACTATATAGATCGGTCATGAAAGAGCTCAAAAAGGATTTAGAAAATGAAGTTGAGAGAGGCAGAGGAAAAATTGGTAAGAGAAATGAGAGTGATGCAAGAAAATAATAAAAAATGAATCAATATCTTGATAAGTAGACACACACACACAATACTGTAGAAAATTATACCTTAATAAGCAGAATAGGCCAAATAGTAAAATAGTAAAAAAGACTCAAAAGACATGGAGAAGAATTCCTTAGAAAGCAGAATTGGCCAAATAGAAATGGAGATTCAAAAGCTCACCAAAAAAACAAGTCCTTAAAAATTAGAATGGAAAACAATGGAAGCTAATTACTTTATGAGAATTTGAGAAACAATAAAAAAGAATGAAAAAAATATAAGACAATGTAAACTGTCTCATTGGAAATAAATGACCTGAAAAATAGATCCAGGACAATGGCTTTTTTTTTATAAATTTGATGCAGTTCTCTATATATTTGAGAAATGAGGTCTATATCAGATAAACTTGTTCCAATATTTTTTCACAATTTTCACAATTACTATTGCTACCTACATTTCCCTCCATCTCATTCCTCCCCCTACTCTATATTCTTCTTCTTCTTCTTCTTCTTCTTCTTCTTCTTCTTCTTCTTCTTCTTCTTCTTCTTCTTCATCTTCTTCCTCTCTCTCTCTTTTTCTCTCTCTCTTTTTCTCTCCCCCCCCCATTTCTCAGTCTTATTTCCTCCCTTTCTCAGAGATCTCACTCAATAGGAAAGTTCCTTCACTTTTGTTTATCTTCTGCTTTATTCTAAGGTGAATAATGTCTCTGATTTCTCCAGTTTATGACTGATTAAAAGATATGCATGGTTTTTAAATGAAGTAATCAAATCTATCTATAGCCATATGAAAAGCACCCTAAGTCACTATTGATCAGATAAATGAAAATTAAAACAAGTCTGAAGGACTTCCTATTACATTGGATATTGCATTGCTATTACATTGGCTAATGGGACAGAAAAGGAAAATGACAAATGGAACAGATGTGTGAAAAAATGAGGCATTAATGTGTTGTTGCTGGAGTTCTGAATTGATTCAACCATTCTTTTTCTTATTTTCTTTTTTTAATTTTAATTTATTTTCTTGGCCACATCATTCATTTCCACAAGGTTTTGAGTTACAAATTTTCTCCCCTTTTTGTCCCTACCCCCCAGCCCAGAACATTGATCCCACTGTAAGACCCCTCCCACAATCTGTTCCC
>CM053601.1:131610325-131626011 GCA_028646575.1 Pseudocheirus occidentalis | reverse complement strand
CTGATTCTTCTCTTGTTCCTTGTTACTTTCTGTACTTTCCTTGTTCTAAATATTGTATAATATTGTGAATTGCTGATACTGTGAACATTGTATTGAATCTAGATTTGTAATGGAATAAACAGAGTGTTCACTAATACTGTGTAATCTGTAAGTAGCATTAGCTACTTACAGTAGCTAATTCTCTCAGGAATCTACTGTTGATTGGCATTACACATGGGTGGCCAACAGAGGCTTCCTCTGCCTTGGCCAGCATTAACTGCCCACCTCCATATGAGATATTCCTGTGGATACCTCTGTGGGCCCTGCCAACCGCTTGGGGGTTACATAAGAGCCCATGCCTGCTGCCTGCTCTGCTTCATCCTGACTGTGGCATTCTGATATCAGCTGCTTAAGTCTTTTTTTGTGATCTTTGGAATTCAAATGATTCCTCAGGCTGGCAGTATCAATGAAGTATCTTGCATAGTCCAGGGAGCAGTGGTGGCTGCCTAGGGGGAGGTCAGGATCTGACTCAGCATGGGGCTGGGGCCAGTGGGCCCCTCTGTCCAATCACAGGTCAAGGTGAAACTCAAACAGGTCGCGCTGCTGGCTACCCGAGCTCGGCTTTTAACTGGAGGGTGAAGGAGTGCCAATGGTGTGCCCCATGCTTGGGCAGCAAGCCTTGGTCTCAGCTTGGGGATAAGGCTCGGGACTTGGGGCCACCTGGGCACATGTGAGCTCTAAGGCAACATATTCTATGAGCAATGTAGAATTGCAGTATCTCAAAAGAAATGTAAGATGCACAAATATAGAAACATCTCCACTTCAAATATTTGTCTGGACAATTGGTACCCAACAAGTGATTGAGCCTTCTAATTGTGTATTGGTATAATCAACCACAGTTGGATGCTCTCTACCTTGACTGCAGCATAACGATATCATTTTGTTCCTCTTCAAGCACTAACAAAAGCAACCCACTAATACATAAACCTATGAGCTTCATTGATTGTGTATTCAACTATGGAAAATCGTGTGGACAACAGTCATTCTTCATTCATTTGCTTTTTCTTAGGTGTGTAAATAAGCAAACTTATTGTGAATGAGTTTTATTTTCTTTGCAGTAAAACCTCTGCAATAATCTAAGATTTGTTAGAATCATGTCATCTGAAACTATAGATACCTAGATAACTTCAACATCTACATTGAATTCTTCTTTGCCTTAGATTCAGCAGTGGATTGTACTGATAGTGGCAAATAACTTTTTAAAGAATTATTCTCTTATTGAAAGAAAAGAACTTGTCATGAGATGAGTCATCAATAATATATTGGTTCCATCTTCTACTGATATTCTCAACTTGTCAAGAGAATCCTAGGAGGACTCCCAGCATGGGTGAACTACCTCTGGCAAATACATAGGAGGATATGAAAAAAAAGTCACTCATGATGGGAACAAATGGAGAAACTAAAGATCTGCACTACTGGAGGCCATACTCATATTGATGAATTCACAATGTGTTGGTATACTTAAATGGGCAATAATTCTTTTTTTCTTTTTTAAATTAACTTTTGTTTATTTGTAGTTTACATCATTCATTTCCACAAGATTTTGAGTTAAAAATTTTCTCCCCATATTTTCCCTACCAACCACTCCAAAATAGCAATCCCACTGTGTACCCCCTCCCACAATCTGCTCTCTCCTATATCCTCCCCCATCACCTCACTAACTTCCTGGTAGGGTGAGATGAATCTCCTTACTCCAGTGCCTGTATTTCTTCATTTCCAGTTGCATATAAACAATAATGATAATAATAAAAATTATTATTATTATATACATATATATATACATACACACATTTATCTTCCCTTCACCAATCCTTATACTTAGAAAAGTTTCATAAGTTACAGTTATCATTTTTCCATGTTGACATGTAAATAGGTCAATTTTGATAAGTTCCTTATGATTTCTTTTCCATATAAGCCTGTATTTGAATGTCAAATTTTCTATTTGGTTCTGCTTTTTTTTTTTTAGCAAGAAAGCTTGAAAGTCCTCCACCTCATTGAATGACCATATTTTCCCCTAAAACATTATACTCAATTTTGCTGGGTAGGTGATTTTTGGTTTTAATCCTAGCTCCCTTGATCTCCAAAATATCATATTCCAGGCCCTTAGATCCCTTAATGTAGAAGCTGCTAGATTCTGGGTTATCCTGATTGCATTTCCACCATTTTCAAATTGTTTCTTCTTGGCAGCTTATAATATTTTCTCCTTAATCTGGGAACTCCAGAACCTGGCTATAACATTCCTAGGTGTTTCCTTTTTGGAGTCTTTTTCAAGAGGTGATTGGTGAATTCTTTGAAGTTCTTTTAAATGGGCAATATTTCAACCTTAAACTTAAGATATTGAAGATATTCTCATGATCCCAGGTTGAAAAATGCAAGGTACACTAGAAAAAAAATCAAAGTCATTCAATGACACCCAGGATGAAATACAAGTTCTTTAGATTAGCATTGAAGGACCTCTATCATTGATTCTTCTCCAAACTCTCTGATATTTTTTTCTCACTCCACATCAACTTATTTCTGAACAACCAGTATAGACACTCTCTTCTAAACACACCTTTAACTCTTTCCTCCTATGTGGCCTTTCTCATATTGTATCTTGTTTCATGAATGCCTTTCTCCTTCTCTGATTATAGAAATAATATCAATTCCTTTAGGTTGAACAGTGTTTTGCCTTCCCTAAGTATATGATCTCTCCCCCTCATTATATCTTGCAAGTTTACTAAAAATGGTCTTCTATTGTGCTACATTTGGATAGGGATAAAGGCAGGAAAGGGATAGAAATGGAGACAGGAATAGATCTAGGCTCTGAAACAAGGGCAGGGATAAGGACTGGGACTGAATATGTGAGAGGGAAGAAGCTTCTCATGCCAATACAGGTGGGCAACCATTTTTCTCCTAGTAGCTTTTAGATAGCTCCCTGGAGCTCTAATAGGTGGAGTGACTTCTCCAGGGTCACACAGTCAAATGTATCAGACTTGATTCATTAGCCCAAATCTTCCTGACTCCATGGCCAACTACATTGCAGCATACTGCCTCTGATGGTATCAGGTCTGGTTCTTATTCATAATGGATATATTTATAATTGTTGTTTCAAATCCAGCCTCAGACACTCACTAGCTGTCTGACTCAGGGCAAGTCACTTAACCTCTGTTTCTTTTAAATTACAGGAGAAGGAAATCTGGCTGGTATTTGTTTAAGAAAACCCTATATACAATATGGTCCAAAGAGTCAGACAAAACACAACAACAACAACAACAACAACGACGACGACAACAAAATCAGTATCTTTAAATGAAAATCTGGATTCTAGTAGCCATCTCCCCCTAAGAATAAGGGTAAATATTTTTATACTATGAGCAAAGTAGTTGAAACCAGCAAATGATCCAAGGATCAATGTTCAGGAGTCATTGGTGGTAGTATCTTTCCCTTAAGCTATGCCAAAAAATTAATAGATAGGGAGGTCCATGAATGCCACAGTATTATACAAAGAAAAACTTGAGCCCTATGTCCAAGTAACTTCATGCTGTATGTTAATGATGATTTTTTATGATGATGTATATTTCTCCAGATAAATTATGAAAGGATTATACCTTAATATTCTTTAGATCTCTCTAGTTTCTACCATCATGATACTTTTTCAAAGTACATAATCAAATAGAACTAATAATAACAATTCACGTCTTTTGACTCTAAGACTAGATCTTTTCCCACTATACTATTGTAAGAAGAAATTTGTTGATGGATGAGCTGAGATAGTGCAATATTCAGTCCTTAGTTACAGGCACGCCAAGACAAAGTTCCATGAATATTCAGCACACATACCTGACAACTGACTCCAGGTAGTTAGGAATGAATCTCCAAATGCTCACATACCAACGCTGGTGAGCAGATATCATCTCTTTCATTTATAGCCAACGTAATAAGACCAAATAGAGGTTAAAATTTGTCCCTTGGAAAGGAGATTTGAAATTGGACTCAGAATGTCAAATCTATAAGAGGCCTAAAGATCATTTAATCCAATCTCTTTATTTTAATAAAATGACTTAAGTAGAACCCAAGAGTGAGGAAGCTATTTTCTCAAGGTTACCCTATTACCAAGGAATAGAATCAAAACTGGAAGCCAGTTTCTTTAACTCCAGAATAATTCATTTATTTATTATTAACATTCTATTTTTTCTAATTTTTAGTTACAAATTCTCTCTGTTCTTCCTGTTCTTTCTTTGTTCTTTGAGGAGTCAATTTGATGTTATATTGCTTTATATCAAATATATATGAAATCACACAAAGCATATTTCTATGTCATTCGTGTCACAAAAAATAAAGCAAGAAAAATAAAGTAAAAAAGAAGTATCCCTCTGTACTCTGAGTTCATCAGTTCTCTTTCTGGAGGGGGATAGGGTTTTTCAAAATGGCTTCTTTTAGAAGTGGTTTTGATGATTGCATTGATCAGAGTAGCTAATCCTTTTAAAGTTGATCATCATTACAATATTGCTGTTACTGTGTACTGTGTTCTCCTGTTTATACATCACTTCACATGAGTTTATATATCTTCTCACATTTTTCTGAAATTATTTCCATAATTTCTTAGAGAAGAGCAGTATTCCATCACATCCATATACCACATCTGGCTCAGTCATTCCCCAGTTGATGGGCATCATCTCAAATCCTAATTCTTTGCCATAAGAAAATATTTCTTATGCACATGCATGTTCCTTTTTCTTTGATCTCTTTTGGATACAGATCTAGCATTGCCATGCTGGGTCAAAGAGTACACATGGTTTTATAGCATTTTGGACCTAATTCCAAATTGTTCTGCAGACTGTCTAGACAAATTAATACATCCACCAACAATTAATTAATACGTTTTTCCCCTCCATACCTCATTTTTTAAATTTGCATTTCTATAATCAAGTATGATCTAAAACATTTTTTCATATGACTAATAGATAGCTTTGATTTTTTTTCTGAATATATTCCTTTTATGTAAGATAATTTTCCCAGTTCTAGCTTTCATTTCCTCCTACTCCCAGGGCATCCCTCTTTCTCATCCCTTCATTTTTTTTTGGAGACCATTTCAAAATAATTAACTAGAACCTATAATAATTTATCAATTAAATGGCTTTTCTTTTTATAAATTTGACTCAGTTTGTTGTATATTTAAGAAGTGAAAATTTTGTCAGAGAAACTCACCACATTTTTTATATCGCTTCATTCTCTATAATACTTTTTTTACAAAATATATTTTCCTTGATTATCCTTTTTAATTGGATCTATTTTGTTTTTGCTTTGTCTGAGATCATGATTACTCCTCCAGACTTATTTTCTTCAAGTAAAGCTTATTAGATTCAAATCTCATTTTTTTTATTTTAACCCTGTGTGTGTCTTTGTATTTCAGCTATGTCTCTTCTAAACACCATATTGTTGGATTCTGGTTTCTAATCCTTTCTGCTATCTACTTCCATGTTGTGATTGAGATTAACCCATTCACATGGCTACTAACTGTGAATTTCCCTCCATTCCCTCCTCTTCTGTTTCTTCTTCTCTCTCTTTTTATCCTGTTCTCCTTAAGTCTCTTTTGTTTCTAACCACTGTCTCTCTTAATCTGTTCTTTTTATTATATTCTCCCTTTTAACTCTCTCCTTCCTTTCTTGTTTCCCTTTCGGGTAACATAGATTTCTATATAACATTGACTGTGTTTTCTCTCTTTGAACCAGATCTATGAGACTGAGGTTCACAGTTTTTTGCCATCCAACCCCCCATTTTCTACTCCAATGTAAAAGCTCTTCCTTTTATTTGACATAATTTTCCCAGTTCTAGCTTTCACTTCCTCCTACTCCCAGGGCATCCCTCTTTCTCATCCCTTCATTTTTTTTTTCTGGAGACCATTCCAAAATAATCACCCATATCTATGTCTTCTATATAAACTACTTTTAACTGCTCTAATAATGATGAAGTTCTTAGTTGCTGCATGCATTATCTTCCCATTTAGGAATGTAAATAGTTTAATTTTATTAAGTCCCTTATGATTGTTCTTTAATATTTGCCTTTTTTATACTTCTCTTGAGTCTTGTGTTTCAAAATCATTTTTTAAAATTCAGTCCTAGTCTTTTCATCAGGAGCACTAGAAAGTCCTGCATTTCCTTGAATATTGCTTTTTCCCCCTGGAGTATTATACTTAAATTTTGCTAGGTAGGTTATTCTTGATTGTGATCCTAGCTCTTTTACCTTCTGGAATATCATATTCCAAGCCCTTCTCTACTTTAAGTGGAAGCCACTAAATTTTGTCTGATCCTGATTGTGACTCCACAGTACATGATTTGTTTGCTGTTTGCAATATTTTCTCCTTGCTCTGGGAGCTCTGGAACTTAGGTATGATATTCTTAGAAGATTTTCTTTGACATCTCTTTAGGAGGTGATTGGTAGATTCTTTCGATTTCTATTTTACCTTAAGGATGTAAGACATCAGAGAAGTTTTCCTTGATTTTTTTTTGTAAATATGATGTCTAGACTCTTTTTACAATTATGGCCTTTAGGTAGACTAGTAACTCTTAAATTATCTTTCCTTTTAAATTATCAGTCCCCCTCTCTCATGTATTGATACACCAAATGATCAAAGTTATTGATCAATTATATTAATTAGATATCTGGGGACTTAGTTGACCTTATACTCTGACAAATCTCATGATACAACATTAAGACCTATCTCTCCCACCCTGTCAGCAGGGCCGCAGGATTCGGCTGTGCTGCTGGGAAAGGAGACACTGCCTTTCTGAAGCGATGGAGCTCCCATTCTGCAAAGGCACTTTGGCACTGGAGTCTCCCTTTAGGAATGGGAATGTGACTGTGGCCCTGTGGGCTGCTAGTTGAAGCATTGTTCCAATCCATTCCCATTGTGGGACTTGGAGTTCCCACTCTGGGGTACTCTTAGCTGCAGCTCTAACCCGGTATGGCTTTCTGAAGAACTGAAGCCATTTCCATGATCCAAGCATTGGCCATGACAGTGTCAGAGATTCCTGTGTTTCTCTACACGATCTCTACACGACCTTTGGATAGTCAACATTTTCTCAGCTATGACTATCTCCGGGTCTGCGGAAGGTGCTCTTTGCGACAGCACTAGGGATGGTGGCGTTGGCTTTGGCTGCTCATCAACTAAAGCGGCATCGGCGATGGAAGAAACAGATTGCCCCTGAGAAAGGAGGTGGAAAACCTGGAACTGTTCCTATCCCCATCTTCATGACCAGAAGGGTTTCGTCAGTGAAGAAAGGCTATTCCAGCCTAAGGGTCCAGAGTCCCAGCAGCAAGAGCAATGAAACCCTCAGTGGCATTTCCTTGATTGAACCCAGCAAACACTCAGACTCCTCTCACAACCTGGCCTCCATGGCAGCAGTGAACTCCTCTAGCCCAACAGCTGCATCCTTGGGGCCCTGGGATGGATGCTTGAGTAACTGAGGAGTCAGGAGCTGCTGGTGATGCAAATGCAGAGAACCTTTACATTCAAGGAATGGAACTGTTTGAGCAGACATTGCAGAAATGGAAGCAGGCTTTGAGTATTGGACAGAGGGAAGATAGTACCAGCACCCCCACACTCTGGGATAATCTCAAGAGTCCAGAGACCATCTATGAGGTGCTCTTAGAGCCAGAGTCCCAGAAAAAGGAGTTTGCTGAAAAGCTAGAATCCCTACTACACGGGGCATACCACCTCCAGGAGGAGTTTGGCTCCACATTCCCATCATATAGTATGCTCTTGGACCTTGAAAGGACACACATGCTGCCTCTGACAGAAGGTTCACTGAGGCTTCAGGAAGATGATGGGGGCAGTCTTTCCTTTGAAGACTCTTTCTTCTCTGATGCAGAGCTGTTTGACTCCCTGCAGGTGGGACATCTCCCTTTCCAGCTCTCTAGGCCAGCTACAGCATATGAGGAGGCCCTGCAACTGGTGAAAGAGGGGAAGGTTCCCTGTTGGACACTCAGGTGAGGGGCCTGAAGAACCTGACACTTCACTTCCCAGCTGGTGGAAAGTGGAAATGGGGACAGGGACAGGTTTGGGAACTTATTTCAAGCATTTGTGTTCAGGACTTCCAGGAGTGATGACACTCTGCCAGGTATTAGCAAAAGAAAGTTAGGGGCCACCTTTGCCCTCCAGGAGCCTAATAGTCTCACGAGCATCAAGGCAACTGGATGACTCAACATTTTACATGTATTATTCCTTTTCAGCCTAGCATCCAACCAACAGCTCTGTGAGGTTAGGCTCTCATTTTACAGAAAAAGAAACTGAGCCTCAGATGCTGAGTAATTTGCCCATGATCTCATAGGAAGTGCCTGATGTGGGATTCAAACCCAGGTCTTCTTGACTTTAAGCCTGGTACTCCATCCACTGTACCATACTGCCTCTCCAATTTCACAGGGTCATAAGATTCATAGTCTCCTTAGATATATCTGCTAGTCAAATTTCCTCATTTTACAAGCCATGAAACAGAAGATGAGGAAAATTAAGTGACTTTCCCAAGTACTATGCTGTACCCCTACTGAAATAATAAACTGCTGAAATGGATGAGCGAAGGGGTCAGGACATGAAGCTGAGACTGATGAATGATAACATGGTAAAAAAAAAAAAGGAAGAAGGGAGAAAAATCTGATTTAGTTGTATCCACAAAAACTGATAGATGGTTAATTGAATATGTTGAAAAGTTTTAATTTGGGAGAAGAATTGTATGTAAACATACTATGTAAATTCCTTTTTTAAAATGAATTCCTGGCAGTGGTCAGGGCAGAAATAGCATTTCTAAGGCAGAAATTTTATTGAAGCAGGGGCTTGTGAGCTTTTGCATAAAACTGTTGTGTTTTTTAGAAGTTAGCTATGTGTAAGTAGAACCAAATTTTTGTGTCAGGAATGAATGGTTTTTCTAACTCAAGTTTATAGCAGAATATAATTTCAGAATTCAAGTCCTTTTTCTTTTTCTCTTTCTATCTTTTTCCAAATAACCTCATCTTTAATTTGTAGTAGTGCATTTGTCCCCAGCTGCAGTCAGAGAGTCATGCCAGAAAGCAAGCCAAAGGTGTTGATGCTTTTGGGTAAAAGTCTTATTATCTTTTGACCATTGTGCCCCAATTATCATATTGACACAAAGACTTTGTAACACCAGAAAGTTGATCCTGTCTTAGTTTAGACACTCACTTGGTTCCTTCAGGGCTCCTGGCTTAAGGATTCTGTGGTAAGCTCATAACTGTGCCGTACTGAATTGTATCCTTACAGGGAACATTTCTCCCCCAAATCTGACTTGAATAAAACAAAAAGGCAACCTAAAAAGAAAGAAAAAAAAGACCTGTCTCTTGGCTCCTGACTCTTGGCTCCACCACATTCAAGATATCTCTATATTCTGGAAAAATCACTTAATCCTAGAACCTCAGTGTTTTCACCTTTACATGGACGTAACAATAATAGCTCTACCATATGTAGTTGCTATTCTTAGTAACCATAAAGAGCTATAGGAGTTCAAAGTATTAATAACAATAACATAAAGACTATTGATGAATAGTTAATTTCATAATTAGGAATTATGATTTAATTTATTGCTGTTATATATAGCATTACTTAAAGGATTCACCATTTTGCCACTTGGGTAAAGTTTCAACCAGTACAGATCACAAGCCTTCTTTATCTTTGTTGATAATCTTTGTGAGATACTAAGGATGAATAAGAATCATTACCTTGGCTAATCTTCTAGATATGTTTCTGTTACTGTGACTGTTATTGTAGCATCACTACTGAAGGGAATAATGTGAGTTTCCTTCTGTCATACACTGTATAAAACATATCTCAACACAATAGGTGCAGTTCTCCCAGTAAGAATCAAGATTGCCTTAGTTCTGGTACATGGGTCAGAGGAGCCTTCCATTGGCCACCCAAAAATATGAAGCTTTGAGGCACCAGGGGCCAAGTATAATCACTGGCAGGTATGTTTGTTTATACTCTCTTCCCAGGACGTAAATGTCCACATGTCCTTTCAGAAGTCTAGCCTATTAGGCTAGCGATGTAGAACTGAGCTCCAGACCAAAAAATGTCATTGCAATGTCTACTTTTCTGTCTTCAAAATCTCAGTATGTTTTACTTATATCTAACTCTTTGTGACCTCACGTGGTGTTTTGGCAAAGATACTGGTTTGCCAAAGAATGATTTGCCATTTCCTTTTCCAGCTCATTTGACAGATGAGGAAACTGAGACAAACAGGGTTAAGTGACTTGCCCGGAGTCACAAAGCTAGTATCTGAGGCCACACTGAGCTCAGGAAGACTCATTTTCCTGATTTGAAGCCCAGTGCTCTATCCTAGCTGTGTTGTATTTGTTTGTATATTTATTTTCTCCCTACTAAAGTGTAAGCACTAAGAAGTTAGCTAAGCTCTATTTATCTCCAAGAAGCTAGCAGGGTTTCTTTACACAAAAGATAATTAATACATATTCATGCAACTGAAATGGAATTGAATATAGGAATTTACAACCTAGTGAACCACTTCTCAATTTATCACACATAATCTCCCTAACAGATTAAGAACATTGAAGTTACTTAAACACTCTTTTTACATTCTTAGTTATCTGATATATTATATAGAATGCATTTATAAAATCCTCACTTTAACTAGGGCATTATGCTAGTTGATTAGGATGAGTCATTTAAATACTCTGAACATCAGAATCTCTCTTTGTGAAACAGGAATGAAAATGTTTTTACTGCCTGTATTACAAGGTGGATATGAGGAAAATTTTTATAAACTGAAAAACATTATATAAATATGAAGTGGTCATAATTGTGGATTTGGGAGTATTGAGGGTAGGAGTACTAGGTTGTAGTAGGAGTAGTGTTAGTAATAGTAGCAGCAGCAGCAATGCAAGTAGTAAGTAGTAGTAGTAGTAGTAGTAGTAGTAGTAGTAGTAGTAGTAGTAGTAGTAGTAGTAGTAGTGGTGGTGGTGGTGGTAACAGCAGCAGCAGTAGCAGTGGCAGCAGCAGCAGAAAGCAGCAGCAGTAGCCACAGCAGTTATGGCATTAGTAATGGTGCTAGCAGTATTAGGTCATGTGAACCAACAGTCAGGATACCCTCATTCACTCCCCAAAATTCCCAAGGCAAGTCACCTATATTTAAAAATTAAAATAAACAAAAATTGAGAAATACATCTCACTGTCTGATCCTCTATAGGAAAAAAGGATTATGAATAAAAACAATGTTGAGAAAGTTCATTACTAGTCAGCAAGGAGATAGAGCCCAGAAAGTTATTCTCAGTCTAAAGCACATTAAAGAGAAGTATTGAGCATACGAAAATAAGGAGGGATAGACCTGCTGTATTTCTCCTTGGCCATAGCGTTTCTAGTGTTTAAAAACTGCTACATAGTATAGTGGATGGAGAATTGGGGCAGGAGTTACAAAAAAAACAAGTTCAATTCTGGTTTCAAATACTTGCTAACTGTGTGACCCTGGGCAAGTCACAGCCTCTATCTTTTTCAATTTTCTCATTTGTAAACTGGGGATGATAATGTCACTTGCCTCCCAAAGTTGTTGAGACTGCAAAGTGAGAAAATAATTGTAAAGCACTTTGTGAATCTTAAAGTGCTAAGTAAATACAAGTTGTTTATCATTATTATTACCAGTAGTGTAATTATTAATATTAATTTTGTAAAGTAGAGAAAGTCCATCCCTTGCATAAAGAGGAGTACAGTTGAGTAGAAAACAGAAAAAGGTTTAAATAGAAGGAAAATTAGATATGAATGCTAGGGCAACCAAGTAATGGAGCCCACGGTGTAGGAGAGGCAGAAGCAATTTATGCTTGAAAACTACAAAGGGAAGGTTGCCAGAGGGTTAGGAACAGAGCATGGACAATCTTTTCCAGGAGCAGGAGAACATAGAAGCAGTACTTTTTACAATGGTTGACCACAAGACAGATTTAAGCTAGTTTGAGGTGCATAGCTCAGCAAGGTCAACTAGCAAATAAACACTAACAAAGGCTTCTTGACTGAGCAAGAATTTCAGGCTCACTGGCAGCCCCTTTCAACAAACAGGCTTATTCTGTGCTCACTACACCTGTATATTGGGTAACTCATGAAAATAGGCATGTTCATCTCTGGAGTATTTTCAAAATTTTGATTTTGGGTGCCATATTTTGCTATAGAAATTATACTGGTAATTTGAAGAACAGCCAAGTAAGGCAACCAGAATGAAGAAAGAGCTTGAGTTCATGTCACATTAAAATCAACAGGAAGAAATGGGTATGTTTTGTCTGAAGATCATGATGATCATTTTTTAATGTTTCAAGGTTTGTCACTTTGAATAGAGATTATTAGCCTTGTTATAATCCTAGATCAGAGGATAGCTACCAGCCACAAGGAACAATGAGTAGAAGCTGCAAAGAAGCAATGTCAGAAAATGTTTCATCACAATTAGGCCTCTAGAACAGGTTGAAGAAATAAGAGGGAGGGCTGATCTTCCCTGGATATCCTCAAATGCAAGTTGGAGGACCATTTGTTGGGGATTTGGTGGAAATACTCAGTCAGACATAGGTTAGCCTTAACGGCCTCTGAGGTCTCTCTCTTCCAAACATGGAATTCCAATACTGAAAGAGGACTCAGGAAAATGCCTGCTTACATTTTCACCTTAGAGAATTGTTCTCTCCTGCCCGCTGTTCTTTCAAACATCCTACCTGGTGATACGTGTTGTTCACCTAGACAACTCAGGTTCATTTTGAAGTAGAAAGTTAAGTATCTTTAAATATTTATTAAATCACCAAATTTTTATGTTTATAGAGATTTCTATTCCCTTTCCCCCTTTTCTAAAAACAGGACAACCAGGGTACAAAGTGTTCTAGCAAAGACAGAATTTTGCTGCCATGAGAAAATACTGCATAGTTTATGTTATACATGCAGCTGATGAAATTGTTACCTGTTCTTTGTGTATATTTATACAATGCCTACCTGTATTTTCTTCTCCATTAACCCAAGAACAAAGTACAGGGAGAAGCTTCAATGTCCCTCTGTTTCTGTGGACTGATATGTTCAGACATTTCTCTGTGATTTGAAAGGGAGGACGTGTTTAGTTTATTTTTAGAACAGACATTTGAAGAGTGTATTTTCCTTCTAATGGTGTATTTCTATCCTAAAGAAACCATTCACTTATAAATATTCTATCTTTTCCTTTAAAGTTGCCAGACATTTTTTCTCAACTAAATCTCATTTCCATGAGAAAAAAGCAGCTGTGTTCCTAATTTAGAAGCCAAACAGAGCTGCTCAAAAGTGGGCACTGACACATTAATTCACACTCTTACCATCTCCAGTTCTTAGATATTCAGTGAAAAGGCAAATATAGGATATGTGAAATAATATAATAAGAAAGAACTAAAAATATATTCTGAATCCAAACATAATGTTTTATTTTTCTTCTTTCCATTTTTTTTAAAACTGTAAGGCTGTAGAAATGATGTCTTTTTTATATTTTCTGTTTTGTAATATTTCTCAATTATCTTCCTAGGAAAACCTCATCATAGTAATTGACATTTTCATCCCATTCCAAATCCCATGAGCCTCCATTTGATTTAGCCAAAGAAACTTAGATACCAGAACTCTGCGCAATGTAGAAATAAATGGGAACCTTGATTCAATAAAGACCAGTATTTGGAAACAGTGTTAGAAGAAAAGAGTGAAGGTCTTCTTAGAAGGATGAAACATTTTCAACATTGGTGTGCACTTGAAAAGTGGGGTCAAGGATAGGATCAAGGACAGGTACAGTTCACAAAATGAGAGAGTCATGTATAGACTGAGAACATAAGGAAACCAAGTGTTGCATGTATATTAAAAAATGCAAAGGCCCACCAGAGGAAGATATCTAACATTTTGAAGAAATCTTCTATTGGTGTTTTAGGGAGATCTTTGACAAAATTTTGCAAGATGTAAAGGAATTGATGAGGTTGAAAACTTCACTAGAGTAGAGAATTTCCATACCAATGAAGACAGATTCATCCAAGTATCAAAATATACATAATATTTGGAGATAATCAAGAGCAGTCCTAGCTGAAAAATAACCAGAAAACATACCAAAATGTCCACTATGTATTTTTTTCTGTCCTTACTAAACTTCTCTCATCTGGTCTCATCTTCAGTTATCTCAATCTGTATCTTGTCACTGGATACAGATGACTCTGGAGGATAGCGTGAGATTGGTGACTTTGCATAGTCCTTCCTCACTTGAATTCAATTTACTTGTAAGTCAAGACATCACTTTCCTGATGTCATAGTTTTTTCTCGAGAAAAAAGGAGAGATTACAGCAACTAAACTTCTCTGTTTTCTTCAGCTTATTCTCAAATTATAGGATCTTCATGCTTTAAGGCCCTTTATCATCTGAATTGCTTCTGGCTGGAATTTTTCCAGCTTACAAATATCATTTTTTCAATAAATTATGACTGATCACATCATGACTATTTTGATGTTGATGATATAGGAATCATGATATAATTCAGAGCTCTAATTTATAAAGTTATTAGACTTAGATTCTCACCTCAGCTCTCCCACTAATGCTTAGCAAAGCATGATTAGAAAGTTACAACAGGCTGTTTCTATATATGAAAGAGCCTTAAGGTTAAAACATTGCTAACTCGGGGGTGGAGCCAAGATGGCAGCGTAGAAGCAGCAAGGTCCCGCAGCTCCCACACCACCACCCTAAACACCCAGAAAATATGAGCCCAGACAAAGTCTAAGAAAGTCTAGGACTCTCAGACTCACACAAATCCAGAGAACACAGCTCTCGCTGAAGGCAGCTCAGCAGCAGGGGCTCAGAGCAGCCGCAGAAGCGGAGGCTGGAACAGCCGGAAGCCGAGACCGCAGCCAGGCCTAGGACGGTGGGAAGGAGCTGAGCCGAGCCCGCAGCCAGCCTGCAGCGGTTCTACAGCCTCCAGCACCCCCACATCTGCCAAGGCGTGAGGAGCAGGACGAGAGAGAGGCAGCTCACACCGCGAGGCCAGCCCAAAACCGCAGCAGCAGCCAGGCAAGGCCCCAGGGTGGCCACGAGGAGCAGTGGAGCCTCCCAAGCTGCAGCCTAAGTCTAATTCAAAGAAAATCTAAAGCACCGGCCTGAGGGGAGCTTCGGTCAGAGACGGTTAGTGAAAGCTGAAACTTTGAAACTTAATTGGGGGGGGTGGTAAAGCAGTTCGTCCATTCTACCCCCAGGGCAAGGAAGGAGTGGGGGAGGGGTACTACTGGACCCAGCAGCAGTGGCCCGCACCAGGCTACTTCAGAGCCCCTGGCTCTGCAGGGGGGCTGAATCGCTTAACCGAGGCTAAGTGCTCTTGTGTTGAGTGGCCTGGATTCGGATCGTGGTCTTGGGTGGTGGTCCTGGGGTGCACTTTCAGCAAGCCAAAGCTGGGGGGACTTGCGACACCCCCCTAATAGCTCCGGCAGTTGGGAAAACCCCAGTGATTTGGAACAGAGCTTCCCCCCCCAGAAGCAGAGTTTCACAGACCTAAAAAAAACCAACCAATTAATTGACTGGCCAACATGAGAAAGAGGAAGCAAAATAAAAACACCAATAAAACTCTAGAATCCTTTTTTATGGATAAAACGGGTCAAAGCATGGAAGGGGAGGAAGAGAGCCCAGAAACCAGAACTCCCACACCA
>CM053601.1:131584481-131609825 GCA_028646575.1 Pseudocheirus occidentalis | reverse complement strand
ATGTAAGAGGGCCTTATTAAATCGTTGTTGTTGTCTCCAGGCCTCTGTTGTCATTTGCATAAAGTGTTCCATGTCATGAGCTAGGAAACTAAGTTTCCTATCCATTATTTCCAGTTCTATCAGCTCGGCCACCGCAAGAGCCAGATTAACAATGTCCATGCCAGGAACCTCAAACGAACGGGTCTGGCGTTGCAGGAACTCCTCTACTGGCGAGGCCACAAAGGAATGTGGGGATTGAACGGTCAAAAAGGTCACAGGTGGAATATGGAGGAGAAGGATCATGGTCTCGTTGTTCATATCCTCCTTTCCGAAGGTGTTAGAAAAGGTCCCATTCCCACAGGTTACATTATACCCTTCATTATACCCTTCCCTCCTTTGATACTCAATGGTTCCCCTATCACAAATCTAAAACATATCAGCATCACTAAGAGTTTGTATAGTCACATTAAACATATTTCAATGTCCCATTTGGGATCCCTCTTTGCAAGTATAGCCTCCGTTCATAAGCAGTTTAAACCAGTAATCCCGCAGGGTGGAATTATCTGTCAATGGGCCTGAATTATCTGTCATGTGAACAAGATCCCCAAAGGCGGCAGCCGCTTTCCAAATATGGGTTTGCACAGTCACGGTGTTGTTATCTCGGGTCCGCACGTGAGGGATGGGAGCTGCAAAATATGGTCCTGGGCCTCCATCCATGAAGAAAAACTGCGTCCCATTGATGGAGGGGCCTTTACTTCGATGACCTGTAGAGCATACTTGAAACTGAGGCTCACAAAATAAAAATTACTTAAACAATTCTACAAATTTGTGAATTCTATGGACAACTCAGTCCTTTAACCCTCCTGATACTAAAACATTCAGTTTGTCCCCCCAAACCACTTATTCCTTGAATTACATTTGATTAACCTCTTTGAGTGTCTTTCTTCATCTGTAAAATGAGAATAATGCTAATTTACAGGGTTATTGTTAGGTAAGTGCTTCGCTAATGTGAAAATAAATTTGAGGAAATTGTCATTATTGTGCTGGTGACCTAGACAGCACCACTTGCATTTGTCACCTGAGTTTAGTCCAAATAATCCCAGCAATTGACTCTGTGTCTGCATGACCTGTCCAATGCAGCTAGCCTCCTTAAATTTGAAGAAGCGAGGGATTTGAAGAAGCAGCAGTGATCAGGGGCTCCATTCAAGATACATGGAATAATTTGTGCAAGGACAGAGGGACAGAAGAAAGCACAGTTTGCCTCTTGTTTGGAATCCATCTCTTATACTGAGTCTTTTCTTATGGACTCAGAGACTAGTGCTTTTTCTTGAAATCATTTTGTGTCTACTTGAAGTACAGGCATTATTTTTCCTAATAGAATGTGCTTTACTTTTGCTTTCATATCCCTGAATCCAGCACATTGCCAGATGTGCAATAAGAGCTTTACAAATATATATTTTTTGGTTTTTCTGTGTATTTGACTACAATATAACATGTAGAACACATAGAAATAAGATTAAATGCTTACAATCCCAGAAAATTTGGATTGGGTTCAGGAAGCAATGTGCCATAGACTGAGCCACCAATAAATTTTCCATGGTATATATTAAAGCCACTAGAAAAGAAGTGTTGAAAGACCCCTACTAGAAGTTCCCATTTAGGGAAGCCAGAAGCATTGAACTGGCCATACAGAGAAAGACCAATAAGAAACAGTAAGCTGTTTGGAACATAGAGTTCATGATAATTCATAAAGTCTGAAATTTATAATAAGCCTGGAAAGGTATGAAGAACTATGAAGAATTTTAAATGGCAAAGGAACTTTTATTATAACTTAGGGATAATAGGGAGCCATTGAAGCTTTTTGAGCAGGGGAATGACATGATCAGAGATATACTTTAGAAATATTAGTAATTATTACAAAACACTTTTCACACAAATACAGTTCAAAACAATTAAAGAAATATTAATTGTTTATGGATAGGCTTAGCCAACATAATAAAAAATACAGTATTACCAAAATTTGTTTACTTATTCAGTGGCATACCAATCAACAATTAATTATATTTTAGAGCTAGAAAAAGGTAGTAAAAAATTCATCTGGAGGAACAAATATATCAAGCACATCAAGTAAGTCAATGGAAAGAAAGTAAACGAGGGTAGCCTAGCAGTACCAGATCTCAAACTTTACTATACACTGATAATCATTAAGATCATCTGGTACCGGACATTCAAAATGAAAAATGCTATCCAAATCAAGAGAATTAATGAATTCTGAGTGCACATTGGAGCATTTCTTTAAACTTTCCTTAGTTTTCTTTCATTTGTTTTTCTTTTGCAACATGGTTATTGTGTAATCACATTTTACATGCCTTCATTTTTAAAATGATTATCATATTTCTTGCCTTCTCAATGGGTCAAAAAGGGGTAAGGAGAAAGACAATTTAAGACTGAAAATTTTAAAAAATTAAGAAGAATAAAATTAAATAAAATTTTAAAAATAAAATAGATCATTTTGACAAGTGTGTGGAGGAAGAATTAGGGAGGGAAGAGGACTGATGCCAGGAGACATATTAGGAGGTTGTTGAAACAGGCTAACAAAGAGCTAATGAGTGTCTGAATTAGGATAGTTGCAGTGTAAATGGGGGGAAGATGCAAAATATGGATTGTGAGATGTGGAAGCAGAATTAAGGAGACTTCACAACTTTGTTGGGGTGGATCAGGGGGTGGGCAAAGAGTCAAGAAACAAAGGTGACTCAGGTTTTGAAACTGGGTGACAGCACAAATGGTGGTACACTTAACAAAATAACGAACTTGAGAAGATTTTTTGGCGGTCTAGGGGGGCATACTATTTTTGAAATATTGAATTTGAGACATATATGAGATGTTTACTTTGAAATTATATTTAAGCAGCTGGATATCTGTGGCTGGAGCTGAAGAGACTAAAAATGAATATAGGTCAGGGAGGTATCTTAATATAGATAATGATCAAACCCATGGGAAGAAAGAAGAGATGTAAAGAGAAGTCTCAGGATGGATCATGTGGATGCATATCCACAATTAGGTAGTGAAGATGTAGATTCTGATCCAGACTAATGAAGGATAGGAGATTGAGAAGGCAAAGTCAGGTAAGTCAGTGGGAAATCAAGAGAGATCAGTGTCACCTAAACTGAGAAAGCAGGAGGAAGTAGTAAATAGGGTCAATACTACAGTGAAGATGTATGGTATAAGGACTAATTTTTCATTTTCTATCACATTAATCTGGCATTAGGTATTAACTCAGAGATATTTTGTTTTGAATTTTTCTAATTATCAGTCCTTGACAGCATTTTCTTGTGACTATTGATAGCTTTGATTTCTTTTTCTGAAAACTCCTTGTTCATATCCTTTGACAAATTGGAAATTGAATATAATTGATAATTCTGTAGAGTAATAAGTTTGGAAAAAAGATTGCATGGAATTAAGATCCTAGGAGTTTTGCAATGATAAGAGGGAAGGATGAAAAACGGTTCAGGGTAATTGAATGTAAGCCCTCTGAGGGAAGGTCCTGTTTCATTTTTAGGTTCATCTACCCAGTATCTCCCATAGTTTTTGGCACATGATATTTGTTTACTATATGATTCTCGATGGATAATTTATGATGGTTAGTTTTAGGAGATGTTAGGGGCACAAAGAAATCCATAATATTTAGAAGGTTTCATGATCTCATCCATGTAACTACTCCCTCCACTGATATAGAGAGCAAATCACCCTCACTTCCTCATCACAAAGTATTCTAACAAGTATTATTTTATAAATCCTATGCAAAGGATCAACCCAAAACACAGGAGGCTTTCCCTTAGTTCTTTAATATTTCCTGAACCCATCAGTCAATTAACAAGCATTTATGAAGTACTTATTATGTTACAGACACTAAGGCAGCGACTCTCAACCTGTAGATTGTGAATCCTTTGCAGGTCGAACCACCCTTTCACAGCGGTCACCTAAGGCCATCAGATAGCACATATTTCTGATGGTCTTGGAACCTAGACACTGCTCCTCTATCTGTCTGCAGGCAGGTTCACCCACATGCAGATCTGTCCACATATGAGTACCCGGAGTGATGACATCATGGCACCAACCCCATAACATATACCCCATACAAATACAGATGCAGGTGACAGGGTTGGCACCATAGTGAACTTATGCAGACCAGTCACACATATGTAGAGAGCAGCTGCTGTGTTGAAAGCAGCTACTCTGTAAAAAGCAAATACTGTGTAGAAAGCAGCAGTATTGGAGGAAAAATGATACTTCATTAATTATAATTATGGGTAAATGTAAAATCATGTATTGTAAAATCATCAACTACTGCAAAATATATATGTCTGTACCATGGGAAATTAATCTGGATGCTGATCAATCTTTTTCTATTCAGTTGTGATTGATGTGAATACTGTTCCCTAGTGATAGTAACAGGTATGTAAAAAAACAACACAGAGAATGGTAAATCATAGGAAACTTTAATGAACTGTATTGACTGAACTATGCCATGTATCATCTTTTGTATTATTAAAGCTATTGTTATCTATTATTTTCATTAGCAAACCATACCATGACAGTGGATCATGTAGAGAAGAATGTTAAGAAAAGAAAATATAGTGAGGATTTTTTTCAGTATGGTTTTAGCTCAATAATTACAGCAGGAATTGAGAAACTGCAACGTGTTATTTGTTGTGAAGTTCTATCAGCTGAATCTATGAAGCCAAACAAACTAAACAGCCATTTTGATAGCAAGAATCTGAGCTTTGCTGGCAAGGATACCAACTATTTAAAAGCAAAGCTGATGGACTCAAGAAAGCCAAACTTGACATTGGTGGCAAGTACCACAAACAAAACATAGCAGTCATTGAAGCTTCATATTTGGTGGCACTCAGAATCACCAGAGCTATGAAACCTGACAACATTGCTGAGAATTTACTGTTGCCAGAGGCCAAAGACATTGTCTGAGTTTTCATTGGAGACAAATTTGTTATGAAATACATCGTAATGATCTCATCTAACGACTGTTATAGAATAGATGACATGTCTGCTGATATTCTTGATCAGGTAATTCAGGAAATTATATCTGCTCCACTTCCAATATTTAGTATCCAGCTTGATGAATCTACAGACATTGCAAACTGTTCACAGTTACTGGTTTATGTGAGGTATGTTAATGATGGTGATTTAAAGATGAGTTTTGTTTTTGCAAACCTCTTGAAACAATGACTACTACATGTTATGTGTTTGATGCAGTTGATTCATTTCTTAAAGAGTGTAAGATCTCCTGGGAAAAAGTTTGTGGCATTTTCACAGATGGGGCTCCACCTATGCTAGGATGTTGAGCTGGATTTCAATGTTTGGTACTGAATCAATCACCAAAAGTCATTGGAACTCACTGCATGATTCATCAGCAAATATCAGCAATGAAGACGCTGCCATGAGAGTTACAAGAAGTAATGAAAAGTGTCATAAGTTCTGTCAATTTTGAAAGGTAAACACTTTAAACAGTCAACTGTTTTTGCAACTGTGCAACAAGTTGGATGCACCAAACAATGCTCTGCTATTTCACACTGAAATGACATGGTTGTTACTGAAGTGAGAAGAAAAGTTTTAAAACATGTTTTTGAGATTCGTGATGAACTCAAAATGTTTTTTTTTATCAGAAAGCAAGACTGCAGTCCAAAGCACTTTTCAGTGATAAAAGTGAACTGCAGAAAATAGCTTACTTGGTTAACATCTTTGCCATCTTAAATGAGTTAAATTTATCACTACAAGGACCAAATGCATCATGCCTCAATTTGTCTGAAAAGATCCAATCATTCCAAATGAAACTTCAGCTTTGGCAAAAAAAAAATATGAATGAAAATAAAATTTACATGTTGCCTACCTTATCTGCTTTCTTGGATGAACATGACATTGAACCAGACAAAAAAAGTTTCTCTGAAAAGAACACTTGCACACACTTGCAGATGAAATTTCATCCTACTTTCCAAATCTACCTGACACCCCATTTGCACTTGCCAGAAGCCCATTCACAGTCAAAGTTGAAGATATTTCTGAGACATCACAAGATGAGTTCATTGAACTTATTAACAGCCATGCAGCAATGAACTGATTTCTCTACAATGGCAGTTACAAAATTCTGGATCAAGTGTTTGCAGTCATGTCCTTTTCTGTCGGAGACTGTGTTGCACCTTCTTCTTCCATTTCCAACAACGTATCTTTGTGAAACATGGTTTTCCAGCTTGTTGGTTATCAAGTCTAAATACAGAAGTAGACTTGTTGTGGAAGATGATCTTCATTATGCTCTTGCAAAACACTGCCCCGAGAATGTCTGATTTGGTGAGAAAGAAGCAATCTCAACCTTCGTGCTGACATTGGTTTTTTATGCATACTGTAGCAAAATGAAGCAATATAGTTTACTGTTGTTATATTAAGACTGTTACCCATGCTACAACATGCTTCAAGACAAAATTTCATTTATTTGTATTAGAAATAAATATTTCACAATATATAATTACATATTGCTTTTGTGATTAATCACTATGCTTTAATTATGTCAATTTGTAACAATGAAAATACATCCGGCATACTAGGTATTTACATTGCAATTCATAACAGTAACATAATTACAGTTAGGAAGTAGCAACAAAAATAACTATGGTTGGGGGTCACCACAACATGAGGAATTGAATTAAAGGGTCATGGCATTAGGAATGTTGAGAACCACTGCACTAAGGTAATCACTAAAGGAGAAAAAGAAAAGCAAAAACAGTCTTTACATTCAAACAAATTATCTTTTAGTGGGGAAAACGACATGTGAATAAACATATGTGTGCATGTGCACACATGTACACACACATGCAATATGCTTGTATGTATTGTGTACATGTTATTTAATATATGGTGATATATGTATATTGTCAATATATGTAGATATAGAATAGATACACACATACATATAGAATAGATGCAAGGTAGCTTTAAAGAAGTCATTAGAAGGATGGCAGACTTAACAACATTTATACAGTATTTACTATGTGCCAGGAACTGGACTAAATGCTGTGAAATTATTATCTCATTTGACCCTCAAAATAACCCAAGTAAGTACTATTATTTTCTTCATTTTACAGTTGAAGAAATTGAGATAGACAAAGATTATGTAATTTACTACACAGCTACTTAATGTCTGAGGCTAGATTTGAACTCAGGATTTCTGGACTCCAGGCCCAGTTGTTGTAGCACCAATGCAATATTTACAATGCCCATGATCATGATAAAGATCATTACTATAAGTATCGCATGACATTCTACTGCAAAATATACCAAACTCTCCAGATAGAGGATAGAATTAGAGTTTACTTTAACACAAGAAAAATGAATCCCCAAACCAGTAACCTGATTGTATCAGAGTACCAAAGATATTCAGAAGCCATAATAATGCTGAAAGTCACAGTGTCCTTAAGGCTTCCCACAAATCAATACAAGATTAATATTTACTCACAAACCTCTCTATCTCCTTGCCTAAACTTTCTCTCTCACCCTCCGTCTAGCTAGCTCTGACCAGCTTCCTGCGGTCTCTGCTTCCCTTCATCAAACTCCTCCCTCTACAGGCTCCATGTGATTATATTTAGCCTATTAGGGGGCAGAGTTTATCTTCACAACAGGAAACCCTCCTGTGGGCTCTGCTCCATCCTTTAGCAAATTCCCTCCATCACAGGCTCCATGTGACTACATTCAGCCTATTAGGGCGCAGAGTTTACTTTCAAAGCAGGGGAGGTCTTCAATCCCCCCTCCACCCTGCAGGTCTATTAAGGGGCAGGGAAGATCAGATCTTCAACTTCACATTCCCATTACAATCCCCTAGCCATTAAGTCACTGTAGAAAGTGGTTTTTAGATGAATCTTGAAAGAATTGGGGAAACTAATGGGTAGAGGGAAGTTTGACCATTCAATGTACAGATTGTAGATAGTGTAGAGATGAATGACATATGACTCAGGTTTTTATCCCCAATGTCTTTTACCTAACAATGAACTATTTTATCTATCTAAATCAGGATAAGGAAAACATGACCAAAGAAAAGAAGAGTAAGAACATATGAAAGACACATGTGCATTGAGTCAAAGAAATCTAGAAATAATATTAGGACACATCTAATTCATTATAATGTCTATTCTGTAGCAAAAATGACTTGTATGTACAAAACAATAAGTTTTCGCTAAATTAATGAGTAGAACTTGAATGTATAAAGAAGGGGAGTAAGATAAATAGAGGAGGCATATGATGATGTCATCATGCAGTATATTCCCTTGATTTGAAATTAGAAGACCTGAGTTCAAGTCTTGACTCTGCACTTGCTGCATGTGTAATTATCAACTAATTATTTGCTCTCCTCCGGTATCAGTTCCATAATCTATTAAATGAAGAGGCTTGCCAAGTTAATTTTCAAGGTTTCTTTTGGTTCTTCATCTATGATCATGATCCCTGTGTTATGTTTTTGTTCTTCAACCTGCCCAAATTTACTAATTTCTAAGTCTAAAAATGAGAACCAATATTCCAACCTGCTGTGATCAATGAGACAAAGTAAATTTTGTAGTTTTTTTTAAAAAGCAGAAACTGTAACTAATTCAAAGCAAAAATGGACAGTGTGGAGTTTTATTAAGTAATTTGAATTTCCTCTGATTGCTAAGCCAAGCAGCTATACTGGAGGATTTTCTATTTTAAGCAACTGCTGTTAAATGCTTGCTCTTGTGGTAAGTCTTGGAATGAGAAGTTTTAAGTGTCAGGTGTTTTCAACTAGTTTGCTTTGAGACATCTTGACAGGTGAACTGTACATATTCACTAAATTTGCTTTTCCTTGCCATAAGATAAACCCAAAATTCTTGCTTTAAAATTAGTACCTGAATAAATACTTGGCAAAGAAGAGAAAGACTAGAATGTACAAACATAAACACTTCACATGACTGTGTACCTTGTCTTGCAAACAAAGGGGGAAGCCTGGCATGGTGGAAAGATCATTGGCTTGGGAGTGAGGAGATGAATAGCCTGTTTTCAATGTTGTCACTCATTCTGTACCACCATGGACAAGCCCCTTGAGGTCTACAGACTTCATCTTGGGTTGATTTATGTAAATGCTGATTCATAAAAATGAAGAGATCAGACAAGATGGTCTCTCAGGAATCTCGTAGTCATAAAAATTTCTAAAAAATAGATTATTGTTGCTGATCTTTGTCATGGAACTTGAAAAACTGAGAAAATGGCTCACATACTGTTTGAAAATCACTTGGATCTTTACTACACTTTTTTTTAAAGTCATTAATGTTCATCAGTCCCACACGTATCTCAAGTTTTATCTCCTCCACAAAACGTTCCCCAGCTATCCCTACAATGATGTATTTTGAGTCAGTCAATCAGCGACACTTGATTAAGCTCCCACTCTGTGTCAGACATTGTACAACCAGAAAAGATATAAATAACTTCAAATGTGTTCCCACATGCAGGTACACATGCATGTGTACGCACACACACAGAGACACACAGAGTCCCTGGTCTCAAGCATAATGTAATGCAGTGTCTCAAGGTAACTTGTAAACACCCAGGTATGTACAAGATATATACTATATGGAGTAAATGAAGATAACCTGAAAGTGGAAGACATTAGTAGCTTCATTTTTTTTTGACATCAAGGTTTCTTGTCATTTATAGACCACCTATGAGACACTTTTTTCACAGTTTTTTCAATAAGGAGGTGATGAGGCACTTATTTTGTGAGTGAGGAGTTCAATTCTTGGAGAAAACATCAGAATCAACTGAGCTGACTTTGGGAAAACCATAAGGACAGATAAATGGCAAGGACTGTCATAGGTCACCAACTACTGTGGCTTCAGTCAAGTAATGTGTTGCTAACCATTATGCTAGACGTAGGGGAATATGTTGCACTGACACTGCCATGTTGCTGATTTGAATAAGCAATACTTGATTGATCATCCCTACTTCTGGGCAAAGAGACTAGACTGTCTCCTTCTGGTCAACTGACTAAAGTTCAAGAGAATACAGTGAGCCAGTCATAAAAAGGCCACCCCCAACTTCTGGTATCTAGTCAATAAAACATTAGTGATCAGCCTCCTTCCCCACCTCCTCCCTTACATGAGGGTAAATCTTACCCACTTAACTAAACTGGTAGTTCATAAGGATATGGATTGTAAGGCATACTCCTTTGTCATCCTCATATCACTTATCATAAATGATAAATATGACACTCCTCACCTGGGTGTTTCTCAGATAAATAATTTAGTTGCAGGGCAAGGAATAATTAACTTGGATCATAGGACCTTGTTTCAAATTCTGTCTCTGCTATTTACTACCTATGTGACCTTGGGCAAGTGACTTACCCCTACATTTCTTAATGTCTCAAATGAGTATGTGGGGTCAGAAAAATTCTAAGGTCCTTTCTGTCCCTCCAGATCCTTTGATCCTATGGTTAATGAGACAAAGAAGATGATGGGGGCAGCTAGGTGGTGCAGTGATTAGAGCACTGGCCCTGGAGTCAGGAGGACCTCAGTTCAAATCCAGCTTCAGACACTTAACACTTACTAACCATGTGATCTTGGGCAAGTTGCTTAACCCCAATTGCCCTCCAAAAAAAAGCAGAAAAAAGATAATTGTCAGAAACACAAAGTAGTTGATAGCCATAGACCCAAACTTTACCAGAAGCAGGAATAGTAGGAAGGAACACAGTGTGGAAACAAAATCTGAGAAGGAAACAAATTGTATTGCTTAAGGGTCTTGCCTACAGTGGTATTTTTTTTTAATCTGGGGCAATGTGCTGATTGTGCCCCCTCACTCTCCTTAAGACAGAACATCTGTTTCCTTCCTAGTTGCTCAGACAAAATGCTTGTTGAATTGAATTAAATTAAACTGAACTAAACTGAACTGAACTGTGGAGATGGTTTGAACATGTCTAGATTATGAGACAGGTGACTTCACTTCCGTCCATTTTTTTTCTTCTGCTGGTGAAGAGTATAGACATTTAAGCATATTCTCACTGAATACTAAAAGGCCAATCTCAATTTTTTCTTATAGAATACTGCTGGCATCGCTAGGCTTAAGTCCAGGAATTTGATTTTTATCTGACATAAGGCAGAGCTGCCCAAGAGCCAAAAGGCTGTTGTAATTCAGCTTGGCTTTATACACCCAAGGAGAACCAGTAGCAACCAAGGTGGGATTTTTTTCTCTGTGGATAACAATAATTTTTTGAATTCTCTTCCTCCTCCTCCTTCTCCTGCCCCTCCCCATCTCCCTCCCTCTCCCTCCTCTTCCTCCTCCCTCTCCTCTTCCTCTTCCTTCCCTTTCTCCCTCCATTTTCTTTGTCCTCCTCGTCTTCCTTCTCCTCCTCCTTCTCCTTCTCCTCTCATTCTTGTTGAACTGTTCCTAGAGCCTATTAAAGGTGGAAGGAAAAACTGGACTTAGTTTCAGTTCAGAGGATCCTGACTTCTCCTTAAGGGATCAGGCTCCCAAATTTCACGTGAATTTAATTATGATCTCTATCTTGTTCCTTTTTTTCCTTTAAAGAATTTTTCCCCAATAAATTAATTTATTTTCTTGTTTACATCATTCATTTCCATGAGATTTTGAGTTACAAAATTTCTCCCCATCTTTCCCCTACCCACCACCAAAAAACAGCAATCCCACTGTAACCCCTCACCCAATCTACTCTCTCCTATGTCCTCCCCCATCACCCCTCTAACTTTCCACTAAAGCAAAAGGAATCTCCCTTCCCCAGTGCCTGTATATCTTAATTCCCAGTTGCATGTAAATAACGATTTTATATATATATATATATATATATATATATATATATATATATATATGTGTGTGTGTGTGTGTGTGTGTGTGTGTGTGTGTGTGTGTGTGTTTATGTGTGTGTGTAGATATATTTTTAACATTTGATTATAGAACTTAAAATTCTAGATTCTTTGCCTTCCTCCCTCATCACCCATACCCACTGGAAGGACAAGCAATTCAATACAGGCTGTACATGTGTAATTACACAAAAAAAATCTCCACAGTGGACATATTGTGAGAGACTGATTATATGTCCCTCCTTCCTATCCCACCCTCCCCCTTGTTTTATTCTCTACCTTGGCCTTGTCCCTTTACAGAAGTGTATGCTTACAGCAACCCTCCTTCCCCCTAATCCTGCCCTCCCTTTCTTCATCCCACTTCCTATCCCCATCCTCCCTAATCTCCTGTGTGGCAAGATACCCAGTTTAGAATTTATGTCATTCCTTCACTAAGCCAAATTCAAGTAAGATCTGCCTCTCAGTAATTTTGTGAGTTCTGGAGCCCTAAAATTTGTTTAGAGTCATATTTTATGGGCATTTGAGGTGGCTATGTAGAAGCTGAGGAGAAGTCCTCCTTCTATGCTGCCATCTTGTCTTCACCATCCTATACCTTGTTTCTAAGGAGAATTGCTAATTACACCAATGTTCCTTTTGATTCTAATACCAGATTTCTCCAAAGAATGGCAGAAAGTTGTTTTAAAACACTAAATAAAGAATGACTATTAATCCTAAGCAGATTATTAGCACCCAGAGAAGGGACTGGTATGGGTAAATGGATAATAGCGTGCAATACAGAATGATTTGAACAGAACTTATTGATGTTTCTTAATCACTATTGCAATTTGTTGATCTGCAGAAACAAATTACCATCAGAGTTTATAAGAAGGACAGGCCATTTTCAGCCTTAGTAGTCAAGAAAGCCTTCATTATAGGAGGTTCCATTTGAGATGAGCCTTAAAGACTCTATTTTAGGGGAAGTCAAACTTATACATATTGATATTCATGAAAATTCACAAGATACATGAAAATAAATCACAACAATCACAAGTAATGTGAACTTTTGCTAGTCATGGCAAATATTGTCTACTATTATGCCTTAAATGAAATCCATAGCTTACTTGTTCATAGACAGTCAGTTATTTAATTAGCATGTAAGTGCCTACTATGTGTCAGGAACTGTGTTAAGTGATGGGAATATAAAGAAATTATAAAATCATTTCTGATCTCAAGGAGCTCATTGGAAGAGCCCTGAACCAATAAAGTACATGATTCTCTAACTAAATGGTTTTTAGAATGTAGCTGTTTCTCACATTACCCTTAGTTCTCTAAATAATATTTCTTATAGCACGCATCTCTCAAACTTCTGGCTAAAATTTGTTCCAAGAAGAGCATGATGCATGTTTAAGGGCAGAAAAACAATATGTTGTAATGAAATACAATGAATCTGGAGCAAGAAGACATTTTTGTTCTAGATGCATATTGCTCAGTATGACTTTGAGAAAGTTATTGAGTCAGTTTCCTCATATGTAGAACGAAGATGTTGTTCTTCAGCCTTCACTTCTGAAGAAGATGAATGGACATCATGGCTTGATCTTCCCTTGCATGTGAATTGCATTTAAGCAATGCACCCTCACTGTCTCTTCCAGAAACATCAAAGTCCAATGACAAGACAAAAGTTAACACACTTGGCAATGACACAGAATACAATGAAGGACCCTGACATCTTTGACTGCCAGACTAAGCTCTATGTACTCCACAGCACCTACTTTAGCTGTCTCCATGGCCATTGGAACAAATTGTGCACATCCACCTATTTTACCAGAATAAGTCTTCAAATAAGTGGTAGATATCCCCCTAACTCACTGATAGTTTGGAAGCCTATCTTTTAAACATTTAGATATTAATAGAACTCTATGCTGATCTGAAAGTGAACAACTGTAAAAACCAGCACTCTGCAAAAAGCAAACCAATGTATCATTATTTCTTAGAAAGGTGCTGTTTGTTAGACAGACAGACAGACATAGAGATAAAATGTTTTACAGTTATATAAGGACCACTGATATTGTTTATACACACACCCACATATATATATATGATATCGCAAATATATAACATTATATATACTTGGATATATACACATTTTATTTATAAATATACAAGTACATATGGGTGTATATATGTATGTGTATATACACACAGACACAGAGATATGCGTATACATATATATGAGTGTGTTTGTGTGTGTATCCAAGTTCAGTTTCAACAAGGACAATTTTATTGTTTTATTAGAATATTGAGTGTGTGAAAGTAAGCATCATGGACTAATTCTAGAAATGTAGGCTAAAGCCAGATGATAAGGGCTTTAAAGGTCAAGATGAGAAATTAATCTTTTTTTTTCCTAGAGGCAGCATGGTACAACTGAACTTTCTTGGTTTGGGCAGTGATATAGTCACACATATGCTTTCTTACAAAAAAATACACACATAAATATGCATGTGCACTTAACTAGCCAGGTAAGTCATTACATGTAGGAACCCTTAGGTGAATCCTTTTGAGACATTATCATGAATCCTGATTTAAAATAAACAACTATTTCTTACTTTATGAAATTTCTGAATATGGTTTTCCATGGCCAGATTGGCTACAGGCCAGCCTACCTCTCTAGACAATAATAGGTAGCAATACCATTTTCAATTAAAAGGGATGAATTATATACACAGAATAGAGTTTCACAGATGGTAACATTTTGCGAATCAGCTGAGACATTTTTGGAAAAATATTAATTATTATCATGACGCATAAAATAATATTTTTGTTCTTTTAGAGTGTATTTTACCTAAAAAAAATAAAAAGCCACCATCCTATCCAGAAACAGCTTGCCTGGGAAACATGCCCAACTATTCTTTCCAGCCTTGGAGAGCTGCCTAAAGCTCACCAGCTTCACATCAGCCTAAGCAGGGGATTGAGTGGTAGGGGAAAGAAAATTGGGAAATGCATTGTCTGATTGTACCTGAATACCAGTACCTGGTATGACAGTACCTCCAGAGTTGCTAGATAATCCATCCCTTCCCCTTTCACCACCTAGAAATATCTATCTCACTGTTTATCCCCATAATGCTAATACTGGGAAGTTTGAAGAATTTTGAGGTTTCACTTCATCTCATCCCCTTTCTTTTCACACTAAACACATGCTCACACATGCATAATGCATATATACACATGCAGTACATTAACACATATAGACATACATGGCATGTGAACACTCATATACACATTCATTCAGGGGATCTCACTGTAGGATGAAAAGGGGAATTTGTTAGAGACATTAACCAGAAAATCAAGGAGAAAACTTTGTATGTGGAGAATTAGACAGAAATGTAGACCCTCCTACATATACCTTGATGCTAAATGTAACCAGAGTGCACCTTAATGCTACTTTTCATTTGTATTAAGAATTATTTTTTTTCTCAGTGATTCATCTCCTGTCAATTCCTATATAGGGTTAATATGCCTTACAAACTCCCTTATACGGGCCCTTTTTCCTCAATCTCTCTCATCTCAAGATTTCATTTCTGCTAATTCATCTAACCCCCCACTCCTCCTTCCAAGGCAGAATGATGTAGTGAATGGAATCTTGGACCTGGAATTAAGTAGACCTTAGTTCACATTCTCTCTCTGACACTTATGATCTATGTGACCCTGAACAAATGACATCAATTCTCTGAGGCTAAATTTTTCCATGTAAAATGAGGATAATAATAGGAATATGTCTAGCATAATGGGCAAAGTTCTAGACTCAAAGTCAGTAAATCTTGAATTCAAATCCCTCCTCTAAAATATACCAGCTATGCAAACCTGGGAGGGAAGGGGAATGTCATTCAACTTTCCAGTGCCCCCAGGAAATTATCTCAGGCTATCAATTGAAGAGGAAGGACAAATCTGTACTGGTAGAGGGATTTTTGGTTATTCAGGAGATTTAGCCATGTCTGACTCTTCATGATTCCATCTGGTATTTCCTTTTCAAAGATACTGGAGTTGTTTTCCATTTTTGTTCTCTATCTCAGTTTATAGATAAGGAAATTGAGGCAAACAGGGTTAAGTGACTTGCCCAGAATCATACAGTTAGTAAGTATCTAAGGTCAGATTTGAACTCAGGAAGATGAATCTTACTGACTCCAGGTTCCATACTCTACCTACTGTGTCAACTAGCTGGATTGGACCTCCTAACTAATAATGCCTCCATCAATGGAATAAGTATTTTTTGAAAGAAAAAAGAATAGCATTTACCTCCCCGTGTTATTTAAATGATAGGGGATTAAATGTGATAATGAATGCAAAGTCGTGGCCCATTTAATATATTCCTCTTGGGCAGCCTGGATATTTTCCTTCTTCCCACCACAGATCTTGAGGGCAGTGCCCACAGCTTGTGCAAGGGGCAGGTGTTGATGGCATTGAGGTTGATGGAGGCATCCTCTTAACTCTGACCCCCAGAGAGAAAGATGATACCAGTGACTGCAGGAGGTACAGTCCAGCGAAAGGCAGTTACAGTTGCCATTGCAATCTCCTCATGTGAATACTACTGGGTACACGCATGGCCAGCTGTGACCATGTAAGGCTTCAGTAAGGTCCCTTCCAGATAGACATGGTGATCACTCAGAACTTTGTAGACAGCAGCCAGGACCTTCTCAGTGACATACTGACAAGTCTTCATATAGTGTTCTCCATCGAGGAGGATTTCTGGCTTCCCAATGGGGACAATGACATTTTGCTGGCAAATGCTGGCATATTGGGCCAGCACATTGGCATTCTCCATGAGGGCAAATGGGGAAGGTGTATTATCCCCAATCTTCAGCATACAGCGCCACTTGGAAAAGTCAGCTCCATCCTTCTTATACTGGGCACAGCACTCATTCAGCCCATCCATGCCTTGGATGCCTACCACCATTCTTAATCTCTACCTCAGATATTGTCTCTAAACTGAAACTTGGACATATTCATGAGGATGTTACATTTCTGGATAACCTCTTTAATCTTGACCATTATTTTCCCCTCAATTCTGCCTTTACTTGATCTTATATGACCAAAGTGAGAAGTCATCTTCCTCTTTTTCCCATTGTTATTTCTATTCCCATTGCAACTGTCACCATTACTTTTCCCTTCTCTGAAATCCATGCCATCAGTCTTCTGACAGTCTTTTTTCACTGTCATCTGCAAACCACCCTTTGAATTATACATCTTTCTTCAAGCATTTTACACCTATCTCACCATCGTCTTCTCCCCTTTCATTCTTAGAGTGTTCTATCCAGATGTTGACAACCATTCTCAAACCTGATCATCACATCTCAATGAATTCAGCCTCAGTTTTCATTCTATATTAGACTCAGCCAGTTGGTCACATATTAATGTGATACTCCTTCTCCATCCATGTTGGAAACTATTGTACCTTTAAGATCATAGACCTCAAACTTTCCTTCTAACCATAGAGTCCTGAATTTCAACCTTTCACATTTCCTTACTCTATTTGTAGCTGATAGGATATACAATGCAGATGTAGAGTGAATAAGGCTCAGAACTGAGGACCAGCAGGAGATAGACAGGTCTAGATTACGTTTGTAAAATTAATCACCATTAATGATCCTAAGCTTCTCTCTGAAACAAAGGGCAGAAATATATTCATTCCAGTGATGCACTATGACTATGAAATATAGAATCATAAGTCTGTGATGAATTGAAATTATAGATCACTCAAAGGGCAATGGAGAGCCACACAATGGATGTGAATCAGTGACAGCACATTATCAGTAAAGATTTAAGCATGAAAAATCTTATAAAACACATTATCAAAGAAATATATTGCTGGGAAAGGAGGTAAGTTGGTGATATATTAAGAGTGAGGGATCAATGCATGGCATATGGACACCAGTGGTACCCAGATAATGTCAAGAGATTTGGGTAGAGGAAGATCTTAAATGCTAGAGGGCCACCCTGGGATGGATAAACAAGAGATCATGGGCAAGACTTGTTCAGGATAGGAGGTGAGAATGTATTGTTATGTGCACCAACAGAAGGGATACATGCATCAAAGAACTCACAGATTTTATCAAATTATCAGTGTGTCATAATTATCTGTATTTTTCCCTCCCTACTCTTTCTTACAAGTAATCTTAAAATTAATTTTTCAATTCAATGGTCATCTTCCAATTAGATTGTAAGTTGCTTGGAGGGAGGACAAATGACATATTGCTTATACTGTTTTGTTTGTGAGGAAAGTCTGTGATGTATTATCTGTACTATTTTGTGTTTTGTAACCCTACCACCCAGGATAATGCATAACAGATAGCAAAGGATTACTAAATATTTGTTAAATTTTTTTCAGCTGAAAGAGGAGGTGATAGGAGGGTGTATGGGGAACTAGAGGAGAGGACGAAGAGGATAAAAAAATGGATATAAGGAAGTCAGAGAAGGAAAGGAACAGGACTAGGAAGGTGAGAGGAGAGGAAGCAACACAAAGGGATGAAAAAAGGGATAAGTACTATTGAGGAGAAGAGATAAAGAGGTGATGAGAAATGTGGGTATAGAGAAGGAGGGAAGGAAAGAAGTAGAAACAGAAAAAAAGGTATCCATTCAGCTTACCTCAGAGTGGTTAAAGCTGCCTCAGCCATGCTTAGCTGACCTTGTTCTCTGAACTGCTGAGACCCAGATGCTAGCTGTCTGTCACTGCAAAATATTTTTCACCCAAATTTAGAGTTCCTTGGGAATATTAAATCCCTAGTCATATATTAATTTTCCTCCAATTTCTATCATGGGGCAGACTTGGTCTTTGAAAAGTGATCATAGTTTACGTTAATCTTCTCCAGTCCTTGCCAAAAGTCAGTCAGTTAAGAGTTTTTGTGGCTCATGACCAACTGCTTATACATCAGCTGCACTCAGAGATTCTTGGTAACATGTCAAAATTGCTGACAAGTATATTTTTTGTTTGATGTGCACAATCTCTTGCAAAGATATAAATAGAAGCATTTTAGAGTTAGTATAGCTAGTTTCTATTCTGTTTAGAGTATTTTCTTTCCAAAAAAAAAAGATAGAAAGAGGGAATGGGTACTTCAGAGGTCATGTCCCCTACTACATGTGCTAATAGTATTGTTCTTATTCATTATAATAATAATTTAATCTATTCTATACTTTACACTTTATAAGTCACTTTCCTTAAAACAACTGTGTGTGAACACAGGGGTGATAGTGGGGTTAGTATAAGTGCTATTATCATCCTCATTTTGCAAATTAGGAACCTGGTACAAAGGGATACTAAAGACTTGCCAAACTAACACAACTAGTAGAGGACAGAGATTAATTTTTAGGTTAGGGTTCCTTTTAATGGCTCACAAAGTCCCAGAAGTTTCCATTCCTAATATATTGAAGAACCTCAAGTCTCTAGCAAAAATTATTAGTGTGCTATTGAATAACTCACATGTACAGAAAGTATTACATTTATTGGGCTCTTTATAGTAGGTATATCATTATGCACACATAACATATAACGCATCCTTTTTGAAAGAATGGATGGATGGATGGATGGATGGATGGATGGATGGATGGATGCATGGACGCATGGATGATCATTGCCTGTTATCACATTATCTCTTTCACTTCTACATTATGGGAAGTCATGGTATTATATGATTTTCTAAGTCCTGTGAATGAGATAAATACTGCAAAAAATCATGTGGGACTGTTCATAAACTTCCTAGAAGTACCTTTTCACATCATTGAAACAGATGGTGAGAAATTGCAATAGCAAAAAGGTCCCCTTTGGGGAGACTAGTGAGGGGCCTCACTTTATTTACACAGGGATCAAGGGGAATAAGAGATGACATGGAGACAACACTTTCTGAGAACAATCACCATATCTGTGCCACAACATGGTTTATATATGTAAGATCACAGAATTACAGTCATAAAATCTTGTTGGTCACTGGAGTCCAATTACTACCTGAATAGAAATCCCTTCTACACACAAGAGGTTTCCCTTGATGGAGCACTCATTGCATCCTGAGAGTGCCAACATTTAGAAAAACCTTCATTTCCTTCCCCTTACAGCAAACTGTAATCTGCTTCTCTCCACTCTCTTCCTAGTATTCTCCTTGGAAATGATGAAAAATATGTTTAATTCCCTTTCCAAAGGACAATCTTTGAAATAAATGAAGATAACCATTGTTTCTTCTACTAGTTCTCCTATCCTATACATCAGAGGGTCATAGATTTAGATTAGAAAGGCACCTTGTAGGCCACATAGTCCAATATCCTCATTTTGCATTATCAATTTGACAAATTATGTTAAGTTCTTTCTTATGTTCAAGGCACTGTTCAGGCACAGTTGGGGAAACTGATACTTGAGAGAATGACTTTCCCAAGGTCATATAAGTAATAAGTAGTGGATCCAAGATTTGAATCTAGGTCTTTTGACTCCAAATGCAGTGCCCCATTTCTTACCAAAACCCAGATCAAGTACCACTTTTTCTACGTAACCTTCCATAAACTTTCAGCCCATAGAGAATTTCAGCAGCTAAGGAACTAGAACAGAGAACATAGTTAGGAAGATCTGAGTTTGGAATCAGCCTCACACTTACTAGTTGGAATTTTTGCCTCAGTTTACTCATCTGTAAAATATCACTCATTATATACTACTTTGCTACTGATTATTTTATCTATGATGATGATGATAATGATGATGATGATGATGATGATTTTATGACCCTTAACAGTGTTAAGACACATTTCACAGGCAGTGCCATATTTTCTATTTTTCACAGTATGAAACAGGTATAATCCTGTGAAACAGTACAAAGGGTATTGACTCTTAGAGTCAGCAGTCATGGGTTTGAAAATCATGTCTGTCAGTTATTAATCATGTGACCTTGGGCAAGTCAGTTAATCTCCAAGGACCTCAGTTTTATGAGACATTAAATGTGGTTTTTGAACTAGAAGGCTTCCAAGGTTACTCCCATTCCTAAATCTATGATCTGACGTCTTTTTAAGATGATGAAATTGAGGATTGTTGAGTTTAGCTCCTAACCCCATTAATAAGATAGGTGCAAAGGATTAAAAGCACCTTTGGTGAGCTGGGATTTAACTTACACATAAGAACTATCTGCCAACCATGGCACACTAAACACTCAAGGGAAGTCACCAAGAGAAATTGACTCTGAGTTCTGATTACTCTTAGTGATAGACTTCTCTCTGGTTGAGTGTGTGTGTGTGTGTGTGTGTGTCAGTATGCATGTGTGTAAAAGAGACAGACAGGCATAGATAAACACAGAGACAGAGAGCCAGACAGAGAGGAGATAGAAAGAGGAGGGAGGAGAGGGAGGAAAGGATTAGAGAGGAAAGAAATAGAGACTGAGAAGAGTAAACGGAAGAAGGGAAGGGGGTCACACACTCACTCACACATACACACACACACACACACACACACATACACGCACAAGAAACAGAGAGCTCTGTACCAGCTCCAGTATCAGCTATATCATTCACTATTGAAAATTGAGACCATTTTCAATCCCTACTAGTCTCAATTTCCTCATCCACAAAATAAGAAAGTTGGAGATCATCCATAAGATTAATTCCAGCTCTTGTTCAGTTTCTCTTCTTCCATCCTCCATCATCCCCCAAAAACTACCCACTCCCAACCTCCTTCCCTCTTCCTTTATCTTTCTTCTCAGTTTCTGATACTAGTAATAGGCATTTCTTTTTCTGCCCTCTAACCCAGGATCAGCAGGAAACTGTGAAGACTGAGTAGTCTCTGGCAGCTTGACAGAGGCCAAGGATATTGTCCTTTACCCAAAGTACTAATGGAGCTACATAGGTGGGGGTGGGGGGAGCAGTTGCCTGAAAGACTCAGGGCAGCATTGTTCCCATCTATATAGAAGCCTCTCTGAGTGCAGGCTGGTAAAGGCAGGACAATGGGGAGACAAGAGAGTCTTGAAAAACTGTCTGTGGCCTGACACCTTTGGCCTCTGTCTTCCCCAGGGCTCCATTTGGCACTGTGGTTGGGTGGGAATTGCTTCCCTCATCTTCTTTATTTTGATGATGGTGCCTGGGTGGCTCACCTCAAGCAGAGGCTCTAACAGCTGAGCAGAAAAAGGCATTCAGACAAATGAAAGCATTACGTAAAGCTGGCTTGTCCACAAGTTAGTCCTGCAGAAAGTTCAAAATATAGGAGAAGCAGTGAAGCAGCTTCAGTCTCCCCATATCCATCTCTCCTGGGTGTCAACACACAGTCCACCAGTGACATAATGGCTGTAGAAAGCTAAGAATTTTTAATTCTGAGACTTCACCACCTGCCTCCTTTGGTGCTCCTTCTGCCCAGCTCATCTCACTCGCTTTAGCATCTATAATGTAGTCTCCCATATCAATGGTGTAGAACCATTCTAGTCTTTCATAAAGAAGCCTAGAGCATAAATAGGGATGGGCCAGAAGTCAGGAGCTCTGGGCTTGTGCACTGCCTCAGGGTTTATGCCCTGTGATCTTGAGGAAGCTCAGAAGGTCCCAGAGCTTCAAATGCATCATCAACCAGGAAGGTGGCCCAATTCACAGGGCTTGAATTTGAATACAGGAATATCTGAGTTCAAACCTTGCTGCAGATACTTATTAGCTATGTGACTACTTGGCTTTCTTTTCCTCACTTGTAAAATGAGGGGCCTGGAAATCATGTCAGCCAAGATTCCTTTTACCTCTAAATCTATGGCCCATGATCTGTATAGAGAAGGTCATGGACTAAATAGTGTCCTTTCCACCTCGGTCAATTTGTGGTATGAACAGGGAAAGCTTGAGAATAAAAACTGCCATTTGTAAAACAAAAATGATAATAGCTTACAATTCCATGGTGTTCTACAGTCACAAAATCCTTTAATCTAATTCAACAAATCATTAACTGTCTGCTGTGAGCAAGGCTTTATGATAGAGCTTGGAACTCCAAAGACAAGGAACACAGATCTTTTTACAGCTTCACTGTAATGAAGGGTGGGGTGGGATACCAACCATGCATAAGGAAGTATGATAACAGAGGGAATATTATAGAAGTTAAAGAGGCAACCAAGCAAAATGTGTGAGTAGTATTTCATGGGGAAATGATCACTTTTCAGTGCGACAAAGAGGATACCTTTAAGGAGACAACACCTTACTTGAACCCTAAAGGAAAGATCATCTTCAACAGATACTGACAAGAAATCTCTAGAGGAACAGGTAGAAGTGGGGTCCTTCTTGGCCCTAGAATTCTGATGGGAGATGCCTTAGTCTGATTCCACGACTACATCACTGGTCCTGGTCCTTATCCTGGCTTTTTAAAGCAAATGTTTTGGCCAATACATCTGTCTCTCTATCCTTCAGGCTTCCATGAGATCATATCATGGCAGTTTCCTTTTCTAGTGGGTGATTCCTGCTTCTCTTGTTTTCCCTACCTTCCCCTACTGGATGCCACAGGTGAAATGTGTGGCAGCTCCCAACAACTCTGCTCAAAGTTTTGATGTGGGACCTGTTTCTTCAACCACTTAGCATGTTTTGAGTCTGACAAGAAGTCAAATGAGTGGGTAGAAAGAGAAAGAAAAATGTTGATGTTAGAAGCTGTCTTTGAACATTCTTCCCCTTGCACCTGTTTTCAGGAGGTTTGTAGGCACTGAAACAATCGTCCTTGTAAATTCTTTGTGGTCACCATTGCTCTCTATTTTACAGGTTCTACATGTATAAGATGTGCTAAAGGCTTGGGAATGTGGTGATGACCATTTCAAATATTGTGTTTCATGCCTAATGTCTCCAGCAGCAAAATGAGCCACATGGTTACCCATGTGCCACATACCATGGCTACCAACACATATGTAACTATTCAGGGATGCTAGCTATACCTTAGTCAAGCCACTTCACCTAGCCATATGGTCTAAGGTACCAAAACTCCATACCACACCAGACAGCAAACCTAGAACCTTTTATAAATGGAGCCACTGAAGGCTGACTACTGAGCATTTCCTGTGTTCTGTCTCTGTAAGCCATGCTCCCCTCCACCCCTGTAATGTACCTGTGGGCTCGAATATGATTGTGTAAGTTGGTGTTATTTTGCAAAGTCACTGGGAAAAAAAGACTTTTAAATCTTGTCTAGGCATATTTTATGGTCAATTGATTATAAGACAAATGTTCAAGGGAAAAGATCAAAATTCACTTGTCAGATCATTTCTCACCACCTTTTGAGGTTTGTCAACTTTTCCTTGAATCCAAGAAGAACTCCATCTTGGAGCTGTTTCCATCAGGACTCCCAGAACATATATCCTCCTCCACAGTGCCCAGACCTGTTCAGGAAGTTTGAACATATGTCTCTTACCAGGGACTGAACTGTGTGTCAGCCCCATTGGTCAGACGTGGGGAGTAAAGTGATAGCTGACTAGAGCCAAAAAGATAGACAAGCTCAGTCAGTGAATTTGGGTCTGCGAACAAGTCAACTATAGCATATTTCTGAAAAAATTTTCCTTGACTGTCCACCTGCATCCATCCCTATGATAACATTCAGTCTCTTCTCCTGGGAGGTTCTGCTCCCCCATCTCAGGGTACCCAGAGGAACCCCAGGCCATATGCAAAGAGATGTGGGTGAGAACACTTGTAACCTCTGCTTGTCTCCTGAGGCTGGTACTATTGAAGAAGTTAAAGTTGTAGATAGGATAGATTAAGGCTTTCCCATGGGAAGAGGAAGAGATATGGGGGAATAAAAATGTGGGAACACCTCAAAGGAGAGGTGCTCAAGTCTGACTATTCCTAGAGTTGATGTACTAGTCAAATTATCTCACTCTGTTTTCAGGCCAGTTTCTTCTGCAAAATTAAGGGAAGGAACCCAGTTGATTTTAAGTATCCTTTCCAACTCTAAAATCATACATCCTGGCCTGATCTTGATGTCCCCTCCTCTTCCTAGTACCCATTAAATCAATTCCTTCCTACCTTTTACATCCTCCAACTGGCAGTGAGGTGGGGAAGGTAAGTGAAGGGTGATTAAGGTTTGGCTGGGTCTTCTCCAGAGAGGATGCGCTGGTGTTTGGCTTCTAAAGACAAGCCTGTTAGCATTCTCATCTTCTAGCTATTCTTGTTCACTCATGTATAACCGGTTGCCTCTGTTTGTTCTGTCAACGGGCCTGTTCCTATTTGGGTTAAGCCCAGTTTATATTTGGACCAGGCTTTTGTTTGCAATAAATGGGTGAATCTGAAAAACAAACTAAACAAAACAAAAAATAAGAAGAAAAAGACTCTCAAACAATTAGGCTTTTTCTTCATTTACAGAATGGATATGATAATAGTGGAACTACTTACCACAGCTGGCAAAATTGTTGGTGAGGTCTATATTGTGTCAACTAGAAATTGCTATATTAATGTGAAGTCTGGATGTTATAATAACTCTTTCTTCTAAAGAGCTGAAGCTGGGACTTAAGTTCAATTCTCAGCAAAACGTGGCCCATATAGTCTTTTTTTTTTT